>PVHX01001669.1:0-196337 GCA_004024805.1 Geosciurus inauris
AGAATAAGAGAAGGAAGTGAGAAAGGAAGACAGAATTATGGGGTTATATACATGAAAGAAACTAGCACAGACCCCGGCACATTTAAAAAAAAATTTTTTTTTTAGCTGTAGATGGACATAATGTCTTTATTTTATTGCTTTGTATGTGGTGCTGAGGATCGAACCCAGGGCCTCACGCATGCGAGGCAAGTGCTCTACCACTGAGCTACAATCCCAGCTCCCCCGGCACATTTTATGTACATTTTTAGATACACTTTGGTCTGCAAAGTAAATGATTTTTTATAATGGTTCCGCAGATATCTTTGACTTGCTTGAAACCTTGACTATTTATAAGTCCTACTTTTAATGTGATAAGCAGAAGGATCTAATATAGCAGATATTTCCACATTGTAAGAGCATCGACAACTTATTTGTTCCTTCCATTAATAATTAATGTTACAGCCAGGCACGGTGGTGCAAGCCTGTAATCCCAGCACTTAGGGAGGCTGAGACAGGAGAATCACGAGTTCAAAGCCAGCCTCAGCAATGGCAAGGCACTAAGCTAACTCAGTGAGACCCTGTTTCTACATAAAACACAAAGTAGGGCCGGGAATGTGGCTCAGTGGTCGAGCGCCCCTGAGTTCAATCTCCAGTTCCAAAAAAAAATAATAATAATAATGCTACAGAGAGCCATTGAACATTTTCCATTTTCCATATGCTATCTTAGGTGGTCTTTTGAGTTGAGCAGAGAGGTCTGTTATCCCATCAACAGCCCATAGGGTCCTGTCTTTCCAAATCATAGATGGCAGATCTGAGATTCAGGCCTCCAAATTGTGGCTTAAACGTCTGAAAATTTAATTCAAATAACCTCACACTGAGACTGAATAGAATCCAGCCAAGTGTAGGAACTGGCCTTATATTTGCATGTTTTCCATTCACATTCTAAATTCTGGCTAAATATCTAGTAATAGTATCACTGTTATAACACATTCTGCTACTAGTCTAAAGCACCAAAGAACTTTGTTGTCTTTTAGCCACAAAAAATTATGAATCTTAAGCAAGGGACACCAGTAAATTTGGCAAAAGTCCTTCAAATAGATGATAGTCTGACAATATGCTACCCCTGCCTACCCTAAATTTCCCTGAAACAAGTTTCTTTTTTTTTCTTTCTTTCTTTTCTGAAGATCATTTCTAATTATTCTGAGACGGCTTCTATCTGGTATCATGAACTCTTTGACAACAGGGAGTTAAATTTCTTCCCAAATATGAGAGCAAATTGCAATAATAATCTAAACATATACCAGCATACTTGGGAGCACAGGAAATGAGAGAGTCCCCAGGATTCAGCATTTATACTAGGTCTTTTGTTTATTGGGTATAGGTAATTAGGCAGACTCTCTTTTTGAGCTCTTCAGAGTCTTCCCGTGAATTGGACTATCCTGTTTCCTGTCTTCCAAGGAGAATACTATATTGGTCCAGCCTGGAGCGAAATTTGAAAGGTGCCTGTGGCATTTGAAAATGCAGAATTTTCAACCTTCAAAGCTACCGTGGCTCTTGAATGGCTGACTAAAGTGCGGGATACCACAGGGAGACTCTGCAGGACTGAGAATTACCCATGACTTTGATCATCTGCTGGGAAGTTAAAATGAACTTATTATTACAGGGCCAATTTAGACATTTTTAAAAAAATCTATCATAAGAATTGACTTAGGTAAATTTGCTGAAGAATGTGTCATTGCTTCACTTATTGACTTAAAGGACTATTTTCTAGTCTCTCTGGAACCAGATACATTAAGTCCAACTAACAGTGAGACCTTTTGCTCTGCTTGCTCTCTTCTGGCAGTTTCTCAGAGTTCAAGTACAAAGAACTGTCTGCATTTCCAATTACAAAATTATGGCTTCCTTGTGAAATGCCAGGGACAGTCTAGAAATGGCATAGCACTGATAGTCTACCTTATTCTGGAAGGTGGTCTTGTCTCATGCCAGTAAGTGATTAAAAACAAGTATGACTTGTTCAGGAATATAAGGGTCATTAAAAATGGAACTGATGATTGTAGAGTGGATAACTACTTTTTATCCAAATAGACAGATTTGTAAGAGCAAATTCAGGAAGCTTATAGACTGAATTTTCTTGTCGTGGTAAATGCTGAAACAACCAGAAGAGCAGTACTTAATACAGAATAGAAGAGAGAAAAGGAGATATAGATAGTATTCAGTTTTCATAAATGTTGACAGAATAATATAATATGCTAGGTCTTGTGAACTCCAAGCACTGATACATATAGATTTTTTTTCAGGCTAACTTCATCCTATTTGCAAAATGGACAGACGCTGTTTATTTTTGCAAGTAGTCAACTAAGCTAATGTAGTGCCAGCTCCTTTGATGTTTCAGCTTTAAGAAAGTTGCATTAATGGAGGGCAATTATGGTAATTTGAATTAGGAATGGAATTATGGTAATTGAAAACTTCTGCAGTGACAGGTATTTGTGAGACCCTGGTGTTCTGGTGCAGTTCAGAACTGCTATTAAGCCCATGGTAATTAGCATTTCCCCCCCTGAGATGGCTGAAAGAATAAGGGAACATAAAACAAAATTTGACAGTATGAGAAGGGAACTGGCAACAACATTAAAACCTACAGTCAACACAAAGAAACACAAACACACGCATGGTCTTGGGCTTTTTAAAAATAGAGAATCCGAAGAAAATCACAGCTTTATTTGGAGCACTGGGGAGACTGAGCATTTATATTGTGGGTCTCCATTATGAAGCCGTTTGCAGCAGAAAGATGGAGCAGAGAACAACATTCTTGTTTTCTGGCTTCATTTCCAAATCAAATTGTTGTAGAAAGGTCTGCAGCCCCCACAATTCTAAGCATTAGCGAGTGCAACAAAATGAGATAGCTCACTCCACATTGTTCATGCATTCAGCAAACGTTTATCGGTTGCCTACTATGTGCCAGGCAATTTGCCAGGTGATAGAAATATAAACAAGACGAAGGTCTTGTCCTTACAGAGATTTTGTAATGGAATGTGAGAATGGTAATCTCTTGAGCCTCACTGTAAAGGTGGAAAGCATTGGTAATCCAGAGTTTGTACTTGAGGGTCATAGAGCTATTTTTAGCTTTTAATCCCTTAGACTTCATTTCTGTCTTGGTGATTTCTCTTGAGATCTCAAAGGACAATAAAAAGATAGAGTGCCTAGAAATTAGGATGTGTTTTGTTGCAAATAACACAGTGCCTAACAGAAAGTATGTATATGTGACTTAATCTGTCATAGTATGTAAGACATCACAGAGCTAATGTGAGGGGTCTGTGGTATCACTAATAACCCAGACTCTGGCTCTTTCTGATCTTTGTTTTCATTGCTCCACATTTCCTTTCAAAGTTTAGCATAGAAGTAAGGTCATTTCAGTCTGAGGACGAGGTTCACTAGAGTTTCCTATGTTTTGTGAATTTGTTGTGCAGTGCTAATCAGTGTGTAACATAACTCTAGTCCAAAAAGAGTACAATTACAACTGGGCATGATGGTACATGCCTATAATCCCAGCAGCTCAGGATGCTGAGGCAGGAGGATTACAAATTGAAAGCCAGCCTCAGTTATTTAGGAAGACCCTGAGCAACTTAGTAGACCCTGTCTTAACAATGAAAAGGGCTTGTGGTGTGCTCCAGTGCTTAAGCACCTTTGGGTTCAATCCCTGGTACAAGGAAAAAAAAATGTATAATCACATTGGGGGGAAGTTTAAAATTTTGCTTATTAAAAATATGAGATTAAATAACACAAGTTTCTTTCAATAAGATATAGGTAATTAATATTTGGACTCTGGGTGTGCCCTAATTGCTGTTCTATAATGATTTATTTCAAATGAACTATGGGTAGGCAAATTTACATTGAGTCATGTTGTTTTAATATAGAAAGAAAGAGGGAAGAACTAGGGATCTATAACGCCAGTAGAAACTGTTGTTTTGTAAATGAGCCTAAATGGCCAGTAAAGATTTGTGTTATTGTTTTAATGGGAGGAAATGATGGAAAATAGGGTGAAATTCCAATTTGCTCAAATGAGAACTATGTCCTATTATGTTGGCAAGTTTAAGTATGACTCTTTTCCTGTCACTCCCAAGCAGTCTATGTTTGTGAAATGCATTGTATAGACCTCAGTTCAGCAGAGGGTAATTGACCAAGTCAACTTCGCCAGGCGGTGCTCATCATTACTAGTTATTCCCGTCCTCTGTGAGGAATCTGAGACACAATTCAGTTATTAGAGTCCCTCCTTGAGACAGCAAATGTTTTCTGCCTGTTGAACATTAATTCATGTTACAGATGTGATTGAAACAACAAAGTAGTCAATTGTAGAGAGAGGAGACTGATTTTATTGATAATTTGATTTCCACGTTTTGAGGACTCATTCCCAATACATGGGAGTGTATGTGTATTTGTCAGCTCTGGTAATGAAAGGATTATATGCAAAAGGAGAATCTATCTGTTTAATAACTGCCTCTCTCAGTTTCCCATAGTATTTAACAAGCCAACATCCAAGAAGGTAAACCTTTGCTCAGTATTTCAGAAAGACTACTTATTATCTTCTTTGAAAGTAGAAAATGGAATGGAGCAGCTCATTGTACTGGGAAGAAAGTCTCGTTTGGGAGTGTGAGAGAATAATTTGACAATTATCTCCATAGTTTTAAGGTTGGAAGAAGAGAAATGACAGCATTTTATTATAAAGCACTTTTAATTGAAGTAATTAGAAGCAAGAATGCTAGTACAGGCTAAAAGAGTGTCAGGAGGGAAATGGATTTCTGGTCAAGTTTGCTGAGCTTGGAGGCACCTGATGAACTTTTGAGATGATAATTAACATAATACTTCTGAGGCATTTTCAGCCTTACCAGAAATTATTTTTCTCTGCCTCATTCTTCTTTCAGATGAAATAATAATGTTTAGCAGTTAGCTGGCGTCTTTCTTTCCAATGGGTCCCCTGGTTCTTAAACAATTTTTCTATCTCCACATGTGTGAATATGTGTCTACACAGAGTAATTTTAGCAATTGCCAAAAATTTCAGCAATCCCACTGGGTAGCAAGTTGCAGCTGTTCAGTATTATCCAGCAAAGCTACACAATGTTGTGTGTGGTGGGGTGGGGGTGAGAAAAAAAAAAGTAAGACCTTATATTAATACTCTAGGAAGAATCTGGAAGGCAGGAATGTGTATATACAAAAGGATTTTCTCACCATATACCTGTTCCTGCAGAATTCTAATATATGAGCCAAGAATATCTGGGAGCCAGGAGGGGATTGTGAGGTTGGTTTTAAAGTACCTTTGAAATATGGTGCTGTCAGCTGCAGAGTTTCCTGATGCTGTACTGGAGTGTCCCACCAGCGCTGATGCAAAGCAGCACATGCTACTTCACTGAATTAGCAACATACCTCCTAAAGCACACTGTTTTTCTTAGAGGTTCTACTCAAGGACTAGTATGACTACTGTTTAGATTTTAGGAGCTGATAAGTAACTGTGATTAGGCATTCAGATTTCATTTGAAAAAAGTAAAATCATTTAATTGCTTTAAAAAGATGTGTATATCACAGGACCAGTGTAATTGGAATTTGAAAAGTGACAATTGCTTTCCCCAGCAAATAGCATGGTGTCTGGCACAGAGGAGGCACTGACTAGTTATTAAATGAGTAAATGAAAGCCTTGAAGTTCTGATAACGGTCCTCATATCTGCATGTGGTAAGTACTTTCAATGCACTTTTACAGATATAAATTTTAAAAAAAAATCTTGTTGATATTATACTGAAATTAATTTGATATTGTTAATGCTGGAAGAACTTAATTCATCAAAATGAGAGTATTTCTATTTCTCTTTGGCAAACTTTACTCACTGTTAAGACCTTTCCTGTTATCACTGTATTTCATGAAAAATGACTCACTCAATGGACATCAGGAAAAGATGTGTTACCCAAGGGTAGTTATCACATTAGGCTTGCCAGCAATGCATGTTTTGTGTCTTTGTTGAGATGTTGAATCCGGTAGATTTTCCCTTAAGAACTTAAAGTTAAAAACATGGGGACAGTTTTCCAGCTATCAGGGAAGCTGAAAAAGAAATAAGGGCATGAATTAAGGGTTGGCTATAGCAAGGCAAAGGCATGTTCAAATGATGATGGAGCTGAAGATAGTCCAGTGAAAAAGCTGCTTTGAGGTGAAGAGGAGGGAACAAATAAATATGCACAGAGAATCTGAGGCACTGCTTGTGACTGATGAGGTTATGAAGTCCCTGAGAAAGTCATGGAGTATTATTGTGACAAGTCCCTCTTGCATCTGTGTGCATTTTTGTAATGAGCCTTTTTATTTCATGACATGACTCAAATGGGTTCTTATTCTTTGTAATTCAGGAGAATCAAAAGGGATGTTAGCATAATATATATTTGCTGATAAAAGTAGAGCAACCCATAGGAAAGTTGATGATGAGTTTACATTTCACTTCATGGAGAGATGTTAGTGATTCTGAAGTGTTTCAACCCATAACATGGTTGATACCACAGGTGTAGAGGCTTTCCCACACCAACATCCATCTCTTCAACTCTCTAGACATCCAGTGTCCGTCCTAGAGTTCTACTATCCAAAATTCACATTGAACTCTTCAGGTTCAAGGGCTCAGTCCCCCCAAAACTGCCTGCATTTCATATGCCCTTCACAAGTACTGAGTACCCAAGGTACCCACATTTTTGTTCAACTTGGTTGCAAAGTTGGGGACTTTCACATTCCCCCATCTCCGCTTCAGGTTCAATAACTTGCTGGAATAGTTTATAAACTCAGAAAAACACTGTACTTACTACCACCAGTTTATTACAAAGTATACAAATCATGAGCTAGAAGAAGAGGTCCATAGGGCAAGGCCCAGAAGGGTCGCAAGCACAGGGGCATCTTTCCTTGTGGACATTAATCCATCCTCCTGGTATGAGAATGTGTCCACCAATCCAAAAGCTCCAAAAATCCCATTGTGTAGAGGTTTCTTAGATATTACATTACTTGGACATGATTAATTAAATTATTAGCCATCAGTGGTTAACCCAGGCTTGAGTCCCTCTTCCTTTCCCAGAGGTTAGGGGTGGGGCTGAATGTTCCAATCACATGGTTGGTTCTTTTGCCAACAAATCTCATCCTGAAGCTATCTAGGGGCCCCTCCACCAGTCAGCTCATTAATGTAAATTTAGGTACAGTTGAAAGAATAACTGTGAACAACAAAAATGCTCTTCTTACCTTTATCATTTAGGAAATTCCAAGGGTTTTAGATGCTCTGTGCCAGGAATCCAGGACTAAGACCAAACATACATTTGTTATTATATCACAGTATCACATAACTGATATTATGCTCAGAACAGGCAGGCCATTCCTTTGAAAGATGGCATCAACTTTCCATATGACCTGGGTCTTCTATTCCTATCCACCCAGTGCTTAGATGCTGCTCAGTATGTGGTTTACCTCAGGTTCCTTACCTCTAGGAGTTTAGATTCCAATGTAGATTGTTACTTGTTTAGGTCTTAGTTTTAAGTTTTTTGATCAGAATTTTCATTGATTTTCCCAGTCTCTGAGTGGTTGGTTTTGCAGATCAGGCCTAGCTGCAGGTCTTGCATTTGGAGAAATTGGGGGTCAAGAGAGATGCCCTCTTCTGAGAAGCATAATTTTATGACAGGTGCTCCCGGATCTATCTATCATTTTGGGGGAATGAGGACCAAAGAAGAATATTGGGCGACTAACACTGTTAGCTGTTTTCATCTTTCCTCTCCCAATGTTCCCTTTTCTGACTCTCGGTAGCCTTGAAGCTACTATGGAAAATGCTAAAGAAAGTGGTTGGGAGCCACAGGCTACTTAACTTCACTGAGCAAAATGTGGGGAATACACAAAGGAGTTATGAGGTTCCAGTGTTAGAACTCATTCACTGAAATTCACTGAGCCCCCAAATGTGGAGATGCCAGTTTATTGTACAGGATAGAGATATTTCCTCTTCTCTGTCTATGTGTCTTACTGTGATGTTCTTAAAGACTCTGTTATTCTTTCCTTGGGCACATACTCTTCCTGGGAGAGCTTATCACTGTGCCTGGGAGGATGATGTCATCTGTGCTAAGGACTCTAAACTCATTACCTCCAGTGTATTTTTCTTCAGTTCCAGATTCCAGTATCAAACTGTAAAACAATCCAGTCTAACTATCTCATGGGTACCTCAAGAACATTCTAAAATATGTGCAATGTCTACCAGTGGTAGATCAAATTTGGGGACCCATACTAGTAGTATAAGATGTATAGAGAGTAAAGAATGTGAGGACCAAGGAGGAAAAAGGGAGCTCAGGAGTTGATTTCCATGTTGACTTGTTCCCTGACAACCTGAGTAGGGCAGAACAACGTTACTGAGAATTCTTTTTATGGTATGGTTCCTGCACGAGATAAATTTGACCAAGATTTGAAAGGTGAAGTCTAATAGTAGCCAGACACCAGTGTAGGGATAACTACTATGCTTGACCAGCTGTTTTAGTCAGCTATTTGCTGTCCAAAAGACCTGATAAGAACAATTTTAGGAGGGAAAAAGTTTTTTTGAGGGCTCACTGTTTCAGAGGTCTCAGTCCATAGAAGGCTGGCTCCATTCCTTAGGGATCAAGGTGAGACAAAAAGAACATCATGGCAGAAAGGTATGGTGGAGGAAAGTGGTTCAAGACAATCAGGAAGCAGAGAGGGGCTCCACTTGCAAGATAAAAAGTATATACACCAAAGACACACTCCTAATGCTCACCTCCTCCAACTACACCCTGCCTGCCTTCAGTTACCATTCAGTTAATCTCCATCAGGGTTAAGAGTTAAGGCTTTCATAACCCAGTCATTTCACCTCTGAATGTTCTTGCATTGTCTCACACATGAGCTTTTGGGGGATACCCTATATCTAATCCATAATACCAGCCCTGGTCAGTGAGAGGCAATGGCCTGGATAGGTCTGTTCCCCTTTCCTCTCTTCCCTCCTCGACCTGCCTTCAGCTCTTCTAGATCTGAACTTTGGCTCTGTGGTGAGGGATTACCTATTATCCTGCAAGTCACATCAAAAAGGATAAAGCTGGTGAGAGAAATGAGGGTTCAAGTTTGTCCTTGTTAGTTTATTTCTCCCTCACAAGTTCACTTGGTTTTGCTTTCCCTTGCTTCACAACCATATTTTCCTCTGTGCTGCTGGGCCTGCTGACCTCAGGCCCAACTCTGGAGGCAGAAACTACAGCTCACAGGAGTTCATAGAGTTTCATCTTTATGATGAGTTCCTTATTCTGTATCATGCATCATGACTCTGCTCCTCTGACTTGAACCCAAACCTATAGTTTCTTATTAAATGAGTCTATTGTTTTAATTGGTTCATTCATTAGTTATGACATTAAAAATTTTTTCTCTTCACAAGAATTTTAGATAGGGACAAAACAGACTGTTTTGCCAGTTTTAACAAGTCTACAGCAGCAAATTCTTTGCTGGAAAATTTCCATTTTTTAAAAAATGTTTTACTGCAGGAGAACATCATGTCCAAGAAAATAACTTTTGTTGAAAAAAACTTGCAAGGAGTTCTTCCATAATGATAGCATGTGTATTTTAATTGCATTAGTAAAAGGAACTTTTTCACTGGCAGCTAAATTCAAAATACTTAAAACATCATATGGTGGTGTTTGAAAGGAAGTCACTTTGGAATTTGAAAGCTCTGGTATGCACATTGTTCTATGGGCCACAGTGTTCACTATTGAGTAGTAATAAAAAAAATCAAAACCCAGAAAACCAGATCTATATGTAAGTGAAATCTCAACCTGAAACATATAGTTTTTTCTTTTATTCATAGGAGTTTCAAACCTAAATATTATTTGATTTAAATATACTCTACATATCGTTTTAAAATGTAGCTGCCAAATATTTCTTACTTTAAAGGATAATATGAAGGGACAAGAGTGAAAGTTAGCAAAAAGACAAGTATGTTCTAAATTGTAAATTTAAACAAGAAAAATATTCAGTTCTAATGCATGGTTGCAATGATTAGGCTGGTAGACAATTCAATATTTATGTATCTGACATTTAAAAGGTATTTGTTTTTACTTTAGAGTCTAAAAGCACAGAGCTGTTTACTTTAAATATGGAAACTTTAGCAAACCTAATGGAATTAGGTTATGACAGAACTGTGTACACTAGAATGAAGAGATTTAATCAGTTGGGCAGTGGGAAGCCACCATAGGTTTTTGGGCAGAGAAGTGAATATTTCAGAAAGATTAGTCCTGTGGAGATTTGAAAGGTAGGTCAGAAATGATGCTTGAGTAGGGAAGTAAGTAAATGTATTGACTTTTTTCTATTGTAAAAATAATACATTCTTTCAGAGGAAATTTGCAAAGTTTAGGTAAGTCAGGAAGAAGGGAATAAAACACCCATAAGTCATCATCTTTGAATCCCAAACAAGATTAGCATTTGGTATATTTTATTTTACTCTTTTTTCCTGGTTATGGTTGCATAGTTGTAAATATGAAGTGTAAGTGATTTTTTTATCCCCAATTTTTTTTCATTTGACATTGTTGAGTATCCTTAAAATTCATGAGATTCATGTTGAAACATTTGATAATGTTTAAACACATTAATACCATGAGTGTATGTTTTTACCTTTTTATAAGTTACTAATAAAGTATGATTTTATAAGTACAATAAGCCTCTCATATGTAGAGTAGATAAGTTGGTGGGATATGACGTATATATACCCATGAAATTGCCATCACAATCAAGATATTGAACAGTTCCGTTATTCCCAGACATTTTATCATGTCTTGTTACAGTCCTCCTTCACTAGGTGATCAATGTTCTATTTTATACCATTCCGTGCATTTTCTGGAACCTTATGTGAAAGAAATCCTACAATACATACATATACCCTTTTTTGTTTGGCTTCCTTCACTCATCCATGATACTGTATGTATCATATGTTCCTTTTCATCATGGAGGGGTATGTTGTTATATAGCAAGTTATTTTCTCCATAAGTATGGAGAACAACAAAGATACTCTGAGATTCAGATGTTATGCACCTCTTATATATTATCCCCCATTACATCTAGTTCATAGTGCTTGTGAATCAAAATAATGCCTAAACATACCTTCATAAGTCACAGAATTGAGGACACTTTCAAATAATCTTAATCACTAATGTTTAATTAAGTAGTTAATTTGAAATATGAAAAAATGTTCTAGGACCTTCTCTATACTTGAGGTATATCTGCAAACAAATTTTAAAAAACCTTTTCTTTACTGAGATCATTTTGTAACAGGAGAAATAGGTGATTTTTGTCAATAAAAAATTGCAAATGTGACTTGTTAGAAAGTGGTAAGTTTTACATAAAAAAGGAAAAATTGAGGCAGATAAGATAGATTGAGAGTATCAGGAGTGTGTTAGGGGATAGAAATAGGAGGCAAGATTAAATAGAGTGGTTGGGTTAGGTTTTACTGGGATTTAAAACTTAAAAATGCTGAGGATTTACTCACTGTAGAATTTTCTTTGTAATCCTTACATGGCTAGGTAGTATTCCATTGAGCTGTTGTATTTTTCTTAACCAGAGAGTAGGCATTTAGTTTAGTTCTAATTTTCCTCTGCTATATGTAATACTGCTATGAACATGGCAAATAAAGCTTTTGAATTATCTGTTGTTTGTTTAGAATAGATTTGGAAAGTAAAATTGTGATGAAGACTTTTTTCAATTTTTAAAAGTTGAGTCATTATGTATTCCTAATACAAATCTTCCTTTGATGCGATGTTATTTTTTTCTAAAAGTATTAATATTTTAATTCATTTCAGTTGAATAAGTATGGAAAACCTCACAATTTACAGCATATTGGGTAGAATACGCAGAAGGGTCTTGCTTAAATAGTGGAGAGTAATTAGCCCTAGAATCATCACTGCCACATTCTTTGCTAATGATCAAAGTGTTTATCAGTCACTTAACTATATTCCAGAACAAAACTCATCAACATTTATAGTAGTAGTAAAAGATCTAGTACCCAATAAGATAAAATAGAGTATCTGGCATCTGATCAAGATTACCAGGCATGCAGAGAAGGTTGAAAATATGGTCCGTAGTTACTCAACTGAACTAAGAATAGACACAGATGTTAAAATTTCCGGATGAGAATTTTATTCTCAAAGTTATTAAACTTTGTCACATGTTCAGAAAGTTAAGTTGAGAAGAGGTGATAGAAAAAGGCTAAATTGAGCCGGGCACGGTGGCTCAAGCCTGTAATCCCAGCACTTAGGGAGGCTGAAACAGGAGAATCGCGAGTTCAAAGCCAGCCTCAGCAATGGCGAGGTGCTAAGCAACTCAGTGAGACCCTGTCTCTACATAAAACAAAATAGGGCTGGGAATGTGGCTCAGTTATCGAGTACCCCTGAGTTCAATCCCCAGTACCAAAAAAAAAAAAAAAAAAGCTAAATTGAACTTTTAGAGTTAAAAATAAAAAATGTATAATGTAAGAATTTCACTGTATGGGCTTAACTCTGGATCATATATTGCAGAGGAAAAGATTAGTGAATTTGAAAGCATTGCTATATAAACTTTACAAAAGAAAACAGGGAAGGAAGTTAAAAAAATGAAAACAGCATCAGTTAGCTAGGAGACAGTTTCAAGTAGTTTAATACATATAATTGGAGTCAGTAATATGTAGAAAAATGGAATATCTGAATAAATAATGCCCCCCAAAATCCAAATTCCATGTATATCATGTTCCCACAGACCTAAGAATTTCAAAGAACTTTAATGACAGAAAGAGTAAGAAAACAACACCAAAGAACATCACAATCAAATTGCTCAAAACAAGTGCTTAAAGAGGAAATATTAAAAGCAGTGAGAGAAAACATCATGCATGTACAGAGGAACAAAGACAAGGATGACATCAGATTTATTTTGGAAGCAGTGTGAGTAACATCTTCAAAGTACTGAAAGAAAAAGAAGTCCACTTAGAACTCTATACCCAGCAAACATATCTTTTAAAAATCAAAGAAAAGACTATTTCAAATATACAGAAGCTGAAAAAAGAAATTACCAGCAGACCTGCACTAAATGAAATTTTAAAGGAATTTCTTCAAGCAGAAGGAAAATTATATGAGATGTAAATATAAACATATGAAGAGAAATAAGGAACACTGGAAATGGTGATGTGCATAGATACAGGAGGTTTAATTATTATTTAAACATCATTAATCCATAATTATCCTTTATCATAGTGATAAATATCCAGATGATCTCTAATACTTCACTAACAGACTGTTAATTGTGAAAAACCTCATACTCTTTTGTGTATCTGTGCAGTATTTTCCTAGGAAATATGCTTCTTGGAAACTGAAATTAAAAGAGAACTTCTAGATGACAAAAGTTTTTCTAGTAGCTTTTACATTTAACTGAGAAACTTAGAATATATTCCTCTTAATGCTAGGAAAAAGACAAAGATGACAACTTTTTTTTCTTTTTTTTTGGTACTGGAGATTGAACTCAGGGGTACTCGACCATTGAGCCATATCCTCAGCCCTATTTTGTGTTTTATGTAGAGACAGGGTCTCACTGAGTTGCTTAGCGCCTCGCTGTTGCTGAGGCTGGCTTTGAACTCCCCATTCTCCTATCTCAGCCTCCTAAAGATGACAACTTTGACTGCTTCTGTCCAGCATAACATGACTGGTTCTGGACACTGTAGTAAGTTAAAGGTAAAGGCTATTTTTCAAGCAGCAAGTTTTTTTTTTGTTGTTGTTGTTATTTACAGAAAATTTGGTTATTTCATAAAGAACCCAAGAGATATCAGCAACGTTGCTGGTTACAAAATTCATTAGTATTTCCCTATGTAAGTAAAGATCAATTTAAAAAAGTAATTAGATATCATTTGCAATAGAACAAAAACTGTGAAGTACTTAATAGGGCACCAAATAAAGTAAAGCTATAGTAGAGAAATATTTAAAAATTCTATTAAGGGACATAAAATAATAAGTGGAGAGATATATCATAGTAATCATGTTAAAGATTAAGTTTTATTCCAGATTATTCTATAAATTCAATGCTAAGATAATTTTGAAAAATAACAGACATGCAGGAATGACTTACTGGACTTGAAGACATAGTACAAAACCCTAGTTGATAACAGTAGTCAGGTACTGGTATTAAAATCCACACATAAAACAATAGCAATACAAAGGGAAAGGGATTGATTATTTAGAATAAGACCTCCAGATAAGGAAAATATCAGACAGAAGAAAATATAGAATATCTTTGTGGCCTCGAGATGTAGAAGGACTTGCTAATGAGACAAAACCAAAAACCATTTGAAGTAGTTATTGATGGATTTGCCACAAAAATAACCAAAGATTTTTGTCCATTGAAAAGCACCACAATGTTAATAGCTGGACGAAAGAATAGGGGGAAATATTTATAAACCAATAAGAAAAGCTTGAGAAATGCAATAGAAAAATGGGGAAATGATATGGCTAATAAGTCCATGAGATTCGCAGCATCACTATTAACTGGGAAAATGTAAATTGACATGTAACTGCATACAGTTCTACTGAATAAAAACGAAAAAGCTAGGTACTATAAACTACTCGTAAAGATAAAGGGAAATGAGAACCTTATGTACTCCTCATGAATTATAGATTGAAATGCCATTTTGGAAAGCAGCATGGCAAAAATAAGAATTTAGGGTGCTTTGTACATATTGCCAAATTATTTTCCTTAAAATACAGTGTTTTATGTACTATCCCTTCTCTTATTTAATATATGTTTTAAGTTTACCCCAAATGAAATTGTTATATTTAATTTAACCTTTTAATTAACAGCAAAACTGAATACAATGTATTTATTATTTTTATTTTTAAAATTAAAAGATTTTAAAGTTTGTTCTTTTTAGTTATACATGACAGTAGAGTAGAAATTTTGACATATTTATTTGGGGTGTATCTTATTCTAAATAGGATCACAGTCTTGTGGTTGTACATGATGTGGAGATTCACGGTGGGGTATTCCTATATGTACGTAAGAAAATTAAGTCAGATTTATTCCACTCTTTTTTAAAAATATAATTAATTAATTAATTAATTAGCTCTTTTGTAAATGACCTACTTTGCCCTTTTATGTTTTAGGACCTTGGTGTTTCCTTCTTATTGTTAAGAATAAGCTTATTGATAAGCTTTCACATAAAATGTCTTTATTTTCATATATTTGCATAAAAAATATTTAGATTGCTTGATTCGCCATTTGTGCTACTGTTACAAATGACCTCTAAATGTCAGTTATACATTGGCTGCTGGTTAGTGAAACCTCTTTGGGGATTGGCTAGAATCTCCTCTGGATATACTTGTCATTCTTGGATCCTAATTCAGAGAGTAGTGGCCCTGTAAACCTTGCTTTCTTCATGTGGAAGGTGAAAACTCAAGAGAACTCGTGGAAACACAATGATTCAAGGCTTCTCCTCTTAACTGGCATCGTCACTTGTGCACATGTCATTAGCCAAAGCAAGGAGTGGAAATATACTATGCCCAAGAGGACACGCAGCAAGTCACATGGCAATAGGCAGAAATGAATAATCCTCTCACTGGGAAGGGAGTAATGAATGATCAGGAACAATAATGCAACCTATTAGAGAGCTTATTTGCAGATGACTAATTTTTTAAAAAGAATTCAGCTCCTTTTATTCCTACCCTGCAATGAGATAACAATGGCATAAGGATGTCTCACTGGGAAAGTATCCTGTAGTCCCTTTTGGAGGTTGTAGCCTGCAGCTAACTTGGTTTGTTTAATTGAAGCAGAAAATGTGGCAAACCTACTGGTTTACCTGCTGGAGACTGGTGAGGCTGTCTAGTAGTACTGACAATAACACCAGAGGAAAGGAGCTGGGGATTCACAGCCAAGAGGGAGTTTGAAGGCTGAAACAGTTTAGCAATTTTGAGAAATACTGGCATCCTCCGTCTTTCAGGAGATGTTGCTTTGGGAGAAATTTTTATGCCCAACAGGAACCAGACCAGAAAGTGAAGTCAGGCATGTTCAGGTACAGGATTAAAAAAGCAAAACCCACAAATAAATGAAATGAGTATAACCTCAAGATACACACAGTTCTCTTTTCCAGTCTCCAAACCTTTTAGAAAGTTCCTCTAATATAGGTGAATGTGATCTCCTTGCAGTGCATGCCAGACCTGGATTGGGTGCTGGGAACACAGAGATGAGTAAAATCTATCCTATTAAGAATAGAGATAAACAGAAAATTATATTTTAAGAAGACTGAACTACTATGAAAGAGCCCAGAGGAAGGATATATTAATTCAACCTGGAGGAGGGTGAAAATTTCATAGAAAAAGTGACATTTGAAATAGATCTTGCTGATGAGGAAGGGTTTCCCAAGCTGATAGAGCATATGTAGAGGCCTAGGATTAGAAAGAAAAGAGCACTCAGTCTTTGCTCTGTCCCTTGGGTGCATGCACAGCCTAAGAAGTCTTGAACAGCAGCTTTGATTGGTGTGGGTCTAGAGTATCCAGTCTTGTCCCATCATTCAAGTACCTTGGTGGGGAGGAAATTTATACTTTCAATTAGCACTACTTTCATTGTTGCTGTTTTTTCCTTCTCTCTTCTCTCCTCTTGTTAATCTTTCCTTTTCCCCACTTTTACTTTTTACCTGTTTTCCATTTTGTTCTTTTTCCTCTTTGATTTTAATTATTTTTGTCTGTTTTCCTTTTTAAAAATTTTTATGGCTATTATTTTATTTTATTCTATATTACTTCCCCATCTTTCCTGGTTGCTGTTGTTATTCTTTTTTTAATCATTTTTTCCCCCTTTTTCTTTGTGCCTCTGGGGATTGAGCCTGAGACTCTCCACACTTTGAGTGAGTGCCATCTGCTACTGAAATACATTCCCGCTGAGCTGAGAGGAACTGAATCTTTCTCCAGCCATGACCTAGACATAATCCTAGTGGGTGGATTCTTCAACTTAAAGAAAAGGATGACAAAAGTCCCCAGCAGACAACCCATCCCCAAGTGGGCATAGCTGGGGGGAATCTGAAAGCTCCCTCCTGGACATTCACCCCCACAGCAATAGCAGAGAGAAATAACACAACTGTTGTGGACACTGCTTCTACCAAGGTCCCTGGCTTCAGTTGCTTCTGTACCCTTTCTGATCACACAGTGATGATAAGACTGGAGGTGAGTGTCACAGAAGGGGAACTGTGACTCCAGCCCCCACATCTGCTATAGAGCAGAAGAAAATTATTTAGAGTCCTAGTGAAAGCAGGATAAGTAGGAAGGAGGGGGCCAGATTCAGGAGATTATTTCAGAGGTAGAATTGACATGGTTTGATAGTATGGATATGGTGGGTAAGAGAGGAATTGAGAATGGCTCAGGTTGCAGCTGTGAGTAACAGAGTGAGAGATCACAAGAAGGGCAGGCTTGAAAGAGAGGGAGAGGCTGCTGGGGAAGGTAATCACATTATTCCAGAAGTAGTCCTATTTTATAGGTTGTCTAAGCTAGATCATGAACCCCCCAACAGTTTTCCAGAATATTATTTTTCCATCTGGTGGTTGAGTGTAAAGGTGGACTGGAGTTACGTCAACACTGTAGCAGTTATTCTGAACTTGCTTTATAGATGCTGAAACAGAGGTCTATAGCTGGACCAGTAGGTGTCCCTTGTTGCCTCAGAGGAGGTCTATAGCTGGACCTGTAGGTGTCCCTTGTTGCTTCCCCAAAGCTAACCATTTCCTGACCTATACTGTAATGAGTGTGCCATGTTCTTTATGGAGTCTTTAAGGGACTTACTGTCTTGGCTGGTCCTGGCCTAGGTACACTGCTGGGACCGCAGAGCTGCAGCCCCCCTTTCTTGACAGCAGCTGCGTTTCCTTCTACCGCCTTCTCAGCTTTTCCCTGGGTGGCTGTTCTATATGCAGAGAGATAGCAAGCACTTGGAGATAGGTGACATTGCTGACTGCAATGGGAACAAACGGGCTTCTCCAGGCTTTTGTTTGTGCTGGCAGCAAAAGTTGTTAATTCACTCCTTGCTCTAATTAAAATTAGAGTTTGCCAGGTCCTTGGTCAAATTTTTCTCAGGAATAAACATGAATATCTTGTGATGGGACTGACAGGTTTCCTTAATTATTCCCAAAACTGGCTGATGTCTGATTTTCTCTCCTCTAGGATTTGAAGTACAAAAGTAAGCATAGTTTGAAAGTTCAAGTCAAATGAATTTCATTGCTCTTGGTTCTTTTTCCCCCTGAGTTCATTTCTTGGAAGTTTCTGGAAAGAATGCTGGCCCCTATTAGACTTTATCCTACAAAGAGGATATGTTCTAACACACTTGCTGAATCATCCATTGCTTAGGCTCAAGAACAAAGTAGTAGGAGGAAAGGATCATGGGAAAAATTTAGTAGAGGATCATAGAAAGTAGGCTAAGTACTATGTAAGGAAGAAAGAGACATGGAAAACTCTATGCCAGCTCTGTTATATAGGGCTGGAGGCAGATTTATTTCAAGCATTGGGGCTTCTCACTTGCAAGGCTCCTTCTAAGTTCCTGGGGCCCTAGCAAAATACTGCCGTGAATATATATTATGAAAACCTTTATGTATTCTCATTCTCCCAAGAGTTCTCCAGGTTGCATAAATCTGTAGGTTCCACAAAGCCTAGATCTACTCTAACTTCTGGCCCTTAAAAAAGAAGCAAAAGGGAAAACCTGAATATATAGAAGTTCTTAGTGATCTCTCTATGCTAAGGTTAGTTTTATCTGGCTTATTGTCCTGCAATTCTAAATGCAGCTATTTTCCAGACAGGAAAGTTTGAGAGTTGGGTGTAGAGGAAGGGATGGGAGACAGATTTTAGCTGGCCGGTTTTGGTTCTATAATTTGCATAATTCCAAATAAACAAGTGATGAAAGCAATGACTAATAGTTATTGTGATACTGCCTTAATTATTTCAAGCCAACAAGCTGGTGATATGTCATTTGGAGCTAGACTCTTTGCTAGCTGTTTTGGATATATGTGTGAGCTTTTAAAATTAGTCACCACAACTTGCAAAACACTATAAGGAGGGAAAAAAAGAAATTACAGGGTTGTGAGTGTGAATGTAAAATGCATCAAGTGCTAACATAAAACAGATGAGAACTGGCAATAAACCCAGGGCTTGTGGGGTTTTGGACCCTAGCTCAGTCACTTAAAATTGGCAAGAAAGTGTCATTTTCCAGAGACATAATCAGAATGGCCGGGTCTCCATAGCCTCTTCAGCTTTGTCAATTCTCTTCTGTTTATTATTATTTTGTCATGTATTTTCCAAGCATTTTATCCCAATCCTCTTGATCAAAGCACATTTCCGCTCATTACGAGTTCTGTAGAACCCCCATGGGGTATGATGTCAGCTGTGTCAGCCTGGTCTTGCCATCGGTGACACCCAGACAGGAGGAGATGAAACTTGCCTTAGGTCTCACATTGGATCAATACTTGGGACAAAGCTCAGTGGTGGTTGTTAGACTTGCTTGCTCTGTACCTGGCTACTGGGACATTCTGCTTTCACAGTTTTCTACAGTGTGTGTTGTTTTTTTTTTTAAACTACAATTCATTCTTAAATAAAAGGATTAGGGGAAAATGTGTTCTTATCTTAGCTGCCTCGAGCCCCTGAAAACACTCACAAGGGCTATTTACTGGTGATAAAATACAAGTGCCTTGTTGTGGGATGAAATCAATAAGTAGTGTTCTCTAGACTTAGCATCGAACTCCAAGGAGATTAAGTTTGTTCTGCCTCCACTGAGGATTCTTCTACCTTTAGAAGCAAGCTGTCATGCTCCCAATCCAGGTCTCAGGCTGAGTTATGCTGCTGGGACAGATGTGCTGCCCCTGTGGCTTTGGATCTTTACAACCTCTTTTTTTGTGATCAGCACCGACATCACGGTACTGGGCAGTTCAGTAATGATAATCTTGGGGCTCATTCTTTCTGGAGACATCTGCTCTTCTGCTTTTGCTGCTTGGTTTGCTGTTGCTGTAAACGCATGTTCTTCATTTGCATGGACAGGGCTACCAAGACTCATCCTTCATTAGGATCATGAATATGTAATGAAGGGGTCAGGTTTCAACTAAGTCAGATAATTCTAAAAATTTCTGAATTGCAGCTGACTGGGGGAGAGAGCACGTCTAGGCTTATTTTCTTCACAGAATATAAGCAACTCTGTGCCGCAAGGCTATGTGAACATCTGCAAAATGGGCTCTTTATGTTTTTTAAAAAACGTGCACTGTAGTGGAACAGAAGCATAATATAACATTAGTGTCAGCATAACAGCCTCTGAATTGCATATTGGTGGGAAAATATTGATAGCAAAGTGTAAACAACTGCAAATGGGAAATGCAGTAAAGCTCTCGTCATAGAACCCGTAATTTACAATTAAATAGGCTACATTGAAATGATATCAAGTAGAGGCATGTATGTCCAGAGTAACGAGGACTTTAAACAAATGCTTGTACCTTCCCATTGACTGATAGAAAGGTCATACCCCCCCCCACACAAAAACAAAGTAAAATGATCTTAGTGGATTGTGTGCCCACTGTATGGCTCATTATGATACAGATAATATTGTTAATCATACTTGGGTTTGTGTAAAATTTGCATATGTTAACACTGTGCCCCAATTAAGCCATTTGCTGAGAGCAGTAAGACACTTTATTGGTGCATCCATATTCTGCAGTAAGGGAATTTCCAATTGAAGAGGAATGTTCTTGTAGACATGCAGCTATAATTTTTAGATGAAAAATGACTGGTTTAGTCTAGTGAATTTTCACCTATGCTTACAGAATCTTTAGCTTCAGTTTTCTCTTCTGTATATTAAAGGAGTTGACCAAAATTAGTATTTTACATTCTACATTTAATTGGGTCCTCTGTCATGCAATAAGGTAACAGGGGTGAAGTTTCTAGTCTGGGTTTTGGAATCTTCAGACTATTTTATTGTGTAGTTATCTTTTGAGACCTTGGAAACAAAACAGTGTAGTACACTCTTCATTGTTCTAGGGTAAAAATGGGGGTGGTGATGGGAAGCTGCTTCTAGTTCGGGTGCTGAAGTTGAAGACATTAGCCAGGTACAGATTGGGGTAGGGTGAGGCCTTGAGGAAGCAGGATCTCTGAAGGCAGATTTGTAGTAAATGCTATTACATAATCTCCAGTGTTATCTATTTTTCTTCCCTTGGACACCAATAGCATAGGAATCAACTCCTAGATTTGAGCCTCCATTTTAACAAAGCATGACTGGATCCAGCCCTTGAGACAGTTCAGAGAGAAGCCATGACTGGCCCTTTAGCTCCAAGGATGTCAGTGTGCCTTCTCTGAGGTTGTGAGGGAAGGCTGGTCTGGATGTGGGGGTGCCTGAAGCTCAGAACTTCTTCTTACCTGGTATCCTGGTCTGTAGTATGTACAGAGGGAAATAGCTTCCTATGACTCAGTTGGAAACACAGTGTCATTAGCAATCTGTAATATCAGCAAGCTTCTGATGATTCCATGATAGCTGGAGATGGAAGAGAAAAAGGGGAGAAAACTCCAGCATCTCCCTCCTTTCCTTCCTTCCTTCCCTCCTTCCTTCCTTCCTTCCTTCCTCTCTTCCTTCCTTTTATGGAAGATGATAGTGGCAAAATCCATACCTGCTATAGAGTGTTTTCAGGCATGGTTACTAGCTGATTGTAACATTTGCAGGGAACCTGAGAAAATTCCACCATGTTTATGACAGCAGTGTGAGTTTTGTTCCCTGAAGCAATTTCTGGAACACCTGTTCTCCATTGTGACATCATAGAGCAATGTTAACAGCAACAATGAGGGAAACAGAGAACTGGTATTCCATTTCTTCTCTGGGAGATGTGTCACAGCAAAAATAAGTCCATAGGAATTTTGTAGTTGCCATAAGAAGACATTCTCAAGATAGCAAGTGGAGGATTAAGAACCATTTGTATATTCTAGAAGTGGCTTGTTTTGAACTCCAAACTTATGAGGCAGGGCATTTTAGTTAGATTCATGTGTGGGACAGGCTCCCATTTGCTGCATAGATATAATCAGTTCTGGGGTAGGCTCAATTCTTTACATGCTAGTAACAATGTTTCCATTTTCTTTTTCAGATATCCTTGTAGTAACCAGACTAAAGCTCAGAACTTCAAGGTTCCTAAATAATTCCTGTGACATTGGTCATTTTATGTGTCATTTGGAGAAAACCACTCATGCCCTCCTAAGCTTGTAATTCTTCCTGGGAGGAATATCAATTAGGGAATCTGCCCTCAACTCAAAGGAGCTTAAAGGAAAGAAAAATTAAGAAAGGGAGGGAACAGGTAACAAAATATCTTAAAATACTCATCTCTGTGCTCCTTTTTTCTGTTGTAGTATATGACTCTTTCCTCATCAGCTACTCTCCTCCAGAATTAGGATTGTGATTGCAGGAAGGAAAAGAGAAACAACCACTGTTGTGTTTGTGATTTCTGAAATAAGCTCTTGAAGTCCACAGAGAAACAGTAGCTGTGAAAGTCAAGGCTTTCTGTTTTCCAGAGCCAAGTTCTGTAAAAGCTAAGACAAACATTTTGAGATTCCAAAGGGAAGTCCCTGAAGGAAGCTCAATATACAGTTTGAGCCAGAATAATAGATAACAAAATGAAAATGGCAGTTTTGTGAACTCTGGCTGAACATTAGAATCACTGCAGGGTGCTGGTAATAAAATGCCTGTACCTGGACCTTGCTCTAGGCCAATCCATGAGAATCTCTCAGAAAGGTCACAGGGCATTGGTACTTCAAAAAAGAAGCCAACCAATCAAACAAAACTCCCTGGATTTTCCTCATGTGCCATGAGGGCTGAGAACAAGCAAAATCAGGGGAACCCAAAACCATTTCAATCTGGGAGGCAAGAGAGAAAAAGGACAAGGTGTGGGATTGAAGAAGATGTTTGGGACTGAGTCAGATGAGACCTGGGTGGTCCTCATGCAGAGGGTCAGTTTCAGCTTGAAAAACTGTCCGATCCCACTGACTGCTTGCATCAGTAGTTGTGTGGGAACTGAGTCTAGAGATATTGTCTTTTGATTATGTGACTCTGAGGAGTCATATTGGCTACATTCTTCATTCTCTGGGGAGGACATTATACAGTCCAGTGCTTGTAGGTCATCTGGAATTGAACAGCAGATATTGCTGTGTCCTATCCAAATTGTCCTGGTGGACATTTTCATTATTAATGGCCCTGTGGCACAGTGAGGTTGTGCCAGGGGCAGCATGTGAACTTGGTGGGATGGAGGGACTTTGTCGGGTTGAAACATATCTCAACAAAATCAAGATGGGTGTGCTAGGTTTGCTTTAGAAAGAATATGAATCATGTGAGCACAGCCTCCCCTAATGAGGGGTTACCATGGTGATTTTGAAACAATGCCTAAAGTACCTGGATATATATCAGGGTTTAGCTCTCCAGTTGGGTGAAGTTGAAGTGTTCTTTTAAAAGGAAGGAACATTTAAAATTATAACCAGTAGAGTTCAATGTAAAACAAAGCAGTACAAATGAAGATTTTTGGCAACACTTTAACTTCTACCACCAAATTTTAAATGGCAGGACTGATTTTTTATTCTTAATGTGGTACAATGGCTTTCAAGGATAAATTCAAAAGATATTTTTTGTTTTTTTTGGCAGGGTGTGCAGGCATTATTTAGGTTTCTGAAAAATTTATAATGATTAAAAAGGTTAGAAAGATTATGGTAGCCACACTTGTATGACATTATTGTTAATCAGGTGCTAAAATACTAAGGTGTATCTTTTATATAAAATATATCTGAAGAAAGACTGAAAACCTCACAAGGGGAAAGTTGGGGATTATTGATTTCTCCTCAGTGTCTATATGTAACCATTATGAATAGAAATATTTCCAGCCAGAGCAGGAGATTTAATTTTTGCAAAAGAAGCCTTAGGAATGTCACAGGTGGTGGTGATGCTGAAGGCGGAAATTGAATTCTCTGTACCTTGTATCCAGTAAACTGCCATTGAGATCGACAGCCCTGTGCCTTCTAAAGTACTGCTGAATGACTTCCTTATTAGAATCAAATTATGCTATTATGAGAAATAGTCTTCTTTAATGAGAATATAATTATTTTTATTGTGACTAGTAACACTCATATTGAAGTGGCAGAGTGTGTTAAGGAGCTGGCTACCTTGGTGATTAGCCTGGAAGTTCTCTGCTGCCCACCTTCTCAGGCCTCCGTTTTCTCAGCTGCATGCTAAGACAATACTTCAGTGGTTATCATGGAGTTTTGGCAGAACAGTCAATAAAAAAAGGCATAAATCACTGAGTGGAATATAAAGTTCTCAAACCAACCAACCAACCAACCAACACACCGGGGAGTTGATAAGGAAGTAACTGCTAATGTAAAGGGCTAAGCTAAAATTAATCATAAAACTCCTATAATATAATAATGTATAATGCTCTTTTGAAAGTTTTTTCCTTTCCAAATAAGAATAATACAGGATGCCAATTTAAATTTGAATTTTAGATAAACAACAAGTGATTTTTGGAAAAAAAGGATTAGTCTATCCTACCTAGTTCTTGGGGGATACTTATACTAAAATATAGGGTACCTTATATTTCATCTGGAAACCCAAAATAGATGGGCCACTTTTGGGGGGGATGCTTAAACAGGCCCTCAAGGAAAAGTTTCCATGAATAAAATATCTTCTTTCCCTGGCTGCTCTTATGCCTGATATTCTATTGTTAAACCGTTCTTTGAGTTAAGGCATTACACTAAAGAAGTCTTTGTTTAAATGGAAATGCATCACACATGATCACATTATTTGATCTTAATTTACCAGGGACTCATGTCATGAGCCACCATTATTCTACTGTCCCTGATAATTTCAAAGAGAGTCTTATAACCTTTAGGCTTAGCTTTGTCCATTCATTATCTAGTTCTGACAATATATGCAACGTACTTATAGACTCAGAATGTCCAGTGAAGGATTCTGGATTATTTTTGTGGTCAGGCCTTAACTTTTGGCACCCCCTTGGCTTCTTCTCAACAGTTTTGTGCCATGGAGGCCCAGTCCTCACTCACTGGTTACCATATCCTTGTTGAGTTCCCTTATATCTGGCACTCTGCCAAGTATTATCTATAAGAACACTAATAAGTTATGTCTTATTAGTTCTTGTCTTGAATGCATTTTTTAATCAGAAATATATAGCCAAAGCCAGGTGTGGTAGCACACGCCTGTAATCCCAGCACTCTGGGAGGCTGAGACAGGAGAATTGAGAGTTCAAAGCCAGCCTCAGCAATGGCGAGGCACTAAGCAACTCAGTGAGACCCTGTCTCTACATAAAACACAAAATAGGGCTGGGGATGTGGCTCAGTGGTCGAGTACCCCTTAGTTCAATCCCCGGTACCAAAAACAGACAAATAAAAAAGAAATATATAGCCAAGAACTCTGCTATAATGTAGGGATTGCAAAAAAAGTAGGCTCTAGATGCCATGGAAGTGACATAAAGCCCCCAATCAGAGTGGGGATATCAGGGAAGACTTGAAGAGAAGGCAAAGCTGTAAGAGTTTAAAATGATCATAGGAATTGGCCAGATGAGTGAAGTAGGGGAGGGAAAGAAGGCCTCCTAAGCAGGGATTTGCACAGATGGGAGAACAAAAGGGAGAGAGCACCATGTGTTCAGGGAATTACTAGTGTGGGTTATGCCAAGATCTGGGTGTCTGATAGATTTAATGTGCATGGTGGGGAGTAGGAACTCTGCAGGAGCAACAGACAGGTCATGGGGATGCTTCTGGCATGCTAGGAATTCTTCATCTACATTTTCCTTATTAAATTGACTGACTAGGCCTTAGTCTCACTTTTCCCTTCAGTATTCTTGGCCATTTTCCTGGGAGCTGCAGTGTAGTTTTAACCCCTTTGGTAGGAGTCATGTATCATCTTGCTTGGCTTTATGTGGTTCCTTCTTGGCCTGGATGGCAGTATGGCAATGGTGTGTATGTATGAATGGAGGGTTAGGGGTGAATCTAGATCTTATTTCTAGAATTATTACTAGATTTGGTTCAGATGTCAATATAGTTCATATTAACAATGCAACACCATACCCCAAGTACCTTTCAAGTGCGTTCATTGGTTTATGTTTGCTATCACATTCAATTATCCGGTTGGGCCTTTTTTGTTACTGATCATGAACTTAACTGAGACTTAAATTTATTGACCACTTTTAGACATAGAGATTGGGCAGATGAACACTACTTTTCAGTGCCAACCTACAGCTATGTTCCTAGTGCAGTTCCTGTTTTCCAAGAAAGTCTTCACCCATGTCATTCTGTCATGCCTCTTGATGAGTTTCTGGAATGATAACAGTAGGGAGAGGAAGCATTCATTCCATCTAGGGAGGACATGCAAAGCAGAAGAGGCTGACTTTCTAGGGGGCATGGTAGGACTCAGTGGGATGACAATTTTTTTTTTTTTTGCCAGGCTCTCTTTGACTCACTGAGGTCCCCTTTCTCATAAAGGTTTGGATGATCTGTTTCTGTTGGTATCCCACCCAGTTATTAACTTGTACTAACTGCTAGCAGATTGCTGTATTGTTTTTGACAATGTCCTGGTGCTACAACTTGCTCAAGCACCCAATCCCCTTGAGGTCTTGTCAAAGTAGTCTCAAAGGCCTCCCTGACCCCAGGAGGGCTCTACTTTCATGGGGTTCTCTCTGTTAAATTTCTGGAAGAGGATGTCGGGTATTTTACTTTTGTCTATCCCAAAGTCTATCCAAATTAAGAGGACTTAAGTGCTCACCATCAAGATTACCATGCTTGTTTTTATAATGTCCCTAGGCTTGAACTCACCTTTTCCTGATACAAATAGTCTCTTTAGTTAGCTGCAAAGTTTTTCCTTCTAATGTCCTGCCTCTGTCCCTGGGAAGACTGTGCTCCTCTTCTGGAATCAGGGTCAGGGATGGGTTCAAGGGCCCACTTTTCTTAATGTCAGTCAGTCCTGTTCTATGAGTTGGCCCTGGGGATAAGTAGTAGTATCTGATGTTCTCAGCTTTCTCTCTTGGTGTGGAAGGTCCATCTTATGAGAGAGCCAAGGAAGGGGGTGACTGGATCCTAGTATTTTCAGCCTGCCAACCTGCAGTAGAGATTCTGCCCTTCCAGTGGGTGCTAGTGGAGGAGGGAGGCCCAGACTTCTCTGCCACTCTGGCTTGGAACAGTTTCTACAGCACTGAACTGGAGACAGGCATGAGCAATGTTGATAGACTGCTCTTTCCAGGGGGAAGCCATCACCCTTACCTGAGGCTGAGGGAAGAAGGAGCTCTCTTTTCTTGGCTGCACCTGCCTCGAGTAGAACTTCTATCACACTGAGCTGTTATTACTGAGATTTATTATATTTTCTTGAATAAATGTTTCTCCATTTGCTATATGCCCTTAGGACAATTTCCAGAGATATTTATTTTTTTGAAATGTGGTATTCTTTAATGATAGCTGTTTTGCTGGTCCACAGAAATCTTTATACTACCATTCAGAAGTGTTTGATTAAAAAATATGTCACAGATTTCATCTCGAAGAACCACAGTTCAACCTTTTTTGTTGTTTGTCTTGGATATCTTAATTATTTCACATTATAAAAAGTACTGCAGTGGCCATGAGAATAGCTTGGTCTTTACATATGTTTTGAATTATTTCCTGAGAGTAAGTCCTTGGAAGTTTCATAAATGGTTCTGAGTTAGCACCTAGCTGCAATCTCATTAATAAGAGCTTAATCCACTAGGGTCTGATGGTAACATGTCATCTTTTCTTAAATCCTGTTTTCATGATCACAGTTCTGTTTAACAGTAAAAGCCAAATCCTTAGATCTTCCTAGTTCAAAGACTGGGCTCCTTGATATGAACCATTTCATTCTATTCCCTTATACAAGACTCTTTCAGTCTTCGAAAGGAGCAGCAAAGGTAAAATTTGAACTTAGTAACCAATCAGACATTTCTAGTCCTGGTAACAAAGTCCTCCCAGTTCTAGAATTTCTCTTTAATGTCTATGTTATTAGCTATTCCCTCAGGTAATTAGTAACCAAATATCTTTAAAAAATATGATTTCCATCAAACTTAAGAATTATCTCCTCATAGGTTTTGGGTGTTGAAGTAGGGACTCCTGAAAATAAAAATAAACTTAACTTTTCTTTTTGGTACGGGGGATTAAACGTAGGGGAGCTACACCATTGAGTCACACTCACATTCCTTTTACTTTTTCTTTTGAGACAGGGTCTCAATTACTGAGGGTCTTGCTAAATTGCTGAGGCTGGCCTTAAACTTGCAATCTTCTTGCTTCAGCCTTCCGAATGGCTGGGATTATAGGCATATACCACCGCACCTGGCAAAAGTAAGCTTTTCTTGTTTCATAATTTCTTTCTAAGGACCTTTCCGATGCTAATCAAATTTTAAAATTTTGGGCTGGGGTTGTGGCTCAGCAGTTGAATGCTTGCTTTGCATGTGTGACGCACTGGGTTCGATCCTCAGCACCACATAAAATAAAAGTATTGTGTTCATCTATAACTAAAAAAAATTTTTTTTAAATTTTTAAATTTTTATATTTTATTATTAAGCATCTCTCACCATTAGAAATGTGCCATGGTAATAAGAAAATGATAAAACAATTTTAAATAAAGGCTGTGTGCTGTTAGAGGTATTTAGGAGTGAGCTATGTTTATGTTTAACTTATCCAATTGGCTAGGTATTTTGTTTAAATATTCCTCATCTCATTTAAATATTCAAGAAGATGTTGTTTAGCTGTCATGCTTGTCCTTATTTCCTTAGTAAGACTACTTTAAAAAGCTCCATTCTCTATTTTTCATGTTAAATTATTGAGGAAATAATCATAATAATTTTTATTATTGTAAAATAATAATTTTATTTATAATAAAATAATACTTTTATTTATTATAACCAGAGTTCTTCTGGTCATTTTGGCAACTATTAAAAAACTTTCAATGTCTATGGAGTAACTGTCCTTAACATGTCACGTTATACTTTAAATACTGCTCTCAGTTTATTGTTTCCAGATCCCTTACAGAAACTCTCTTCTCTAGCTGGTTTGGTCCATTCATTTCGAGTGTATAATGTCCTCGAGTATATAATGTCCATTTTCATCTCTTGTTTCTAATTATGTCACTTGTCCCATCTAGATTGCCTCCTTAATCTAGTTCCATCTGTTAGTCCAAATTATTTTTCCAGGCATAACATAATAACACAGAGAAGCTAACATTTGTAGGTATGGATGCATTTAAAATGAGGTAGAACTAAATCAATGACTCAGAAAGAGAGGTAAGCAATAAACTTAAATACAGAGAAAATTTGGTATGTGGAAAGTGGCTTTCAAATTAATTGGAAAAGTTTGGGTTATTCACACGGTCATCCTTTCGGGGGTGGGAATACAGCTGTAGTTTTACCTCCTATTGAGGTTAGGAGGAGAATCCTGCTTGTCCAGACTCTGAAGACTTATTTTCCTTGGTGTGTGTGTGTCTCTCTCTCTCTCTCTCTCTCTCGCTCTCTCTCGCTCTCTCTCTCTTTGGTCCTAGGGATTGAACCCAGAGTGCTTAACCACTTAACCACTGAGCCATATCCCCAGCCCTTTTTATATTTTACCTTGAGACAGGATCTTCCTAAGTTGCTTAGGGCTTGGCTAAGTTGCTGGTGCTGGCTTCTAATTTGTGATCTTCCTTCCTCAGCCTCCCCAGTTGCTGGAATTAGAGGTGTGCAGGACTGTACCTGGCTCATCCTTCTTGCTCTCTCTGGGCCTGCTTTACTCACTCCTTTCTATGGAAGAAGATGTGACTTACCTGACTGAATAATTTTGGAGGAGGATCTGAGCAGGTTCAGCTGGGCCCCTCTAGGGCTTCTCTCGTTTGTGGAGTGGAATGTTTTCTGAATGCACAGGTTCTATTCTGCCTCTTCACAATGGAGAGGCCTGCTATTGTCCAAATCTTCTAGAGTGTTAAGTTTGCTTAAAAGGGCATGCTGATGGCAGTAGGCTAGCCTACATTCTATAATTTAATTTGATCTTTAGGAAAGCTTTAAAAACATCTGCATCTCTGGGGCTGGGATTGTGGCTCAGCAGTAGAGCGCTTGCCTCGCATGTGTGAGGCACTGGGTTCGATCCTCAGCACCACATATAAATAAATGAATAAATAAAAGTCAATCAACAATTTAAAAAAATTTTAAAAATTTGTGTCTTTTATAATAGTATCTACTTATCACTTAACTTTGAAGTTGAAATAGGAAAAAAATGTGATTATAACTCTAAAACCTCAGTCCCAAATCCACAAAGCTAAACAAAAAGAAAAAAAAAAAAAATCAGTAAAACATGCCTATCAAGGTTCAAGACTTCTCTTATCATTGAAGGTTATGATGAATACTTTGACTTTCCACTTCCCAACACTATTCAGTGTGTCTTTCATTTGACATTTATTTATTGCCATGAGCTTTTATAGTTTTAGTTGAATCATGTAGACTTCATAGAGTACAAACTTGTTGATGGAAGATGGTGTTTTAGTCATCTTTAAACACCCAGAGTGCTTTCCAATGAAAGCCACAGACAAGAGTGATAGCAATTGTGCTGAGCAGTTCTTTTATGATTACTGAAAATTAGCTCCTGATGCAGTGACTTCTCTTAAGCAATAACATTATTGAATTTCTTTTGTACTTTATAATTTATACTTTATAATTTTACCCAATCTTTAAAGAATCCTATGAGGTGCGAAGAACACATATTTATTTCCATTTCTTAGATGTGACAAATTTTAGAGAGATGGAGTTATTTTCTCAGGGTCATGGTGCTTAAAAACTACAAAATCAGGGACTTCTATTTCTTAGGAGATAACGCATTCATCCTGCCACACTATTTCTTATATGATGATGAGAACCCCAAGTGACCTTCCAGAAATGGAAAGAATCTCACAACATTAGAAAATAGATGACATTTCTAAGGCACTAGTTGAAATTTGATGTGAAATTTCATCTGACATGTTGGTAACAGCTTTAATTATTTAATCAATTTAATAACAGAAGATTTAAAGCACCAACAAAATCACGGGGCATAACCAATTTCATCCATAAATCAGACATTTTGCACCTCAGTTTTTGCTCTTCAGTTCTATTTTGTGAACTAATTGGCAAAACTTGATGAAAATTTAAGATGTAGTCAGACTATAGCAGGTGGAGCAATCACATCTTCACAAGGAAATTAATTTATACATACACACAAATACTCACGCATATTCATAGGCTCTGATCCTGCCAAGAAAAAAGCCCCAACAGTGTGGTTAGCTGCAATTATGGCTAAGTGTCATAAAACAATTTTGGCATATCATGGTGCCCACAGGAATCACAGTGATCTCTCATTTTTTTTGTCTTCCAAGCACGTTTCTATCTCATATAAATTTGTCCTTGCAGGTTTTCTCTTAGCTGTTTTGTTTGTCAGGAAAGTAATTTGACTACATCCTGCAACTCATTTTGTGAGTTGGGGATGTTGTGAAGGCTGCTATCTTGCAAGCTGGACTAGAACAAAGTATGCCAGTATGATTTATAGGAATTGCTGTGACTGCTACAATGAACAGACAACTCCATATATGACTGTAGATTCCCTGACATCTTTCATAAGAACACTTTCATATACATTTCCTGGGTTTTCGAGTGCTTCCATAATTGCAAGGCTATTATGGAAGGTCTGAGTAGAAGCAGTCTTTGATTAGTTAGTGCCTTCTTTCAGACAAATTTTGGTGTGATTATTTACTAGCTTGAAAATTACAAATGAAACAGACTTTGAGTTTACACTAGATAATAGAGCTGGCTGAAGAAGGACAATCATAATATTCTTATCCAAAGTGCCATTTTGGATAGCCTAGGTGCTCTGTATATGGTAAAATGTATGATGTGTACTAGGTAAGGAAACCCTAAATTGGTGATAAGTCTTCATATTTAATTTTTCCCATATGGCAAGACTTAAAGAAAAAAATCATGGCCATTATGGAATATTCCATTCAAATTCTTCACTCAGTATGAATTGGGAAGATGGCACCATATATGAGCCATCTGGTAATTATTCAATTTTGAATCCCATAGAGTTTCAAATAGATAATGGTATATGTTTTAGAAATTTCCACTACTGTTTGTCTATTTGTAAAAGTCAAATTCATCCACTTTGGCATTTTATGATTTCAAATTATTTTCAGTTTTGAACCTTTGTAAATAACAGGTTCAAAGACATAAATATATATGTATCCTTGTGCAATTCATTCAGCAGAGTTTTATTAGGCATTTCCCAAGTGCTAGACATTATCTTAGGCACTGGTGATAAAGTAGTGAATAAGGTATTTGAGGCTTCTTCTTGTATGGAACTTATATATTCTAGAGAGGAAGTCAAACAAATGAGTAACCAAGATAATTACAAATAGAGTCATGTGCTTGAAGAAAACAAAATAGGTAAATAGGATAGTAAACTTAATGAGAGGGAGAGGTAACATTAGCTAGCGTAGTCAAGAAAGGCCTTTCCAAGAAAAAGGGATTTTAGCAGAAGTCTGAAGTGAAGGCGCTAAAAAGGGAGAATTTCCCAGGCGATTGTTCCAGTCCTGATTAGTGATGAACTTGGAATGTGTAAAGAACAGTGGGATGAGTGGTGTGGCTCGGGTGCAGCTGGTAGCAAGTGTTTTAGAAGAGGAAGAAAATAATGAAGGAGTAGGCAGAGGATGATTCTTTAGAGCCTCATGGGCTATGATTAAAAGTTTGATTTTATTCTAAGTGGATTTTTTCCAAATTCTAAACGCTATTTGAGGAATTTAAGTGTGGTGGGGATGCTGTTTCTTGGTGAAGAAGCAAGGGAAGCACCTGTTTAATCAATCTGTCTTTCATCAAATGTTTATGGATCTGTAGTCTCATACCAACCATGTTTTAAGCCCTAGAATACAGGAGATGCTAGGGATTCAGTAATTCCCCAGAAGAAGTCCCTGCCCTTTTCACTCTAGGTTCATATAATAGAAGTCTGATAGCAATGCATGTAGAAATTCAATCAGGGCAGCTGGATAGTTGAACATGCTATTTTAGATAGAGTAGTCCGGAAGGCCTTTTAGAGAAGATGACAATCAACATTTTCAGGCATTGAACAAGTGAGTCAAGCCAATTTATGAGGGATGATGGTTCTCAGTAGGGGAAATAACAGGATCGACAAGTGCAAGATTTTCTAATTGGTGGGCCTAAAAATTCTAGGAGGCCTCTGTGACTAGGCTCAGAGCATAGAGTGTGAGGACAGTGCTAGAAGTTGACAGAGAAGAGCCAGGGTCCTTGAAGGCCATGGGGAAGATTTTAGTTTTTCTTCTAAGTATAGTGGGAACAAAATAGAAGGTTTTGAACAGAGGAGTGGGTGGCATGGCCTTGTGTGTTTCAAGATCACCTTAGCTGCTGTGTGAAGGGGGAAATGATGGAAACAGTGAGGACAGTTAGGAGACTACTTAGTAGTCCATGCAAGAGATGATTAATGGTGGCTTTGACCCAGTGATAGTAGCAGAAGTGGTGAGACATTGTCAGGTTCTGAAGGTACCAAAAAGGGAGAGCTAATAGGATGTACAGATGCATTGGACATGAAATTTTAGGAAGAGAAGAGTTTAGCAAGACTCTTATATATCTAGTTGATGGTGGTGATAGTTTTAGAGATGGGGGAGACCAAGGAAGGGAAATATATGAGGGAGAAAATAGCAATTTTGTTCAATTTATGCCTACTGGACTTTTCTGTGGAGATATTAAGTTGGTTGTTAAATATACAAGCCTGGAATTCAGGGTCAGGTCTGGAGATACAAACTTGGAGACATTAATATTTGAGTGATATTTAAAACTGTTGGAATAAATGAAACCAGGTAAAGAGTGAGTGGCAGAGAGGAAAGAAGATGCCTGAGGGGGGAACCTGGGAATCCCCCATTTAGAGATCAGATGGAGAGAAAAACTACCAGAGGAATGGCCAGAGGCAGAAAGAAGATCCCAAAGGTAAATGAATAGAGTATTTGAGGAAGAAGGGCCCGGTGCTTGTGTCAAATACTGCTGGAGAATCAAGTAGGAAGATGAGTTGGCTATTGAATTTCGTAATGTAAAGTTTATGGTATCAATAAAAAAGAGATGGGACGTGTGAACAAAAGTCTGATGGGAGAGGGTTTGAGAAAATAAAGACAGGTTTTAGACACTGGATTTTTATTATTTTCAAATTAATTAATTAATTGTAATAAAAGGGAATAGAGAAATGGGCCAAGCTTTTCAGGTTTTTTTTTTAATGTTTAATAAATAAAGGGTTACTGTTTTTTGGTGGTCAGTTTTTTAATATGAGAGAAATAGCACTTTGGCGCTCATTTTTAAAACATAAACTTTATGATTAAAAGTCTTTATTTTGGTTTCAGAGTTAGGATTAGCTCATGTCGTGTAAAAGTAGAAGCCAGATCAGGGAGCTATTGTAAGAATACAGGGAAAATATGACAGTGGTTTAGACTACAGAGTGAATAGTGGGAAGAGAATAAATTCAAGGCAGATTTGGAGGTGTAGTTGAAAAAATGAGGAGAAGGAAGTAAGTGTGGACAAAGAGGCATCGAGGTTGATCAGATTTATCTTCGGGGCAATTAGGTATCTGAGGTAACTTTTAGTAAAATGAAAACACTGGGGCATTAACAATTTTGTTTTTGACATGATGAATTTGAAATTGCAATTATAGATTATCTTCTTGGGAGAAATTCTTTAACATGGAACTGCTAAATCAAAATGTGAATTTTTTGATAGGTATTTCTAAACTAACCCATCTCATGGTTTTTGAGATCCCCTATACTCTGATCAGCTCTGGATATTGTCCATCTTTCTAATTTTTGCTTTTCTGATGACTAGGGAAGTGATACTTTAAAGTATTTGATGTCTTTGATCAACATTAGATTTATATGTACATATACTTTTTATTCAGAGTGGTAGAACTGAGGCTGGGATTGTAGCTCAGTGGTAGAGCGCTTGCCTCGCATGCGTGAGGTACTGGGTTCAATCCTCAGCACCACATAAAAATAAAACAAACTAAAGATAGTGTGTTCATCTACAATTAAAAAATATTTAAAAAGAGTGGTAGAATCACTTATTGTGGTGTAATTATCTCTTTGCATCCTTTAGAAGTTTTTGTTTTCTTATTGACTTATGAGTGTTAATTTTTATATTAGAAACAATAGGTTAGTAAATGTGTTGCAACTTTTCATTTGGGTTATCATTTATTATTCAGTCTTATTTATAGTGATACTTTTATAATACAGGAGTTTTAAATTTGTGCAGTCAAAACTATTCTTTAAGTTCTTGTTGCAGTGTTTGTTTATGTAACACAGATGTCACTTTGGATTCAGAACTAATAAGATTAGTGTAATCCTCTATTTCTTGTCTCATGGGAAGCCTTTCCTAAGGTATCTGAAATTCTTGATGATTATATCTCATTGTTTTTTAAGTTCTGCCACACTAAACTTTTGACTTCGTGTACATCTGATTTTGAGTCTGTTTTCTTCTTTTAGTTCTATGCCAACTTATTCATCATTCTTTGTCTTCCTCACAAGCCATTCGCACAAGATATAGAGCCTTATTTATTTTTCCAAATGGCCAATCAATATACCCATCCTCCACCTTAAAACCTTTTCAGTGCATTCAAAACTCTTATAGATGCTTGGGTCTAATTCTGGACTCTAGTTTATTCTATCTTACCAGTCAGTCTAAAATATGGTTTTAAGCACAGTAACCTTGAATTTATTTATTCAGCACATTTATTGTCTACATACTATGCATTAATTATTGTAGCAGGTGCTAGAAACCCAGTGGCTAACAAGACAAAAATGGCTCCTGTCTTCATGGGACTTAACTTTTAGTGGGACCTTCAGATCATTAACAGATAGTACATTCTGAAAGTTGAAGTAAACAACCACCATGGTCATCAAGGAACAAGTCATCAGGGTGCAGTGATAGTAGTTCAGAGATCTGCTTTATAGAGAAATATCCGGGAAGGTTTTTGAGAATTCAATACTAGACATGAAGATGACCTACTTTTACTTCATATGGCAAGGCATCCAGCACCTCATTAGGGGGTTTCTTCTTCCTGCTCAGGAGGATGTAAGCCACCTAAGAAATTAAAGTTTAGAATAATGAGTGAAGAACAAAAGACAAAGACTCAGAAAAGATAGTTTTAAAGGAAGCCTAGAGTGCCTCATAGATCTAGCCCACACAGGAGCTGGAGCTGGACAATTAGAAAATGGCTCCTGTGGTTTATTTAAGGGGGTACGTTAAAGGCAGGATAAGGTTTCAGGAGTGGAGTGTTGCTTTGTGATGTCTTGCAGTCAGCAGGTTGATTGGCATCTTGGCAGGTCACACCCATCTCTGAGAGGCTGTGTGGCTACAGCAGGTCACCCCATCTCTGGTGCTGTGGGAGACAAGGCACAGCTTGAATAGGGTTCACAATGTGTTAGGGCGGTCTTAGCTAGAGGAAATTTCCACTGGAAATTCCCAGACACCAGATTCTTCTATTCACTAGGCTGCGACGCTGATGTAGTCCACACACAGCCCGCGGATGGCTCTTGACAACTTCATACTCATCATTTTCTCTCTAACTTTTTTTGGCTCCTTCCACTTTATTCCATGAATTTCTTAAGTCCATCCTACACATTATTGATTCTGTGCTGTGTTCAGATCTTCCATGGTGTTTCCCTAAATCTCTCACCTTTCCTTTTCCAGTACTTTTTCTGCTGTTGTTATCATATTATCTCATTGTGTATCTTGTTGTTTTCAATATTTACATTTGATTTATGGAGTATTTTGTTTTTTAGTTTCCTTTAGAGGTCACAGTAGTTATTTTCCTAATTATTTCTTTGTTTATCCAAATTATCTCTTCCTAATTGTGTTCGTCTATCATTTATTTTTAAGCTGTGATTTTTTCTTTCTTCTTTAGGAGGATAGAAGTTTTTGCATAGGTTTCACATTTTGTTTTGTTTTATATCTTCCTTCTTTTTCCTGCTGTTTTTTCCTTAACTGGGGAAATTTCTCTTTGGTTTCATTCATGTCCACATTGTTAGCCATGGCTCACTGGCTGCCCTCCCTACTTCTCTGACACCCATCTGAATGCTCCTTCCCTGGAAGTCTCTATCAGTCACGGTGGTCCACATACATCAGCTATTGTACATCAAGTGAAATATATATAGTATATTGCACATCAATATATTGTGTTATTGGAAATGCAAATTCTTAGAAATGTCCCTACCCCAAACCTCTTAAATTAGAATCTCTGAGGTGGAGAGCAGCACTTTGTATTTTAAGAAGTTCTCCCAGTAATTATAAAGCATACAAAATCTGAGAACTATTTAGATGTGTTCCCTATCCCCAGTAGTTCCTATCCTATTTATCTTTATGCCCTAACGTTAGAATTTGGAGGCAATCTACTTGAAATTTATTAAACTGTTCCCTTGGTAGTGTTTAGCGGTATATTGCTGAGTAGAATGGTTTGCTGCTCTAGCATTTTTTCATACACGCCATACTGGAAATTTTTTGGTTTGTTTTAGTAAATGCAAAGTCTTTTTTAGTGCCTCTCATCTCTCATTTGTTGTTACTTCCTGTCTCGTTGGCTGCAGATTGTACCTTGTTGTATGACTTGCTCATCTTAGTTGCTGATAGACATTGCCACCAATAGTATGTGTTACTAGGTGAAGCAAACAAATTGTTTCATGTTGACATACATTTGGAGGAACATCTGTGGTGTTAACTATACATCAATATACTGCAGTACACATTTAGGAACCAAAGGTTTATATTATGTATTTAGTCACGTTGATTTTTGTGGTGGATAAGGAGACAACTGGGGCTGTGTTCCAATATGAGAGCTTTATCCTGGGGTGTGAATGAATTGGAATTTTTGTACTGAAGACACACTTTTTGGATTTTAGAAAAAGTCCTGCTCTGATGGCAGTGGGACAGGTGAGGAAGATTTGTTTGTTTCCATATTTAAAAACTAGTAGTTGGCTAATTTGATAGATTAAAAATTAAAAAGAACCCCCATAGGGATGTATAACAATGGAACTGACGAAAATTTATGAGGCTGATGAATATGTTCATTATCTCAATGTATCAATATTTAAACTTATATAGGGTATTATTGCATATCAGTATGCCTCTAATGCAAATTCCTGGGCATCTACTTTAAACCTCTTACATAAGGGTGATCATTATATCTGTTTTTAGAATCTCATATTTTTTGTGGTATATCAATATAGTTTGCCTAAATGTATAGTGTGTGGATATGGCTTATGGGCTCTAGCTATGGCTCTTAGAACAATTTATCTGTCTCCCTACAATGCATGGGATAGAGAAAAAAGTGGCATGATGTGGTGACTTTTCTAGGTCTATCATTTTGATTTTGAAGTATTTCTGATACACAGTGGAAAGGAGACTATAAGTAATACTGGCTAACTCAAAATCTATCTTAAGTCCTTTCTAGTATGCTGAGTATGAAAAGCTAAAACTGTATTCCCAGACTCTTTAGGAATCAGATTTTCAGGCATGATTTAGTATTGATCAATTGGATGCTGTTGCTTAAGACTTTGAGGCAGAGTACAGAGCATAGGTTCTGGAGCAGCTCCTGAAATGATGACCTCCCAACATAGATCTCCTGATCCTGTGGCTTCCTATCATTGGTGACAATATTCCAGGCATGTCAGAGTTATTATATAGTCTGTAATTATGCATTATCGTCTTGCTTTAGTGGTAATGGCCACTTTCTCAATCACAGCAGTTAGAATGGTTCTGAGGGCTGGGGGTTGGTCTTGGGAGATAAGCTTGATCCTCCAGCTGTTTGAATTTATGGAAGGACCTAACTCTCTCTATAAAACACTTTCTGCTTAAAGTACTTAAAGTGGATTCTGTTGTGTGCAACTGAGCCCTGAGTAATAAAAGTAATTAGTACCAGAAATGGTTGCAAGCAATAGAACATAAAAAATAAGACTTCATTTTGTTTTAAAGCTATTGTGGTATTGACTGAGCAATAACTTAAATTATCACCTATGGTCATATGGAATAATATGCTTGTTGAAGTATGGGTTTGGAAGCGTGAATGACTGATATGATAGACCATTATAGGGAATATGAGGAGGAAAAGGACTTTGGGGTAGGTTTGTGTGTGTGTGTGAATTGTGCTGGTGAGCAAAAAGAAAGAAAGTAATAAGCTTAATGTTTTAAAATTTCAGCTCTAGGAACTGTCTGAGAATCCAGGAATTTCTATAACTGTCCTTAAAGAATCTCTCATCTTTTGTAGCCTCATTTAGATGGAAATCAGATGGAAAGTCTGATGCTTCAGGGTGTTGAATTATAAGGTGGGCTGAATTTACAATTTTGTCATTTACTTTTCACAAAATAAAAACCACCACCTTATACAAAGCTAGATCCTTTCAATGAAATGGTGTCATTTAGGAGAATTTGGCTCAATCTGCATATCCTGTATCCCTGAACCTTACCATGTCTCCGTCGGCTGAAGAGCTCCTCCCGTGCCTGATGTGTGGATCTCACCTTGTGTGAAGACCCTACAACAGGTGTCTGAGTCATGTTCTTGCAAGGGGTTGACAGTTCTGCTTTTGCAGCATCGTCACCACTCTTAACTGCTTCCAACTATATATAGTTAGAGTCAGATGCCTGCCTATCTGAGGGAAGCATTGCAATGTGAAGACTTAGAGGAAAAGGCTTATAAATGAAAGGAGTTCAGTGATTTTGCTAACATATTTATAACAGCATAAGCCTGGAGATTATGTATGGGAAATGGATTTTGAAGACACTAGACCAAGGCTTTGATAGGACTGAATTCATTTATATGGACACAGTTACCAGCGTTTGGGGTTCTGTGTGTAGCTTCAGAATCTGAGAGTGTTTCTGTTTGGTTTGATGGCTGACTGAATCTTGGACTTAATGATGGCTTACGCTAAATGAAATTGAGATGCCAGAAATTCCTTAGAGTCATGAAAAAGAAGAAATATAAAACTTCAGGAATTAAAAACGTTAGAAAGGGTTTGACGTGTGTGTTTAGCTCACCTGCCCAATAACTACATCTCACAAGAGTACTTAATCATTGATAAACACATTGATTTGTCTACTTTTTTGATAAGCTATGACTGTCTTCTGTAGGCTGGAAATGAACACAGAACATGCTGTTATTCAAACAGAATCACAACTCCAGTGGGAATGATAGAATTTTATGTAGGAAAGGCCAAGTGTGGCACTAACCACACCAGAAAGGCTGAGTATAATTACCGCAACAGGAAAAAAGACAAGAGTTGGTTTGATGACAGAGATGTTTAGTGGTGGCTTATTGATTTGGGGGCCTTTGGAATGAAATAGATGGGCAGCTCACTAAAACCTCAGGGTCTACGAACAGATAGATGCCTGACCTAAGACAGCTAATCATGGCTTCCCCAGCAATTACCAGACCTAAGTCAGTACACAGACCCAGAGCCTCTTGATTCTACTCAAACATCTCAAGGACATGCTGCAAGTTTCCATTGCTTATAAGAAGGCAGTACTATGTGAAATGAAATAGTCAGACCTTTCAGCAATTATAGACACTAGTTCTGAGATGACACTTACTCCTAGGGACCCAACTGCCATCATGGTCTACTCATCAGTGTGAGGGCTGATGGGTTCTAGTGATAAATACAGTTTTAGCTCATGTCCACCTCAGAGTATTTTACACACACACAGACAGTATTTTTCTAATTCCTGAGCACCATTAACTAGCAGCATCCACATATGCACTAGCAGAGACTAAATATCTGTGTAGGCAGCTTTTCATTGCTGCAACAAAAATACGTGGTAAGAACAACTTAGAGGAGGAAAAGTTTATTTGGGGGTTCATCCTTTCTGAGGTCCGTTCATGGTCAGTGACTCCACTGCTCTGGACCATAGGAGGGGCAGAACATCATGATAGAAGGGCATGGCAGAGGAAACCTTCTCAGCTCATGGCAGCTGGGAGGCAGAGAGAGAAGCAATGAGGAGCCAGAAACAAGACATAGTGTCCAAGGGTGCATTCACAGTGACCTATTTCCTCCAGCCATGCCCCACCTGCTTAAAGTTAGCACCCAGTAGTCCATTCAAATTATGAATATCAAATGGATTAATCCACTGATGAGGTTATCGCTCTCATAATCCACTAATTAGGTTGTAGCTCTCATAATCCGGACTTTCCACCTTTGAACATTTCTACATTGCCTAACACATGAACTCCTTGGGGAACATTTTAAAATCCCAAATATAGCAATATCTAATCATAGAACCCCTAGATTTCTGTGCAAACAGCTCTTTCTCATGAACTGGGTCATGTCTGATTCACCAAGTTATAACTTAGGGCATTTCCAGTAGCAGTCCATCCTCACATTGTAGTATAAAATATGCTACGAGCTTTGCTCAAGTTCTAATGCATTTTATTCTTCCATCAACTCACCTCCTGGATCAGTTGGGTAGATCTATATAATCTGAAAAAAAAAAAACCGATCCAAGTCTGTTTATAGTTTGATCCTCATGACAGGTGGCACGAGCTAGAGGTGGACCAGCTGCTGAAGCATTATAACTTGTCTCAAAGGTGTTACTCAAAAACAGGGGAGAAAGAGGATCCTCCCAGAACATGCAGTGATATGTCTCATGGCCTATGTTGCCTAGAATGAAAGATAGTTAAGTATATTTATACTTCACAGGCAACAGCAAGTAGTTAATGGCTTAGAAAATATGACATTGAAGGAAGGTTTGAGAAAGAGGTACGTAGACCTCTGGGTGGGCCCAGAGGCCAAGTCATGTATTCTTTATGAATGCTCTTTAAAAGGTCCATCTCTGAGATAGGGTTCTCAAAATCAAGTGAACATTACAGTCACTAGGTAGTTGTGAAAGAAAAATCCTTCTCCATCTACTCCAGTGTTAGCTCTCTAGGCTAATGAATGAGATAGCAGTGGAAGCACAGGTAGAGGTTCTATGTCAGCTCAATGAATTTTCCTCCACCATAGTTGATATGATTATATATTAATTAAGTGCTCAAACTGCCAGAAACAGAATGATGCCCAGGTAGCTTAGGGATAGATAATTTTTTTTCTAGACTGGTTGTAACATTTTGTAGTTGTTATTAGATGTTATTGTAGATAGATTTTTTTAAAAAGTCCCTTCCATAGTGAAGAAAGCAGCTATTTTCCTTTCTGGAAATGGATTATTTAATCTAGATTTGGATTTGTCTACTCAGTTTACAATGCTTTTGTCAGAAAACATCTGAGGACTTACTGAATAGTTTATTCACAGTATCCCACACAATAATTTTTCTGACCAAAGAACTAATTTTATAGCCAAAGAAATGAGGCATTAGGTTGGTACTTATGGGATTCACTGGTAATATTCATCCAGAAGCAATTGCCCATGCACAATGATAGAATGGCCTATTGAAGATTCAGTTATGGCAGCATATAAGAAGCAACACCTTGTGAGATTGGGGTGCTGTCTTACAGATGTGGTGTTTACTCTGATTCACTGATCAACATATTTCTCCCATAGGTGGAATTCATGGAGCCTGAAAATAAAGGGAGAGACTTGGGAATGGTGTCTCTTATTATTATACCAAATGACCTACTTTATAAAACTTTGCTTCCTGTTGCTGAAATTTTAGCTCCGCTGGTTTAGAGGCCTAAGTATCTAAGAAGAGATTACATTCTCCAGGGGATAAAAAACTTAATATAAGACTGTAAACTGGTCATCTTAGGAAAAGGAGGCTAATCCTGTGTTGGCTGACAAAATTGATCCAAATATCATGGGGGAAAGAGGAGGAGGAGTCTGGTTGGAACAGTAGTAATTCTCTTGAATATCTCTTACGGACTGCCAGTCTTACAGCTATGCTTATTTTGGAGTTTGCTTTATTGTTTGGAAATAGAAGTTTGGGAAATAGCTGCATAGGGATGCTGGATAGTGGCTTTATAAATGAACATTTCAATTTTTTTTCCTAGAATTAAAGCCTGAAAAATGAAAAATCATATTTTCCAGCCTCTTTGCAGCTAGAGAGAGAGTTCTGAACATGACTGAGATTATATCAACCAAAAGCATTTTTTTTTTGGTGGTACCAGGGATTGAACTCAGGGGTACTTGACCACTGAGCTACATCTCCAGCCCTATTTTTGTGTTTTATGTAGAGACAGGGTCTCACTGAGTTGCTTAGCACCTCGCCGTTGCTGAAGCTGGCTTTGAACTTGTGATTCTCCTATCTCAGCCTCCCAAATTGCTGGAATTACAGGTGGTTGTGCCACCGTGCCTGGCCAAAAGCATTTCTATGATACATTGACTAGACATTGAGTCACATGAATAGTTCTCACCCATGTGGGGCATCCATTTACTTACTGAGGTCATGAGTTCTCAGGTCATCTAATACTTTCTAATTTGGTTCTCTTTTAGCAGGTTCTTGGAGAAGCAGCTGTCCTCATCATAGAGGAAGTATGACTTTCGGATCTGTTCAGGTTTAGTTCTGCTTTTCCTGATCTTCCAACACTTTTGTAAGCCTTTGATTTCCTGCATTCACTTTGGCTAACTAGAGTGGACCTTGTTTTCTGCAGTGGAACCTGGCCCAGTCTACCTTCCAATTTGGAGATATTAATGGGATTTTTTTTCCAGAAGACTTTCCACTTATTTCCAACCATCCCAAACTATTCTCTTGAGAAGCTGCATTATATAGTTTATTAGCAACTTCTTCTAATTTAGTCCAAATTTAGATGTGTATCAAATGTTATGCCTATAAGGTTAGGACCCTGTCTTTCTCATAGGATCAGTAAGAGTTTCTTTAATAATTTTGCTTCTTTCTTAGAAATTTGCTTTCAATAGAAAACTAAGAGATCTTCAGTAAATTATTATATTAAAAAATCTTGAACTGATTTATTCTAAAGTTATTTTAATTTCAAGCTCAGTTTACATTCTGTTGCTCAAGCTGGCAAGCTATAATCATGTCTTCCTCATCTATTTGGAGATTCCTTTAAATAGGAAAATATATTTGTCTAAATTTAAAGATATTCTTTTAAGTTTTGTTGGAATAGACTTTTTAGAAGATAGGCCCGGGAATTCAATTCTATGAACCAGTAATAATTCAGTTGTTCTCAACCTTAGCTCAAGAATAATCCTAGAGGCTTCTGGAAAGTGTTAATTTTAGGCCACACCTCATACAAGTCAAGTCATTGTCTGTGGGGTATGTATTTTTTTAAAATCCTCTACCAGAAGATTCTGGCTCATAATGGTTAGATTAGTCTGATCAGGCTACCATAATAAAATACCACAGCCTGGTTGAGTTAATACAATAATTTTCTAAATATAAAGGAAAATTATTTTCTCACAGTTCTATAGTGTAAAAGTCCAAGACCAAGGTTCCTATCAGGCATGGTTTCTCATGAAGCCTCTCTTCCTGGTTTGTAGATGGCCACCTTCTTTCTGTGTCTTTACATGACCCTTCCTTTGTGTGAGTGTGAACAGAGAGCTCTGGTCTTTCTTCTTCTTATAAGCATTCCAGTCCTTTGAGAACCCTGAGATGGGGTTCTCAAAATCAAGTGAATGACCTCATTTATGATCTCATTTAACTTTAATTACTTCTCACAAGGCCCTGTCTCCAGTCACATTCAGTTTATGAATTTGGGGGGAAGGGACACAGTTCAGTCCATAACAATGGTAATTTGTTTTAGTAGATGGTATTCTACTAAATTCTACAATGGTATTGTTTTAGTAGAATTGTTTAGATTTGGGGACTGGATTTGAGGGTATCAGAAAAAGTAGGTGTGTTGGTAGGTTTATTCTATGTGGCAACTTCTGCTGGGTAGAATGGAGAGAAATGACTAAACATGGAATGGCATGGAAAAGGGGGGCAGAAGCTAGTCAACCAGAACATTTAGTTTGAGTAATCTGGCAGACTCAAGTCCAATTCAAGCGAGCATACAGTGCTTACAGCATTATATCCCACGGTGGGTTATAATACTGGTTCTTGTCAAGGACTGGAACTCTTAAAGTCATGAATACGAAAAGAAGAAAAAAGGAATATGAAAATCAAGGTGCAACTTTAGTGACAAGAGCAGCAGAGAATGGATTTGTGGTGCTGTGCATTGGTTTTTAGGAGAAAGTTCTTGACCTTGTGTAAAAACCAGAAAATCAGTGTTGAGGCCTTAAAAGCCAACCAATGCATATACAGGAAAGTTAGAAAGCTAGCAAATGTTCTCTGTCTCCATGGTTAACTGATGTGGGAACAGCTGACCATTGTTGAATTTCACCTTTTGGTGGCGTGGAAAATTGTTCTTAATCCTATGATATGGCTCTCATTGGTCTAGGATCTAGTACAGTAGTTTAAACTTAAGCAAACATCAGGGTCACCTGGAGTGGTTGTTGAAGCATGAATTTCTTGGGCCTACCCCCAAATGTTCTGATTCAGTAGGTCTTGGGTGGACCAAGAGTTTGAAAGTTTTCAGATGCTATTGGTGCCACTGGTTTGGAGACCACTATGAGAATCACCAGTTCTGCTAAAATGTAGTAGACATTTTATGTGTGAATCCTTTAAGATATATATGTAAAGTACAAATGTGAAATGTAAAGATATATATATTATATATCATATACATATACCTGTTTCTATAATTTCTCTCAACAAATGTATAAATAGCATAACTAAGAAATGGCAAAGGAGTACTTTTTGATAATGAGAGACAGGGAACTATATAGATACCCAGGAAGTTAATTCATTCTGAAAGTCTCTGGATAAGGAGAAAGAATCTTTCAGACAGCACTGAGACAAGAAATTATTATTTCTCCCTAAAGCTGTGGAGGTCAGCAGCACCTCCTCCATCTTAACAGTAGTGGCAGGTTTTAGCAAGTGTTATATCACAGGCCTTTTCAGAGTGCCTATTATCAGAATTATTTGATATAAATTAACTTGTGATTTATTTGCTCCCAGTAGCCTCTTCCACCTCTAAAACACCAAAGATAGATTCCTTTCAAAGAGAAGTTTAGGGATTTAGGGAAGGTATCTTTAGAAAAAAATGCTTTATCCAATGTCTTACAGAAAAGACTGGGATTAGTTTTGTTGGGCTAAGAGCTTAAAGATGAGAGGACAGGACCCCAGGCCTAGTTTCTAATGGAGCTTACATTTAAAACATTATTTGGATCATTGCATGATACATGGCAAAAAATGTCATGAGAAAAGGGCCTTTTCCTAATTTGTATAGCATCTTTTTGGTTTAGCAGGTCCCCAAAACAATCTTATGTTAGGGAAGATTGATGGACCAAAAGAGAGAAGGGGTGGAATCTAGTGTGAGATTGTGTTCACAGGTCCAGATTCCATTTCTGGGGGTGTTACCATCTTTGTTTCACTGTCCAGAAGTTGCCAAGTTAATGGTCTGAGGAAAGGATCAATGAAAGGGATGCCCCTTATACTCTGGAGCTGAGTGGGACCAGAAAAATGACACAATCCCATTGCTTTGGAATAGCTTTCCAGAAGAGAGTGTCAGAGTGACTAAGAACTTTTTCCTATTGAAGTGTGAGTCATACCTTCACCTACCCATTTCTGATGACTAACCCAATTTTTTAGTTGTTGAATGTGTGAGACTTCTGTCTGCCTATATTAGTATCATCAAATGAATAGGAATTATGTCTCATGTGAGTCTTGAGTTGTTGCATGCCCACAATACAGCTGCCCTATGAGAATGCCTTTCCACAAAACCTAATAATATTCTTAAGCCAAGAAAAGAGCCCTAGACATTTAATAGATTAAGGCACTGGGAAGGATCTATCATATCTCTACCACTGGGTAGGGTCAGGGCATGTCAGTACTGTCTAAGAAAGGCACAATTAGAGGAGATGTTCCTGTTACATGTAGATATCCATATTGGCAGTTGTTTTGCATTTTATTCATGTAGCAAACTGGATAAAAATATCTGGTTCAACTGAAGTTGAGTTACATACTGACCTTTGTGTGATTACAGAGATAAAGGTTGAGAGTACTTCCCAAGTGCTAACATTTATTGAACACTTACTACATACCAGACACAGTGCTGAGACTTTTACAAGTTATTATCTCCTAGGAACCCTATAAACTATGTATTTTTATTTTGTATCTTAAATATGAGGGAACCATGGCTTAGGTCATGGCATATTCCTAGGATCACACAGTTGGAAAGTAGCAGAGCCAGGCTTAGAGTCAAGTCTGTCTGACCCTAGTGTGTAGCACTATGCCGACTCTTCGGCATAGAGGGATGTGGTTAATGTAAACATCTGTTAAGGTAAATTTCCTGTTTAGATTCAAAGATATAACCAATCCAACACTAGCTGATGTCTATGAAAGATGAGCACAAACACGAATGGGTGGTGGGAATGGGTCAAAGAAGGTTACAAGTGCAGGAGATGAAGAGTGATGTGGAGCAGAACCAAACCTGAGCTAATACTGTGACTGTTCATGGTTAAAGTTTTCATCAGTACCCATAATCCCATTCTCTCAAAGCTGCCTCACAAAGAAATGGTTCCATTGTTAAATACAATTACTTCTTGTGAAAGAAGATAGCTTCTTCTTAAAGATGCACAGTGTAAATTTGCCTATTCCTAGAACCTGTTTAATGTTGATTTTGCCCAACACTTTTTAAACATTTGGTTGCAGATCTCTTCAATGTATCACAACAAATTGCCCTGAAGGCTCTGTTGCCTTAGAGAGATGATATTAGTAGTCAACTTCAGGTACACACTGACATATAAGAATATTATCTCTTATTAGTACATTGCATTTAAAATTTTTATTTTTAAATTTATGTTTAAATTTCTAACTAGTGAGCTAGAAATAATTCATTCTCAGATAAGTTATTTTAACTACTTTTGTTGTTTAGAATACTCATTAAATAATTAAATAATGCCTTGAATAATAATTGGAAATACAGGCTTAGGTAACCCAGTGCCATTTGCAATAATCATCTGGTGCCATAATTGGGAAGAATAAGGTACAGTGGAAATAGTATGACTGTGGCCAGGATAGGTTGGTGTGTTCTGATAATGGGCATGAGGGATTATTATTCAGATGCTCACTAGCTGTCTGACTCAAGCGTTCAGTGGATGTTAGAGCAACTGGCACAAAAAAAATTTCTGGTGATACATAATTCATGTGAGAGAAAAGATGCAAATATGAGTTTGACTAAGTAGAAAAGTACCCCAAACTCAGAATATAGGGCTGTGTCTCCCCAGCCATCTCATCCCACCCATTTTGTTCCTATAGGTGCTCCTGAATTGCCACATACCCCATAAACCTGCCAAACTGATCCAATACTTCAGCAGGGGTTTTAAAAGCTTTATATTATGAAAAAATTGTAAGCTGAAGATGTTCTAAGAATAATAATAAAAAAAACCCCTGACTACCCTTTGTATCATTGTAGATTTAGCAATTATCATTTTGCTACATTTGCTTCCTCTTTTTCTCTACACACACACACACATACACACACAAACTGGTTTTCCTGATTTATAGTTGTAAGTTGCAAACATTATACACCTTTGTCCTTAAATACTTTAGTATGTATTTTCTAAGAACAAGGACCTTCTTAATTATAGGATAATGGATTGTAAAATGGCCAAATATTCATTCCATCCCTGTGTGCATGTCCTTTTGTAAAATGATTTTGATATTTCTTCCATCAAGAGGGAGTTTATTTCTTCATCCATTGAATTGGGCTTAGCCATGTGACTTGCCATGGATATAGAATATTAAACACTGATGTAAACAGAGGCTTGAAAAATGCTGGTGCTATTTAATTTGCCCTTTTTCTGACATTGTAAATGTTTCTGATGCCATGTGAACAAGCTAGGTGAGCCTTGAAGGATGAGAGCCATGCAGTCACCATCTTCATTAACGTCAGTCAAAGTGACACTAGAGTGAGGCCATATAGACCATACAGCCTTGGCTGGAACCCTAGACTAGAAGAACTACTAGCCAACCCATAGAACTATGAGAAAGAATATTGTTTGTGGCTTTAAGCCATTCAGTTTTAGGGTGGTTTGTTACACAGCAAAAGCCAATGATATATAGAATGAAATGACCAAAAAACCCCAGTAGATTTCATGTATTATTTTATGTAATCCACATTCAAAATTTTCCAATTGTCCTTAAAATGATTTTTGTAGCTTTTTTTTCCAACTTAGTCTGTATTCCAACGCAGGATCATGCACTGCAATTAGTCAGGTCTCTTCAATTTCTTTTAATATGGAACGCTTTTATTTTTCCTTTTTCTTTTATGGCTAACAGTTTTGAAGAGTATAGAGCAGTTGTCTTGAAGAATGACTTGAAGTTGTAGTTTGTGTGATGTTTTCTTGTGATTATATTTAGGTAATGCAGTTTTTGCAAGAGTACTGCATGAATGATCTTGCATTCTGCTCAGTGCTTCATATCACAAGGCACAGAATGCTACGTTGTCTGATTATTACTGATGTTTACTTTTTCACTTTAAAGTGATGTCCACCAGTTTTCTGCACTGTCCTACTACTATATTTCCTTTTGCTAGTACTAAATAATCTATAAGGAGTTGTATTGGTTCTCATACTTTCACACAATTTATGTTTTAGAATGTCTTATGCTCATTTAAAAAATTTTGTTTTGTTGTGATAAGAACACTTAACATGAGATCTACTCCCTTAATAGATTTTAAGGTGTATAATGCAGTATCTATTGGCATAGTTTTGTCTAGCAGATCCCTATAATTTATTTTCTTACAAAACTGAAATTTTATACCTAGTCATAAGTAATTCTGCTTTTCCCTACCCTCCAACCCCTGACCATCATCATTCTGTTCTTCTCTCTATGAGTCTATTTTGGATACTTCTGTTAAGTACAGTTGTATAGTGTCATCCGCCTGCAAGCGACTTCTTTCTCTTAGCATAGTGTCTATTAGTACATTCATGTCTCACATTTTAGGATTTCCTTTTCTCACCTGGACAGATTGCTACCATGGTGTTTGCAAAAGGCCATCAGTTGGACTGTTGGACTGTTGAGGCTCAGTGGTACAGCACTTGCCTAGCATATGTGAAGCACTGGGTTCGATTCTCAGCACCATAAATAAATAAATAAATAAATACATAAATACATAAATAAATAAAGGTCCATTGGCAACTAAAAAAATATTTTAAAAAAAGGCCATCAGTGGGATTTTTGAGCATTGAATTTGCAGCAGCAAGTGGATCTCTTTGTTATGGCTAAATCTGTAAGTTGAGCCATCAGTGATAGCAAGTATATAGCATCGGGCAGACCAGAAAGCTAATAAGCAGTGAGGAATGAAGCAGAATTCTGCTCCTGATTCTCAACTGTATTATTGCCTTTCCTACTTTCTCAGCATCTCACCTTCTTTGTTCTCTGAGTCAAAGAGATCACATCTTAGAGTTGGATTTCTGTTACCTATTACCAAACGAATTCTAACATTACACCTAATAAATCACCTATAGTTATGAGTAAGACACAAATTATACTGTCAATCTAAATATTGATAAAGTGTACAAACTTATGAGCATGGATCACAAAGATAAGCATTGCTACTTTCATGCTATAAATAGTTTCAGATTAAAAAGGCAATTTAGAAGTTTGGAGTCTGACTATGAAGAAGGATCAATTCTGACCATAAATTGCAGGTGGAGCTCTCTGGAACAAGATGCCGAGATTGAATTTGGGGTTCTAAGTATTTACTAGGGTTTAATGCCTGTGAAAGGGAAAGAAAAGAAACAATTGAGCTGAGGGAGAACTGTGATGCAGGTTCAACAAAGCTGGGCCAGTCAGAATGTACTGTGTCTAAACAAAGTTGCTGGTCCTTTATGCTTTCACCCTGCTGAACCTAAAAATGGGTGGCTTAAGAGGGGTGTCAGAGCTGGACGCGGTGGCGCAAGCCTGTAATCCCAGCACTTAGGGAAGCTGAGACAGGAGAATCGAGAGTTCAAAGGCAACCTCAGCAACGATGAGGCACTAAGCAACTCAGTGAGACCCTGTCTCTACATAAAACACAAAATAGGGCTGGGGATGTGGCTCAGTGATCAAGTGTCCCTGAGTTCAATCTCCAGTACCAAAAAAAAAAAGAGAAGGTGTCAGTTCAGTCTGAGTGACTCTCTGCAGCTGAGGCAGACTCTAAAGGAGCTTGTGGCTGGAGGATGTCTGCTGACTGCCCTCTCCTTACCTGGGTAGTTCATCTCTGTGTTTAACCCACCAAGATCCACAAAAAGTGAGTGATATGTATTTCTATGACTATGTGTATGTTATCCTCAGTTAGTTAAAACAAATTGTGTGAATTAAGAGTGGTATGTCTTTTCCTAAAAAGCTATTATTAAATTCATGATGCATAAGTAGTCAGTGTCATTTTAGAATGGAAAAAAAACCCAGCAATTGAGATTGAGTCTTTAAATGAAAAGTGCTCATTAACTTATATGAAAAATTCCTGTCCCATTCCATTTATTTCACAGATTTTAAAGGAATTTTTAAAGAGTTACTTTTTTTCTTTTTGGTCCTGGGGATTGAACCCAGGTCTTTGTGCATGTGAGGCAAACACTCTACCAACTGAGCTATATCTCCAACCCTGAAAGTGTTACTTCTTATTTAAGTTTCAAACTTTTGAAAGACTTACTTCTTATTTAAAGGAAATTATAGTAGAAAAACCAAAATGGTCATTTTGATATTTTGATATCAAGGTTGCTGTGGATTTATCTAGAAGAACAAGTTGAATAATACCTTACAGAGAGGCAGAACGCATACAAGAAGAATAAGATAAATAATGGAAAATAAAAAGATTTTTTTTTTCATTGGTAAGGAAGCTAGGGCGGTCTAATAGATCATGGCGACAACTGAGCAGTGATAACTGTAAAAGATATTCTTGAAATGGATATCCCCACAATTCAAATGACTGGCCTTACTCCAGGTCTTTATTTCTAGGTCTTAAAAATGATATGTATCTGAGCATCACCAAAGGTGTTTTTTTTTTTTATTGGAAATTGCTATAACTAAGGACAGATATGATTGGAATTTGGAAGGCAGCATTTATCATTGCTAAATTGGATAGCTTATATTTATAGTTCTTTCAAAAGTACTAAACATGGAAGGTTTCTACTTGCAACAATTCTTCAATATTGTATGTTAGCTCAAAAAATATGAGAATGAGGTACTTTTGAGACTTGATTTTATAAATACAGTTTGGCAAATACACATTGTGCCTTGAAAACTAGCACCCAGAGGCCTAATCAATTCAGGTCATTCAGTGGCATTTATCTAGGAATATATACTGAACATAGGCATTCTCGGAATGAAATAGATAGCTACAATAAAACACCCAAATCACAGTTCAGCCAACTATGACCAATAAGGACAAACTTACAAAATTTTATAAATATTATTATAAATGTACATAACATACATTACAAATGTACATTACATATATTATAAATTCAATACATGTGAGATAAAGATTAATGCCAAAATGTTTTCTATAAAACTGGACTTACAAATTCAACAATGAGATGTGGACTGAGGACAATAAAAATTTTTTTTCCTGTTTGAAAAATGAATATTTTAAACCGTGTGCCTGCCTGAAACTTCAGATAACTATCGAACTGTCCCCAAAGTGTATAAAAGGATAAATTATCATTAGCACCTACACATTTGTATTAACCAACAATAATACTTATGAAAGTAATGATTAGGCCTGTGAAAGAAAAATAATAAACAAATGCAAGTACTTGGAACCATTTTCTAGCCTTACTCCATATTATATTTTGTCAAAGTAAACTCTAAGATATGCATCCAGACATTGCAGGGATATAAGATCCCAGAATCTTCTTTAGTGTAGAAAAACACAAAGATTTTTGAAGATTATTTTTAACATACATTTCGGAGGATGAGCAATTTGTATGATGCCAAGCACCATTAATTGAAATATTTATTCCTTGCTTTGATAAATTTGTCTCACTGACTTGATCCAGAAGCTTTTTGATTAAACAGTCTATGCTCCTAAGTTGAAAAAATATATAGGAGAAGTATTTACTTTGTCTTAGCAGCATGGTGCTGAAAATAAACTATTGTACTGTATATTAAGAAATTCAGGCCTAGATACTGAATCATCAGACACTACACTGCTATTATAAATATAAATATTTATAATAACAAAATGGTAACAACATGGATAATGTCAAAACTAAAATTTTAAATTCCAAAAGAAGTAATAGCAATAAATATAATGGTTTAGAACTATAAAAACTGATTTAAAAAATCTTACCCAATAGACCAGACATTTTATTCCAAAACTAATAATATAAAGGACCCTAAGCTAATAACTGTTCTACTAAATAGAAACATCTCAATAACAGAGGGTAACAAAATTAGTGTAGCCTGTGGCTTTGATATAGGATTTGATGAGAGTTGGAAATTGAGAAATATCAAAATAGAGACAGTTATCTTGCTGAGTGAAGTAGTTTCATAATGGCTAATGGGAAGTCTTACAAACCTAGACAATCTATCACACTTGGCATCGGTTAAAAAGTTACTACTTTCTGCTGCTTGTCATACATCAAGATATTTCTTTTTTTTTTTTTAAATTTTTTTTTTTTTAGTTGTAGATGGACACAATGTATTTTATTGGTTTGTATGTGGTGCTGAGGATCGAACCCAGGGCCTCACGCGCATGTGAGGCAAGTGCTCTACCGTTGAGCTACAATCCCAGCCCCGACATCAAGATATTTCTAACCCCAATAGTAGATATAATGTATTTGGCTAATACTGTTAAATTGACTCGAGAACAGATTTGTCTGAACAATGAAAGCAAATAAAATTATAAATCCAGAGCAAAAGATATCAAAATATTTCTTTAATAAAACAAAGAAATTTCTTTGAGATTGTCTTTTATGAGGAATTGACTAGAAATGGAATTTCTACAAACTGAAGATATATAGAAGCAACAATTTGGAAGGTTCCCAAATGTCACTGAAACAATATGGCCTTGAGTAGAGATAGATTGGACAGATGGAACCATGCAAATGTCACCTATTGGAAATCTGAACAGGAGGTGACTGATGTAATGAAAGCAGCTTGTAACCACAAAGCTCAGGACCTGACTTATTGAAGATTTCTGGTACAAGAAGTTCATGACAGCACATGGAGTTGTTGCAGAAAATATTGTGAATAAATCAGAAATGAATACTCAATTTAATGAGACTTGAAAACAAGAAGCAACTGTAAATAGCAATATTTTGAAGTCACTATATTTTACATCAGTGACATTTTACCTACTTTGTATAAATTATTGACGTCAGTTTTGTTATATATTTGTGCCACCACTAAAAGGGAAACACTTCCACTGATGAGATTAAAGGATTACAAATTTCCTAAAGGAATAAACACACTATTACAGACTTTTTTTTTGCCTAAAGGGACCTTATGTTTCAGTCACAGTCATCCTCACACACACCTTCACATTTCCAAGTTTCGGGTCTTTGCTAATGCACTCTGCTTTTTATGGCCTCCCTGACTCCCTATTTGGACACATTCCAATCTTACCTTCACAAGCCGCCTTCTTTTTTTTTTTAATTTTTAAAAAAATTTTTAAATTTTTTTTTTTTTAGTTGTAGATGGACACAATGTATTTTATTGCTTTGTATGTGGTGCTGAGGATCGAACCCAGGGCCTCATGCATGCAAGGCAAGCACTCTACCACTGAACTACAATCCCAGCCCCACCTTCACAAGCCTTCTTGAAGTCATTTCTGACTACCTCAGCCCAGGAACACCTCTTTCTTGTCTGAACTTTACAGTCCCAAGTCACTTAATGGCTCTTTTGCTTTTGGCCTCATGTTATAGCTAGCTGTGTAGTTAACTATTTCTTATTAAAATATAAATTTCTCAAGGGAAGAGTTTAATCGGAACCATTCTTATTTTCTCTGCAGCAGCTAACACAATATCTCATACATATAGTAAGCATTTGTTAAATGAATAAATAAATCATAGCCCAATTTCCAAACCATTACTAAACTAAAATATGTGATTGAGTCTACTCATGATTCTTCTTAGGTATTTATAGCATTTATAAAGATAAAGGCAGTCCTTGTCCTTTCTTGATTTATGACAGGTTGTGCCATTCACATAGCACAAGGTAGATAATTAATACTATCCAATTATTAATAGCATAATTACATATTATGATTAGGTAGTATTAATTGAAGCTACTTAACTAATATTCATGTTTCTATTTTGAAGCTTATCTGTTCTTTTATTAGCTCAACCTATGTAACAAGTATCAGGGTACTAAGTTGTATTTTTTAAAAAAATAAAACTAGTAAGGTTTTAGGGCCTAGTTAAGTTTTTAAAGCAGCTTATACTTTAGATACCTTAGGCCAAATGAGGTATGCTGAAATATTTGTGTGACCTGCATATTATTTTTTAAAACATTAAATAATTGCCAACATTTTAATATTGGAATAATCTACATTCAAAATAAAACTAGACTTGTAGCTTTTGAAAAATCAGATCTGAAAGTATTCACTCCTATTTTTTTCAAGGCAACAATCTGCTTGGTTGGAGTAGTGTTGGCTCCTGTAGCCATGGAATGCTCTCCAGTTTTCAATGGTTCCACCTGGCCCTTCTCATTTATTACTGTTCCTTATCTGTCTATTTTAGGCTGTTAAGTTTATTTTTATTTTAAAGCTCATTTGAAAAAGGATATGGCAGAGACTGTACTTATGAACATCAATTTCTTTTTCCTATTTTTCCTAGATTCTTGAGTGTGTCCATGAGATGGAGTTCTAGCCAATGCGTGGAGTAGAAGTAATAAATGTCACTTTCCAGCCTACTCCACTCAAGCTTTCCACGCAGATCTCTCCATTGTCTTCTTCCTTCCGATGGGGGATGCACAGGGGCCTGTATAGTGTTAGAGCTTCAAAACTGAAGAAGCCCAGGTCCTTCAATGATGCTGACTGTCGGAGAGATCTGAGCACTATAACTGTCATGCCCCTTGGCTGTAATGTGAACTAGAAAATATACTACTATAGTATAACTTTATTCATTTAAGGATTTTTGTTATTGCAGCTAACATACCTTAAATAACCCAGAGTGCTGATGGCCTGGTAATTGTTCATGGCAGTCCTGTGCGAAGGAATGTATCTGATCCTTGGTAAACAACCAATGTCAAGGAGTCAGGGGAAGAGAGAATGAATGGCTTCTCCTGTCTGGTGGCACTACTGGTGCTATGATGAGCAGCTTCAATGGAAGCTTTGAATTCAATTCAATACACAATTAAAGAGTGCCTGGTATGCAAGGCCTCGTAAATAACATTTGGTTAGTAGAAAAGGGTGAAAGACAGAGATGCTGGGTCAGCCCTGACTTCAAAATGCTTTCTGCTCAGAGAAGCCCTATCATTAGCATCAACAACAGTCCTTTATGGAGCATCTGCTTTAATGCTTTGAGTTCATCTCCAAGGTCAGTGAAATGATTTTGAATTTCTCTGTTAGTTTTATTGAAATTTGTTGAAAGAAAGTGAAAACTTCAGGTTCAATTTACTTACTTCAAGGGCTCTGGACTACCGAACCAACTCACTCTATCTTTATGAATCACTAAGTTGCAAACAAAATTCATATAAATTAAGGAAGTAATATGTATTATGATTTGCATATTGGTTTTAGGTTTAATTTTGAGGCTTAAAATTAATTATATATAGTATAATTTATAGTTTTATATTTGTATCCTAAAAATATATTGGTTCAAGGATAATTATTGTATAGAGAACATCATACCCATATATAAGTTTGAAGTATGGTTTTTAATTGGAGACTAGTTTCTATTATCATTCTGTCTTTATTTCTTCATCCATACAGGTCTCTATGAGAAGAAGCCTGGAAATTTCTCACTGCTGTGTTTGCTATTGGGTAGATAACATCAACTTTGAGGATAAGAACAAGGAAGTCAATATATTTTGACCTTTTATGCATTCTACATGCATGAACATGTAATATATTTAATGAACTAAAACTCCCTCTTAAAAACAATATTGTTTTTATTGTTTGCTTAATGTCAACCCACTTTATGACATGAACCCATTGCAATAAAGGCTCTCTTGAAGTCCTTTCAAAGTGGAGTTTGGGTGGAAATGTCTTCTGTCTGTCATATTGAGTCATCCTATCCCTGAATATATTTGCAGAACTCATTAAATAGTAATAGCATTAGGGATGACGCTATTATAGAGCCCTGGAATGTTAGAACTCAAAGAGACTTTTGACTCTTAGTGTGTCTACCCAATTTACCATCTTTTTTTTTTTTTTTGGAAATTTCCCATGAAAAGTTAGACCCAGGCTTAAGTAACTTAACTCCTTTGGTGATAACTGTAGTAGCAGTCTACAATAGGGATAAACAGTTGACATAAATGGAATCAATCAAATTATCTTACTTTTTTTTTTTTGAGTTAAGAGCTAACTACAGTGGCTAACTTGGACAGTTGGAGGCTCTAGAGCTGATGTTAATGGATGGGTCAATAATTATACTAAAACAAAATGGACTCAGAACATAAAGAGATACTAGCATATCAGCTTTGTTATTAGTAAGTCTGAGTTTGAAAATGTTCTGTAGTCTAGGCCAAAGTGGGCTGGGTGTCTACTCTTTATCCTTGTAGTTGAAGTTTCCTTCCAGTAGCAGAAAGAGCAGCCAGAATTCCCCAGGCCTCTCCTTGCCTGTGTTTTAGGGGCCTCAGGAATGAGGCCTACTAGATGAACATTCTGTACAGAGATCACACAACCAGAGAGGAGAGAACATTCAAGACTTATGGGCAGGACAGATCCTAAAAGAAAAGGAATCAAGAAGATCCTGGATTCTACTGACACATGTATGCTCTTCTCAGTCTCACCAATCAGGTAAGTCATGCTCAGGAAAAGGGAGAGAGGAAGGTAAAGTCTGGGTGTACTTCCTTTCGGACACTCTTTAAACAGGGAACATTTCTAGTTTTATGGGCCAAGGCAGGAAGGAGAGAGGCTTATTTCCCTTATGCAGGCTTAAGACCAGTGTTGCGAGACAGGGTTATGGGGGAATAAGAATTAGGAGTCTATAGAGGAAAGAAAAAAAAAAAAAAAAAAGAGCAGAGGAGAGTAGAGATATACAGAGGACAGAAAATATAGAGAAATAGCTTCCTGACACCTCTGTTCCCCTGAGGCTTGCCCCTTATTTGTGCTGTGAGTTCTACGAAAGTCTCCCAACTCCTTATAATAAATTCTACTACTTAGCTTGGCTGAAAAGCTTCCTCTCTCCAGCTCACCTATCTAAGACACTAATCTTCACGAAGTGTATTATGTGCTAAACACTGTGGTATGTTCCCTATAATCTAGTTAATTTGGTGAAAGGCTGATTTGTTACAATGAATTTAAGTAAAAATTAATTAAAGATTTAATATTGAAAGAGGTTAGAATTTAATAATCCCCTTTGCCCCAATACAGCTTCCTAGCATTTGGATAGAATATGGAAAAGGGCATGTAGAAAAGGGCACTTTCCCCCACCACTTATTCATGTGGCGAGAATTATTAAACGCAGAAAAGATGTAATTCCACAGAAATTGTGTGAATACATTTGTAATAGTTTTAACATGTATTTAATATTATAAAATGGTCAAGTGTGGACAAAAAGCTTGTGATATTAAAATTAACCCTATGAAGTTTACATTTTTTCAGTTAAAATAATTGAACATTAGCAATTTCATATGTATAAACTTCATTATGCACCATAATATTTTTAGTGGATTTGTGTATCTGAGAGATGAGGCCATTATGAGGAGAACTGTCAGGACTCCAGTCTAGGGTAAAGTATAAGAAAGTAGATCCCAAATCCCAGCTTGTGGCTAAGTAGAAACAATGTGTGCAAAAATTTTAAAAATGACATTATAAAGAATTTTTAAAAATTTATTACATTTTTTCAATTTTAAAAATCCTTAAATACATAATTTTGGATGGTGAAACTATCTTTTCTTTTTTAAGGTCATGTTACCATAAATAGTACTTTTAAAACCTACTTACATAGAAAAATAATGGAAATGGTATGTAAGTCGTCAGAGTTGTTCTTGGTATGTCACTATCTTCCAAAATCCAAACGTTCAGGAACCACCCAAGGGTACACAAGGTAGCAGTTGGACAGAAATGCAGGCGAAGAGGGAAGATCAAAGGCTCTATAGGCCGTTCACTTATCCTTCACTTTTCATTTATTCATGTAACAACTTGTACAGCACCAGAGGTTATTTTTTGCCTTCCTTAGGGATGAGGGTCTCCAGAGCCTGGGTCTCCTCACCTGTTGTTGTATTCTTCTTTGCTTCATGAAGAGCAGAGCTGCCTTGTAATACATTGGAGACAGAAAAGGCAATATCCTTTAATTTTTTCTCCTTTAATGCCTGAGCAACATAATTACAGAGAGATTCCCATTCTGTTCTTCATCCTTCTACCTTTCCTCCTCCCGACACAAGCACATATTTGATAGTAGCAGAGGCTTCTGAAGTTCTTAACGAGGGGATCTTGTAGCTCTCAAAATCCCAGAGCCATGCAGGAGAACAGAGATGGAGACTTCATTCCACTTGCTTTCTCTTTAAACTTTGGGAAAGAAGAATTAACTAATATTAATTAAATTTTCAAATGGCCCCTCTGTCCTGACTGACTTCTTCCTTGATATTTTGTAGTCATCTTTCCTAAGTCCTCCATCTTATTCCTTGCTCTTTCCTCATGGGATGGGATTTCTATTTCCTCACCTCCAATTCCTTGTTGTGTCTTGAGGACTTCGGGCCTTATTTTCACCCAGTCTGGAGGTAGGTTGGGGTGGATTTTTTCCACGCATGGAAGAAAAGTATAATTCTCCAGTTCTGGCTCTGTCTGCTGTCTAGCAAGTATTTTGGTTTATTTATTCAAAAATTTTACTTGAAAAGCAAGGTGAGGATTAGATTTTTTAAATAGACAATACAGTATTATCTCCAATGAGTAAAGCACATGTTTCTAGTAACATGATTTGACCTTGCCTACTGCAAAATAATAACAATGAATAGAACTATATTACTAAAAAGTTGTTTACTTTTAGATCTGACTTTTTTTTCTTTTTTCTTTTCTTTTTTTTAATTTTTTTTTTTGGTACCAGGGATTGAACTCAGGGGCACTTGACCACTGAGCCACGTCTCCAGCCCTATGTTGTATTTTATTTAGAAGCAAGGTTTCACTGAATTGCTTAGTGCCTCATTTTTTGCTGAGGCTGGCTTTGAACTCACGGTCCTGCCTCCCGAGCCACTGGGATTACAGGTGTGCACCACTGCATCCAGCTTGACTTTTCTTTCTCTTTCTTTTCTTTTTTTTAAATTATGCACTACTGTTGAGTTGTTCTTTCCATGCTGGAGGGGTGGCACTAGTTGCTGTTTGATTCCAATAATCAATCAGTAAACAGTTAATGTTGTATAACAATTTCTGTGCTGTTTTAATTAGTGAGAATGAATTCTGCTTTCTCCTATTGACCCCTGGCTGATACAGGCATGAAAGTCTTCCTACAATTCTAAAATTGTTCAGGAAACTCTTTACTCCATAAGCAGGTAGAGGGAGTTTTAATCTGTGCTTTCTAAGAGGTGAAAATTTAAGAAAGTTTCAATAGCAACTGACTACAACATACCCCTAAAATATTTCATTGTTGTATTAATATTAAGAATATTTCAGAAAGGGAAACAGGTAAACTATAATAATGTTTACTGATCATGTAACTGTGGAAAAGTCACTGAATATTTTGTAAATTTGATGAATAACAATTTGTTCTCTTAAACATGTTCATAAGACCATTAGAGATGTCAATATGATATTTCGTGAATCATAAAAGCGTGCTACAAAAGTACAAATAAGCCTTAATATAATGTGAAAATCATATCTATTCATTATTTTTTCTAATCAGTGACTAAAATACTTTCCAAAAACAGAATCCTCCCACTGAAGTAGAGCAGTAGTATAGGCAATAGTAAAAACTGTTTGCCTGAAAGTCTTGAAATAAAAGCTTTTCTGGGTTAGCTTTATAGATTGGAGAACTTGGAAGAATTTCAAAAAGCAAAGTCCATAGTTTCTGATCTCACCTTTTGCATCTGCTCACCACCTTTTCTCTTCACTATTATCAAGTGCTACAAGTTTATAGTGCAACTATACTTTGGAGCTGGAATGTCTCCCAAGATTCATGTGTTGAAGGCTGGGTCTCTAGCTGGTGGCATTATTGAGAAGTGGTGGAACCATAAAGAGGTGGGGCTTACTTGGAGGAAGTAGGTCACTTAGGAGCATGCCCTTAAAGGGAATAGTATATCCCCAGACTGCCTGCTCCCCCATCTCTTTTTCTCTCCTTCTCTGATGCCTTGAGGTTAGTAGCTTTCCTCTGCCATGCACTCCTGGCAAAGATGTTCTGCCTTGCTGGAGACTCAAAGCAATGTGGCCAACCAATTGACTATGGACTCCAACCAATGAATACATGACTCAAAATAAATCTTTCCTCTTTTACGTTGATTTTCTCAGGTATTTTGTTGCAGTGATGGAAAACTGACTAACCTAAGTGCCTACTTGAAAACACTTCTAGTGCCTAATTTAAAAACCTCATTGGGATCTTATGTAATGTTACAGGAAGTTAGTACAGGGTCTATGTGAACCTGCATGACCTATTATTTATATTAGTAATTCTTAATCTGGGGACTCATTCAGCATGTCAGGGTAGAACCTCAATTTCTGAATTTCTAACAAGATCCCAGGTGATGCTGATGTTTCTCTTTTGCAGACCAAATTTTGAATAAGGATTTATGAACAGAAACTTAACATCAATCAACTGGTTTCTTTAAAAGATAGCAATAATTTGGTTGATTTCCTCTTCTTGATTAAGAAAAATTATTTGGGATCACTATTTAACTCAGTCTCAATGCCAACTCAAGATAAATATTTGTAAAAGAAGAAAAAGGGCAGAGAAGGCAAGACTGTGATTAAATTCACTGGCAGATTTTTAAAATCTGGGCTAACTCTTAAGGCTTTTCTTTCTATATTACAAAACAGAGTCTGCTTTTTAGTATGGACTTTGGAGTTAGCAAGATCTGGATTTAAATTCTGTATCTACTCTATCTGGTTTGCAACCAGAGAAATGGAAACATTGAGTTCTATATATGTACTATGACTTGAAATGCATTTAAATAAATTAATTAAAAAAATAAAAATAAATTCTGTATCTACCCTTTTCACATGACTTGTTTGTTAAATTTTTTCTTCTTCTTCTTTTTAGTGGGACCTCACACACGCTAGGCAAATGCTCTGCCACTGAGCTGTACTGCTCAGTTTCCTCATCTGGGTTGCACAGAGTTTCCATGAGGATAAAAGGGGGTAATGCAGGTCAAGTGCTTCATGGAGTGCTTGCAAGTAGTAAGTGCTCAAATTCTACATGTTATTTTCTTTAATGATCAAATAAATCTAGGTCTAATTTGATTGTTATTGGAGTAGAAATTTAACTGAAAACCTATTGGCTATCACCATTTGGTAAGGTGGCTTTGCAAAACCTAGTCTGATACCACAAGCATCATATCATCATTTCATTGTCAAATGAGAAGTTGATAATTGCATACAAAGCACTTCACCTGAAAAAAATGTGAATATCAAAATTGAACAATTTTTTTCAGATCCTTATAACTGGAGGTTGTCTCATTTAAAACTTTTGGCTCAGATGTTTTTGTATCAGTATACTTATTTTGTCATTTTTATTAATATATATGGAAAATAAAGTATGCACATTTTGTATTTATGAACATTTAGCTGTTTAGTCACCCTTAAGCCTTGTGATAAATTTCATAAATACCCCAGAGATTAATATTCAACACATCAAATGTTCTGTATTTATCCAGCACGTTAGACACTTCCATTTCAACCTCAGAAGCTTTTTTCCCCTTCCAATTGAGGAGGTATTTGTGCATTTGTTCACATCTGTAGAATCCCTAGCACTGTATTTATGTAAAATTATACTTCAGTATAATTGTCTATGTAATTAACATTCAGGAGGAAATTATTTATTCAGGAGCACATTTCACAATTCAATTTCAGTCTGTGACAAAGAGGCTTTTAAATGTTAATCTTATGAAAGAAAATGGAGCAAATAGTAAAGGCTGAGGATTAATACAAGAGGCAGCTACTTACATTGTAATGTTTTCCCTCGCTGGGAATTACCTATTTTCTACCAGAGTCTAGGCATGTCTCAAATCTCACTGGGAAGTGTAGGATTGAATCTTGAATTGTGTGAATGTTAGCTGGCTGCACATCAGGTGATCAAATAAAAGAACAAAACTGTACCGATACATTTTTTTTGTTTAAGCTTTGAGAGAGACAGAATAAATGCATATTATAGTGGAGTTAAAAATGATCAAAACATAAGAGGTATATTTTCTCAGTCTTGTTTCTATGCATTTTTTCTGTTTTGGATAATTTTTTCAAGGTTATGAACAAGTACTTTACTTCCTCTCTCATTAGCTAGCTGGCTTATTCAGTAATATGTAGTAACAACTTTTGAAAAACACAAAAACTATGTATATCACTATTATTATGGGAATTGGTGAAATATGATGGAAACCAGAGTGATAAGAAATCTGTTATTTATATGTTTCTTTTATGTTTATAGAATATCACATTGAAACAAGATTAAAGATTTTGATGCTCAACAGAACATAAAAACTTATGGGAAAGTTATCTTCTAGCCCTATAGTAAGCCATATATGAAGCTCAAATTTTTCTTTAAAACTATCCTGAGATATAATTCAGTGGTTTGTTTGAAAAATAAATGTCTAAATAAATATCCACATAGAATGTTTCCTGACCTTGTTATACAGAAATGAGGTAATATATGCACTTGTTTCATCATAATGTAAACATTCATTGTCTAAGTCACCAAGATCTTTCATCTTCCTTATGTTGGTCCCTGTTTCCACACTTGTGCAATTGCTCTTGGAGCAGCCAGGAATCATTTTTAACCTTTGCTTCTATCCATGAGCTTCCACCACTGCATATGTCCACCTACCCATGTGTGTATTGAACCCTGTTATTTTGAATGAACTCTTCATTCATTCTCTCGTCCATGACTAAGCCCTCACTATCTCCTCTTACTTCCTAAGAGATACCACTCTCGGTGTTCTCCCATGCTCCCTAGCATCCTCATTTCTCTCTCCATTGGATCATACTTATGAGCATATGTACCCCAAACTCCCTCCTGATGTTGCCCCATTTCTTTGCTCCCTCTTATAGAAAAATTCCTCTTAATAGTAGTTTATTATAATATCCTTCAATTCTCCAAGTCTCGCACTGCACCCCAACCAGGTCAATACCCATTACTATTTTATTTTATTGAAACTTTTTATCAAAGCTTATCAATGATCTCCATATTGTATAATTCAATAATCAACTCTTAGCCTTCATCTTAACTGAGCAATAGCTGGCATTTGACAAAATTGATAATTCTTTATTCCTTAGAGCACTATCTTCAATAGGCTTCTGGGCTATCAGTTTCCCAGATTTCTTCCTATCTCACAGACAGCTCTTTTTCAGCTTTCTGCATGAGTACTTATGGATTGCTTCCTCACGTCTTTGAAGTATTCCTGTTCTGCCATATTTAAAATGGCCAACTTCAATGACACATTCTGTCCCCTTTCTCTTCTTGTCTCCATAGCACCCACTGACATACAAGTACACTATACTACACTTATTTACCAAGTGGCTGTCCATTCCACTGGAATAGTAGTTCCATGAGGGCAAAGGGTGTGTTTGATTATTTATGGGTGTACCTTCTATTCCAGAGCAGTGTTCAACATATAGTAGATAATAATTAAGTTTATTGAATGAATAAATATTACTCCCTTGCTTATAGCCTTTTATGGGTTATGTTTTAGTCAAATTTTCATTGCTGAGACCAAACAACCTGACAAGAATAATTAGAGGAGGAAAAGTTTATTCTGGGCTCACAGTTTTAGAGGTCTTAGTTCATAGATAGCCAACTCCATTCCTCAGGATGTGGTACCAGGAAGCAGAGAGAGAGCTCTGATGAACAAGAAAAAACTATACACAACAGAGGCACACCCCGAGGGACCCACCTCCTCCAGCCATTGCTGCCTGTGGTTACTACCCAGTTAATCCCTGTTCTGCCATATTTAATAATTAACTGCCATAATTAACTGATTAGGTTAAAACTCTCACAACCCAATAATTTCACCTCTAAACTTTTCTGCATTATCTCACTTGTGAGCTTTTTGGACACTTGGTATCTAAACCATAACAGGTTATAACTGTAGTTGTGTTAATATCCAAAATGTTTGCCGTGTCCTAAAAGCCCTGTGTGGTCTGCCCATTCCTTCCTCTTTAATTACTTATGTTGCTCCTTTGAGTTGCTAGAACACATTAAGCTCTTTTCTGTCTCAAGGTCTTGTTACTTTTCCCTATTTCAGGAACACTGTTTCCTCTTTCTCTGCATATCTGAATCCTGCTTATACTTTAGGTAAGGAATTACCTATTGCCTCCTCAGAGAGACCTTCATGGCTTCATATTTTCTAGTTTTTTTCCTATTATTTTCAACTACTATACTCTCTTTGCTACATTTTCTGAATTCTGATCACATTTTTCTTTTTTAATTTAATATAACTAACATACCATAAATTTGTCCCTTCAAAGTGTACAATTCAGTGGTTAATAGTGTATTCACAAAGTTGTGCAACCACCACTAATTCCAAAATCTGTCACCTCAAAAAGAAGTCATGTGCCAATCACTTCATTTTCCCACAGATATGCCTATTCTAGACACTTCACATAAATGGAATAATGTAACTTTATTTACTTATATATAACTTTTTTCACTTAGCATGTTTTCAAGGTCACTCACATTATAGCATGCATCAATACTTCATTCCTTTTTATGCCTAAATAGTATTCCTTTGTATGATTGTATCACACTTTGTTTAACTACTCATGAGTTAGTGGACATCTGTGTTGTTTTGCTCTTTTTTTGCAATCATGATACTGCTATGAATAATGATAAACAAATTCTAATGTGGACATATATTTTTATTTCTTTGGGGTACATAACATTTTTAATTATACATGTATCTGCTTGTTCCTTATTTATTTGTATGTATTGATTATAATATATACTCTCTGAGGAAAGGGATTATACTGTATCATCTGCTGCTCAGTCTCCAGTGGCTAGGACTATTCTTGGCACACCACAGCACTCAACATTAAGATGCTCTTTGATTTAATGATGGGGTTACATCCTGATAAATCCATCAAAAATTGAAGCTATTATAATTCAGAAATGCATTTAACACCCCTAGCCTACTGAACATCATAGCTTAGCAACATAGTACACTATAGAGTATTGATTATTTCCCATGATGGCAATGCTGGTTGGAGTTGCTGCCCAGTGTCATGAGAGAGTATTTTGCTACATTTTGCTAGCTCAGGAAAAGATCAAAATTCAAAATTTGAAGTACAGTTTCTACTGCATGTGTATCACTCTTATGCAATCATAAAATTGAAAATTGTTAATTGTAGGTTAAAGACCATCTGTCTGTTGAGTAATGAAAGTGATCAGATAAACCACATGTAGCCTACATTTTTTCAACTCACGTTTTATTGTACAACATCTTATTCTGAATTTTTGTATCATAGGAGCACTGGACTCAGAGCTAGAACAACTGGCTAGAAAGTTCTCTGCCTCTGTCTGAACTAGATATATATGCCTTTGGATATATGTCAAGTTCTTAAAAATCTGTGGGCCTTCCTTCATAAAATGAGAAGATTAGAGTAGATAATATTTTCTGAATATGTTCAATGAAGGTGTGTGGAGTTAGTTGCCTCATACACTGTTTTGATCAGAGTGACTATGTGATTCTTAGAGTAATAGTTTTCCACATATGATTTTATTTGAAGATCATTATGTGAGCTATAGCAATGATTTTAAATAGTTACCGAACACTCTGGTGGGAGGTCAAGCTGCTCTCAACTCTAACTCTCTGTAATTCTTTGTAAATTTGGAAATAAAAGTAGGGAGCCATAGGTGGAGTGCCAGTGGCTAGGAGGAGAGTTCTCAGATACCTAGATGCGTTCTGCCAATAGTAAAATGACGTGGAAACCATGTATACCAAACTATGGCAGCATGTGAGGAAGACAACAAAAAGACCACATGGGGGATGAGAAGATGATATGGATTGGAGCTGTGTCCACTCAGCCTTGCATGCTGAGTGAAATTTATGTCCATAAAGTCCTGAATATATTAAGGAGCCGATATAATAGTTTAAATAGGCATCATGGTACAAATGGCTTCTCTGGAAGATAAAAGACAGCAGAATAGTATGCCTTCCTGGAAACTGAGATAAGCCTTGGACAGGTAGGCAGTTTGATTAAATTACTTTGTTTATTATTCATTCTGTGAGTTAGGGGCTTGTCACTTAATGCTGGATTATGTGAAGATTCTTCTGGTCTCTGTACACTGTTGCATTTTGATCAGGGAGCACACACAATTTTGGTGTTCAGATTCTAGAATGAATTTAAATGTCAAGGACTAGTTTGTTGGAGGGTTTTTCTTTTTGCTAAATTTGGTCAATTGTGAAATTAATCTTGAACTCTTCATAGTCTTGTTGTAGTTACATGCACATATCTAGATTTTTGGGGGGTGGGGAGGTATGTGTGTTTCTCATATGAAAACAGGGTACAACTGAGTAGTTTGAGTTCCAAATTATTCCTAGGTGAATAATAGGGTGACCTGAGAAACCCTCCGATTCAAACATATTGGTATGTGAAGATTATTTCCTATCGACTGTGTTCCTTGAATGAAATAGGAATGTCGTCAGTCCCAATCCATTAGGCTATTCTCTTATGACTGAAAGCCAAACAAGTGTGTATAGCAAGGATTGCTTGCAGATTTGTGTATGTGTTGAGGGCAGGGAAGGTGGGGATAGAAGAGGTGGTGAGGAGGGAAGTCTGTAAGAGATTGGAACCATAGTGTATTGAAGGAACTTCAACTGTATCGTAAGAGCTCCATTTAGTAAGTTTTCCAAAATCTGTATATTGAGAAAACTGGGGTCTATTCTGAGTTACATTTCCTACAAAAATATCATTTATGATAATGGTTCATTTCATTTATTATGAAGACAGAGAATGTACTCCTTGAACATAAGTGGAGGTATTGATTATTGATAAAAATAAGCATTTTAATTAGAAAGTTTGTTTTTGAAATGAAATTGGAAACAGAAGGAGATCAAAGGAGATAAAATGAAGAAATAACTTTTAGGGTTCAGGGTGCATTGTTAATACCTAGTACAACAGGAAAGAGGCAATTGTGCAAATTGGCATCCTAGATCAATCCTAGATTAAGATATTGATCAACTCAGCCACTTGTATGGCTTGTTCTGTTTGTTAGGATCTGGTTGTCTAGTGTAGAATACAGAAAATTAAACAAGCTTCTATAATACAGATGGAGCTAATTATAATGTGTTTAAGAGTGTGTAAAGGCATTGCAAGTTCAAAGCCAGCCTCAGCAACAGTGAGGCACTAAGCAACTCAGTGAGACCCTGTCTCTACATAAAACACAAAATAGGGCTGGGGATGTGGCTCAGTGGTTGAGTACCCCTGAGTTCAATCCCTGGCACCAAAACAAAAACAAACAAACAAAAAATAACAACAACAAAAAGAGTGTGTAAAGGCAGTGTACATCTTATTGTTATAGGAGTCAGTAAAAGTATTTGGGAATCACTATGAACTAGACTAAGCATCAGTAGAGAGTTTGGAGTAGAACCGCGATAAAGAAAAACAGAAACAGAAGCAAAAACTGAAACAAAAACAAAAGTTTCTAGGAGAGTGAAGCACCCAAACTGCTAGGTTATATAATTATGAATATTATATGTCATTAACTTATTAAATTACTTAGTATTCTTGGAGGTCTGTTTGATCTCTCCAGGAGATCAGAGTGGAACTAGGGAAGCATAGAAAGAAATAGAGTTGAAGCAATAGGAAATATGTCATGAAATTGTCACAAGTCAGGTTAAGACATTTTAGTTGGTGAAATAGAAATAATTAAAGGATAAAGAAAATGTAACTGTGAACAATATCACAAAGAGTTAAAAATCCAAATCCAGTAACTTGTACTTACAATAAGTATTTTTGGTTTGTTTGTTTGTTACTGGAGATTGAACTCAGTGGCACTCGACCACTGAGCCACATCCCCAGCCCTATTTTGTGTTTTATGTAGAGACAGGGTCTCACTGAATTGCCTAGTGCATCATGGTTGCTGAGGCTGGCTTTGAACTCGTGATTCTCCTGTCTCAGCCTCCCTAAGTGCTGGGATTACAGGTTTGAGCTACCACACCCGGCTACGATAAGTATTTTTTATATAACAATTTTAAGGAAACAGAAGAATCAAAAGAATAGAATAAAAATATGGATTAAGAGGAGATAAATTCTTTGGCTAAGAACTTGAAGTTAGATTTTCCTCTAATTTATTCTAACTATATTAAGTTCCTAGTTAATTCCATGTACTACTTCTAGCACTAGGGGACTTGGAAACACAAAGATGACTCTAGGACCCTTTAGGAAGCTGCAAGGAGTTTCAGATGGATTATAACAGTGTGCTCAAATATGTGCAGGAGTGAAGTAGTTAACCTAATGGAGTGAAGCATGCTGGGAGGGAAGTGAAGCACTATGGGAGGGAAGTGAAGCATGCTGGGAGGGAACTGAAGCATGATGAGTGCAAGCATGCTCTCTTAAAGGGGAGCAGCAACTACTGCACTTTGGCTGAGTATTGCCCTGCAGCAATCCTGCCTTAGTGTTGTCACATCTCTGCTTTTTCAAATATTGACAATTAATTAACATTTCCTCTGGTCTTTGCTTTTTGCTTACATCACAATCACCTCCTCACATTTATTGTGTTAGAGTCTTAAAACTGTGCAAGCTACTATTAATTTTTCACTAAAAATACCCAACAGTTCATAAAGTTTCATTTTTAATAGCTCCAGAAGGCTGCCTTATTAATTTTGAGTCAGAATGTGAAGTGCCAAGTGAACCAGTTATTTGTGCTGATTTCAACAGTGCTGTCTCCTCTCTTTTTTGCGAGCAGCCTACATGGGAAGCCGATTAAATCATGATGGTTGCTTGGTGTGATGACCAAAATCAGATTTTAATTTAACTTGAATTCAACTTCATGGTAAGCCTGTCTTGGATGTGACTGTTCTTGTTCCTTGCTTCTAAGACTCTCCTTTTTCCATCAACTGAATCCCTGTTCATCTGGTTTCCTCTTTCTAGTCAATGAAGCCAGGAGTTCTGAGGGAAGAAAGCAAGTGGGATCAAGGTATTTGTTATGGTTTAGATATTAGGTGTCCCCCTAAAAGCTGATTTGTTAAACAATGCAAGAAGGTTTAAGAGTGAAATAATTGTGTTATGAGAGCCTTAACCCAATCAGTGCATCAATCCTCTGATAGGGATGAACTGAGTGGTAACTGTAAGTTGGTAGGTGTAGCTGGAGGAAGTGGGCCATTAGTGTTAGGTTGGTGAGGCAAATGCAGAACGCACCAACATGGCTGCTTCTGCTGAGGCAGGCTGAAGCAGCAAGCAGCGCACATGCGCTGAACGCACCAACATGGCCTTCGCAGGCTGCATGCGCAGAGGAACACAGAACACCCAGTATAGGCGCCGCCATTCTTCCTGACTCATCTCGGAAGGACTCTGACCTCAGCAGGATCCCCTGACCAATCCCAGAGGACACAGGACTCTAGATCACCTCCTTTTCCTACCTAAGCCCTCCCCTTCCTGACCCCGCCTTTTAAAATTTTCTGTACCCTGGAACACGTGCGCCATTCTCCTGTACACACTCTGATGGACAGGGGAGTTCAGCCTGAGAGCGTATATTTCCAATAAAGCCTTGCCCAGCGGTTTTAATCCGCCTCCTTTTGGTCATCTGGCTTTACAATTGGGGCGCATGCCTTTGAAGTGTATATTTTGTCCTGTGGAGTGGAGCTCTCTCTGCTTTCTGGTGCCATGTTCTGAGTCATTTTCCTTTACCACACTTCTCCACCATGATATTATGTCTCACTTCAGGCCCTGAGGAATCAAGTCAGCCATTTATGGACTGAGACCTCTGAAGACATGACCCCTAAAATAAACTTTCCCTCCTAAAAATTGCTCTTGTCTTTTGGTCACAGCAGCAAAAAAGTTGACTATACAGAAATTGTTACCAAGAAGAGAGAGAGGTCATTGCTCTAATTAACCTGCCATGTGGTTCAGAAGCTTTTGTAGCTTTATGGAATTGATGGGAGGAATTTTGAATGTTTAGCAGTGCAAGCTGGAAATACTTTAGATTGTTGTAAGTGGAGCTTATGAATGGTTCTGGTGGGAGCTCAGAAGACCAGAATGCCAATAGAACCTGTGTGCAGTCAAGACTGTGCTCATGAGGTTTCTGAGGAGGAATCTTGGAAATTGTGCTGGAGGCCATTCAGGCTCCATTGTGGCTAAGAAGTTGTTGGCATTTTGCTCATGTCCTGAGACTCTCTTGTGAGGCTGAATTTAAAGGTGATGGACTTCTTAATGGCAGAAGAAATTTCTAGGCAGCATAGTATTCAGGCAGTGTCATGGGTATTACTGGTGGCTTTTAGCCAAATTTATTGATTGAGGAGCAGAGAACAGAGCAGAAAAGTTTGAAAAACTTGGACTTGAAAGGTGGGAGTAAAACTGGAGCTAAGGAAGCTGCAGTTGTTTAAGACTTTACCTTCACCAAATAAATGCTAAAGACTTTGCCCAGAGACAATAAGAAAGATGGCTTGAGGGCATCTCAGGAATTGCAAGACCACATCCATCTCAGGGTCAGGGTATAAAAGTAAAAATTCCTTTGAGAAGAAACCGGTGGGGCACCCTGCTTGCACCTGGTGGTTTGTTTTACTATGCTCAGCCGCCCAGGCATTCAGGGGCTGCTTCAGCCATCGTCCCTGGAGGCTTGACCACTGCTGGAGATGGCAGCAGACCTTGGAGGCAACCACATGGTGCTGGTTCTTCAGGAATGCAGGATGCTGGAGTTAGGGAGTCATGGAGGTTTCCACCAAGATTTCAAAGGAAGGCCTGGGAGGCCACGAAAAGTGTGGCAGGGTCAGATTCCCTGTGGGCAGTTCCTGAGTGGGTGATACATGGAGATGTGAGGAGGAAGTTGCAGCTGCAGTGGAGAGCAAAAGATTAAGAAATGCCAGTAATGTGGAGCATCTGCCTAGGAAAGCTGCAGAGATTGAGCCATGTGGGCTGCAACCAGCAAAGCCTTTGGAGCAGAGGTAAAAAGCTCCTTTTGGAGAGAACATCAAGATGCCATGTACCCCATATGCTGGATATAGAGTTACAGGATTTATTTGCCCAGCTGGATTTTGGTCTTGCTTTGATCCCATCCCTTCTTTCTATATCTGTATTTCTTTACTGTTCTTTTATATATTGGATACAGGTAACTTGCTTTTGATTTTTCAGGAGTTCACAAAATGAGTTTGCCTTGAGTCTCAGAGGAGACCTTGGACTTGAATTTTTGGGCAATCCTGGAACTGTTGAGACTGGGCACTCTTGAAAATGGACTAAGTGTATTTTGCATTGTGAGCTGGGCATGAGCTTTTGGGGGCCAGTAGCAGAATGTTATGGTTTAGCTATTAGGTGTGCTCCTAGAGCTCATTTGTGAGACAAAGAAGGTTTAGAGGTGAAATAATTGTTTTATGAGAGCCTTAACCCAATCAGTGCATGCACCCCCTGATGGGGATTAACTGGATTGTAACTGAGGGTAGGGCGTGGCTGGAGGAGGTGGGTCATTGGGGGTGTGTCTTTGACAAGTATATTTTGTCCTGTTGAGTGGAGCTTTCTATGCTTCCAGGTGTGAGGTCTTGAGCTGCTTCCTTTACACCTTTCTGCTGTGATGTTCTGCCTCACTTGTAGCCCTGAGGAAAGGAGTGGGCTGTCTTTGTACTGAGAACTCTGAAACCGTAAGTCCCAAAATAAACTTTCTCTTGTTACCGTCTAGGGGTGCTGGGTTCGTTGTCTCCGGTCAGCAAAGAATTGAGGAACAGGACACAGGAATAGTGAGCAAGAGTAGGTTTATTGCAAAAGCAACAGAAATACAGAGACTATTCTGAAGAGAAGGGGCCCCAGAGCTAGGAATCTGGTGGGGGAAGTTTGGCCTGTTCTTATTATGGTCTCTGGAATCTCCTCCTTTCCTCATCTCCTCCCCTGTCCGTGCTCTCCTCACTATTGTTGATTGTTGCCCCCACTGTCCATGTGTCTGTTTTTGTTTTTCTATTGGCTCCTCTGCTTGGAGCAGCAGTATGGAAGTATCTATCCGATTGAGTCCCCCACTTGTGTCCATCAGCACTTTCATCAACCAGGAAGTTGACGTCTTTAGAAGACCCTCTCCATGCTCCTTTGTTCTGGTCCTGCCCGACCTCCTAACTGGCCATCTTGCCCTGGCTGCCTGAACCCTTTTATATCTCCTTCACCTTCCTTAAAATTGTTCTTATCGGGTCTTTTGGTTGCAGCAATAAAATAGCTGACTAAAACAGTATTTATTCTCTTGGATTTGTAAGGGAGACTCTACTTCATAGGTTGGTGAGAAGTTTATATTATATACGTTTAGCATAATCTCTGACATATGTAAGCTCTCAAAAATTATTTTAATTATTTTTGTTTTTATAAGAATAATTCATAGTTTAAGAAGTCAAATGATATTCTCTGTGTCTACTCTGGAAAGTTTCTCTTCCTTTGACTCTAAGGTTGGTTTTGGATTTTAGCTTCACTGCTTTTAGTTCCAGATATCTGCACCCTTCTTTCTGGTTATCTATCTCGACTCTGTTAAAATGCATTTCACTGTAAATAAACGATTCTAGAATTATCCTAATTTGAGTATGCTACCATTACCTGTTGGAACCCTGACTATTCAATACTTGAAGCTATGGTCATCTCTTTCTTGAATTATCATTTGTCTTCAGTTGTTTCAGGCAGAACAAAGGTAACATGCAGTTCTGCATATACTACTTCCCTTCTAAATATTCTAGGTGTGTCAATTAGTCTAGGCTTGTTAATTGTAATATTTAGGACTTCTAATAAAAAATTTATTTTATCTATATTATTAAATTTCTGAATTATCCATTTTTTTCCTGTTTCCTATTCTTTTATTATAGTGTTCAGTTTTTTACCACTTTGGATTTAGATTTTTTATTAGTTTAAACATATTTTGTGTTTTTTTCAAATGTTACTTTTATAATCTTAGATTTTCAGTCCCAGTCCCATTTTCATGACTACTATTTCTTACGCATTGCAAAGTTTTCCTTATGTCTTTTACAAAGTTTTATTGTGATTTTTATCTTTAATTGTGTATGTGTGTGTGTGTGTGTGTGTGTGTGTGTGTGAGAGAGAGAGAGAGAGAGAGAGAGAGAGAGACAGAGAGGAAGAGAGAGAGAGAGAGAGAGATAGGAGATAGATAGATACAGGTTGATTGAGGTAGAGTCCCTGTAAACCAGTTGACTAGTTCAGGAGCCCTAAAAGTATAACAGTCTGAAAACCATTTTGTGTTTTTTCTTTGAATTTGAGATTCTTTACAGCATACACTGAAATATGCCAGCTGTTTTGATACTTCTAAAGAACTTTTTAAAAAAAATTTTAAATCTACTCAGAGTTCAGGAAGAGTCAAAGCAACCATTGCCTTCTCCATATGCTAGTGGGTGAAGTTTTTCTAGTCTACCACGTAATCGAGCATCTAAACATTTGAGGCCCTAGGTTTGTGCGACTCTCCCAGGTGTGACTCTCCACGCCACAGGGAGCAGACACATTCTTTTCTCCTGGTGTATGAAATCCTGAATTAGTTTAACTGCTCTAGATTAACTGCCTTTCCTCTCACATTTTCTTCCCAATCAGAGCATCAGATAATGACATGGGGGCTTGGTGAAAATCTTGTTTGGCACCTGGGTATTTCACTGGATTCCCAACCCCCCAGCTTAACAATGCATTTCAAAAAAGTTAAATTATATTCATATTTCTTAAAAACAATTTTTTTAAATGAAAGGGTTTAAGATTGTCTTGTCTATCATATTTTTGGAATGATGCACTCTTGAATTCTCTTACCATTTTGCTCAGCCTTGTCTAGCAAATTAACCACATCGTGGGTAGATTTAGTAGTCAGGTTTCAGCTTCCTCTCACCTGGCTGCTGCAGTGTTTGGTACTTTCATCCACATTTTCTTTCAGCTAATTCCCTACTTCTTTGCCTCCGGGTATCTCTTACTCTGATTCACCTTCAGCATCTTATTTTCTCTGAATCTTCTCCCATTCACCTCTCAATTTCTGTGCTTTCTGGAAATTTTCTATGGTTCTTTACTCTTACATATTCTCCCATGTGAGTACATAAGCTCCTAGGATTTATCACTTGTTGTTGATGCTTCCTAACTTTTCAGTCATCAGCTTGCCTGAGCTCAAAACTCCTATCTTAATTGATTGTTCAGCATTTCCATCTGATGTCCCACAGGAGTCTCAAACCCATCCAAACCTAAATGTATTACTTGGCCCTCAACTCCTCTTCATTTAAAAATTTATTCTCAACATTATTGTTAAATTGGAAAAAGATTTGGTCTTTTGTGTTGTTAACCATCTTAGAATAAAAGACCTTAATGACACTAAAATGTATCCTTACATGTATCAAAATTACAAACTAAATAATGAGCTTCTATGCACTTTTTTTTTCCCTCCTCACTTCTATGCTTCTTGAGTTGAATGGCTTTGTCTTATGTCAGGTCATGAAAAACAGCTGTTTAAAATTTAAAGCTGAAAAGGTCAGGATTAGGCAGAATTGCTATCCTCATTTCTTTTCACATTTTCTAGGAGGGGTACTAAATAAACTATGATGTACAGGATTTTTACAATGAGGACATAAAATAACGTTCTGTCCTGGTAAAATAGCTGTAAATTGTTACAGGTAATAGAAAAAGATGTTACTGTCCTTTAAAGGAACGTGTTTGATAAATGGTCTGAGCTGATACCTCTATAGCCCACGTTCCAGCCACTCAGATTTCTCAATTAATCCATAAACTTGCACTCCTTTGGGTCTTTATTCATGCTTTTCTGTACCCTTTTACACCAAATTTTAACTCACTATTTAAAACTCAGGTCAAACGCTGCCACTACTCTAAAGCTATAGTCCTTTGAATGAGAATTAATTACTCCTTTCTTTGTAAAAGAAAAAAAGTGTTAGAAAGATTAACACTTTATACACATCTCACAGGGGTGTAACCAAAAATCAGTAAAGCACTAATTTTTTTCTTCCTTAAGGATTTTTTTTAATTGTGGTAAAACCATTACATAAATTCACCTCTAAGTTTTCAGGTACATTATGGTGTTTCTAACTATATGCACATGTGGTAAAATAGATCTCTACACCTTTTCATCTCACAAAACTTGAAACTCCATATCCACTGACCAGCAACTCCTCTTTTCCCCACCCCCAGCCCCTGGTATCCACTTTCCACCCTGTTTCCTGAGTTTGATTACTTCAGATAGTTCATGTAAGTAGAGTAGAGAAGTATTTGTCTTAAGGTGGTTGGCTTCTTTCACTTAGCATAATGTCCTCAAGATTCATCCATGATGTAGCACAATAGAATTTCCTTTTCTTTTTCTTTCTAAAGTCTGGATAATAGTCCCTTGAATGTACATACTAAATTTTCTTTATCCATTCATCCATGCATGGGCTTTTAGGTTGATTTTACATCTTAACTATTGTGAATAATGCTCCAATAAACATTGTGTGCAAATCTCTCTTGAAAACTCTGTTTTCAATTTTTTGGGATATATATTTAGAACACAGATTAATGGGTTATATTGTATAGTTCCTTTTTTTAACAAATTGAATTTTCAGAGGAAGCTCCATACTGTTTTTTTGGATCTCTTTCCAGTAGCTGCACCAGTTTATAATTCTACCAACACTGCACACAGTTTCCAATTTTTCTACATTTTTGCCAGCACTTGGAATTTCCTGCTTTTTGATAATGACCCCCCCCATGGATGTGATATATATATCTCATTGTTCCAAATTCTTTCTTACATCTGTCTTGCATTTTATTTAGTTGCTTTTCTATGTCTTCACTAACTATGGAGTAGGAACTGTCTATTTATAATAACCACATAGTGCCTAGTTCATAGTAGGTGCTTAATGAATATTTACTAAGTTAATTTCTGTCAGGATGTAAATAATCTAAATCTTATTGGTTACACCCCTGTCAGATGTGTATAAAGTGTTGATCTTCCCATCACCAGCCATATCCTCTTATTTTTAAAAATAGGTAATCATGGAACATGGTTCACTATTACTCCTTTCCCCATGAAATTTGATTGACTTGTTGGAGTAGCTATTTCAACTATGTTCCAAAATGAAGATTTTTAAAAAATACATATTATATTACTTTGTAATAATAGCTTTATTTTTTAAATAAAGTGTTACAGACTATAAAGTTATACTTAAATGTTTACCTATATGTAACATGTTTATGTATATAAAACAGTATACATAGAAACTATTTTGCATATGATGAATTGGACTTGACAAGTAATGATAACTCATAGTAACTGAACAAACTTATCAAAGGCAACTGGAACTACATGATTTATAGAACACAATGGGGTGAAAATAAGACTGTACCTTTTCTCTTTTAGTGTACTCTAAGGTCCTCAACATTTTCTATTACAGCTTGCTAAAGTGCGTCAATAAATCTCTACATTTTACTTGCGATGTTATTTTATCTTCTCTTGGACATCTGCTCATACTTCATTCTTTTGAGAATTTTTTAAAGGCTATTTCCCCCTACAATTACTGGTTGTAGCTGATGACAATGTACAAAATAGAAAACAGGAAAAGGACAGCCTGGCTCTTACATATCGTTCAGCCACATTAAATGAGATCAAAAGGGTTTCTTGTTTTTTTTTTTTTTTTTCCCCTATGTCACCTGATCCTTGAAATCAGACTTTGGGCAAAATGAGAAAGCACAAGTGCAGTGGGACAATGAGAAGGTCACAGTTAAATTTTTTAGGATTTGAATCGAACTGTGTCTAGAGAGACAAGCTTGGGCACCAAATGTCAGGACTCGTGGGAGAGATGCTTAAAAAAAAAAAATCACAAATTATGAGACAATTCTGTAATGAAAAGGACAACCATTTTAATATAGGTTAAAATTCAGTGTTTATGGAAATGATTACAGAAGTAGAAATCTCAACAAAAAGGTAATGACAGATTATAAGTTGTTCTGGCAAAATGTTTGTGTTGTCCTTTATTAATCGAATATGTCTGCAGCTGTGTGGTGCTTAACATTACCTAAGGGGATGATGTAAACTGCATGGGCACTTGCTCTTCTTCCCTTGTCCTCCACAGGCCTCGCCAGTCTCTGTAAGCAATGAGGCCACATTAGCATTAAAACCTGCCTCTTGCTGCCCTGCGGGTGCTCTCCTGAGAAGTGGTAAGGCCTCAACTTTTTCCTGTTTCCACTTGAAATCTCCCCTGTTTATTCTTCGACACCTCTGGGAGGGTTCATCCTGAGTTCTCAGGAACTAGCCCATTAATCTGCTTTCGTGTCTTTGATGGCTGCTGCTTGGAAGTCACTGGGAGAAGTGTCCCATCATGGTCATGGTCACATACTGGTGCTGTGCTGGGCTGAGATCTTGGTCCTTTCTGTCTTTCTGTTGTGCCCTCTTCACCACTGTTCCACATTCTATCACATGGGTCAATAAAATAAGCTCCTCAGCCTAGAATTTGTGTCTCTGACCTTGTTCACTGATGCTGCTTTTTACTGTTTGTCTGAGTTCCTGGGCTCTGGCTAATTCCTGCCTTTTTGCCTCTCTGAGCTTGTGACCTCTGCCTTCCTGACTTCCCCAGACTGGCCTTCTTGTCTATCTCTCATCTGTAGACTTTCTTCTACACCATTCTGGTTAGCGGGATTTGTGGTCTCAGCCCCTCTGTGTCAACTCTCACCTTTCCAAGCTGTATCCTGCCATGACAGGATGAACTGCTCAGAGACAGGAAACAGACGGATTGTGATGAGTGTGACATACAGTATTTTGCCCGGCTCATCTTGGTAACAGGTGGCTGCTCAGTCAACTGGGGTCTTCTCCAGGTCACTCCCCCAGGCCTCCAGCCACCATGTGCACTCCAGTCCAGATGGTGGCATGGTTCCCCAGAGTACTGAATCAACTTAACGGGAAATGGCAGGGCTATGCTGATTTTGCCTAGGGTCTAATACAAGCACAGAGTTTTTAAATTTTACTTTCTAATTTGGGAAAAAGGAGCAAACCTTATGTGAAAATCATGTTCACAATGTGGTTTCAAATTCTCTCACAGGAAGTCTAAATTTACGTGATTAAATTAGCATTCATAAATGCCAAGGCAAGAAAGCAAATTAATTTGTTTTTACTGTTGGGAAAGAATAAAGATGACTTTGGATCATCTAATATATTATGCTATTTACTTCATCTATCTGATTTCCTTTTGATTCTTGCTTTAGTAAAATAGAGGCAAACACAGTTATTCTGTGTTATTTATGGGGTACAAATTCACCTAGGAAAGAGGAGTAAGCAAGTTGTTTTTACCTAAGGTTAAAACAACTACTTTACACTGTACTCTAAAACTAACCTACTTTCGGGGGCTGGGGTTATGGCTCAGTGGTAGAGCACTTGCCTTGCATGGGTGAGGCACAGGGTTCAATTCTCAGCACCGCATATGAATAAATAAAGTCCATTGACAACTAAAAAAATATATAAAAAAAAACTAACCTACTTTCAAACAATTAGATTCACAAGGACAGTACATATTTGCTTAAAGTGAGCTCTGCTTATACAGTGTGTTTTCTGGTGCATTTCTGTTGATTAAATCTTTCATGTTGCTTGAATGCTTATTATCACTGAATCACTGGTTAAGAAAATCAGGGGAAAATGTTCCAAGATTGTGGCATAGATTTTTTTTGCCTTAAAAAGTAAAAATAATATTTTTTATGAATGGTTGAAAATTTATAATGACTATAAAGGGAATAGTTTATGAAGTTTTTTAGTTAATTCAAAAATCTTAGTGATACAGTATTTCAGTCCTAATGTTTAAAATGTTATCTTTGTAATTTTGAGAATCATAAAAGAGGGGCTGGCGTTGTAGCTCAGTGGTAGAGCGCTTGCCTAGAATGTGTAAGGCACTTGGTTCCATTCTCAGCACCATATATAAACAAAGATCTATTGACAACTTAAAAAATACTTAAAACAAAGAACCATAAAGATTCTAAGTCCCCCTCCAAAAGATTCCAAGTTCCAGAAGATTAATTTAAATATATACATGCATATGTGTATATGTTTATGTATGTCTTTTGCTGGTAAAGTAGCATACCTGCTTCTATGGATGTACTTTTAGTCTATAACAAAAATTTCTGTAACATTCTTCTCAGTAATATGGCTTCTGATTGACAGGACAGAATTCTGATGGTCTTCCTTGTGCCTCATCTGTGGTCAATGTATTCTTACTCTGGAAGTTAAGTTCAGAGAAGAGGAAAGAAAGGTTAGGAGAAGAGGGGACCAATATAAGACAGAAAGATCAGAGTAGCAGCAATAACATTGTCAATATTTGTATTCAGGATAAAATTTTTAAAAGGGTCAAATCATGACTGTCCTACAAATATAAAATGAACATGTCAAAGACTTTTTTTTAACTCATTAATTAATTAATAATTAATGAAGGAACCAGTAAGATGTTATACTAGTTAAAAAGAAAATTTAGCTTTCCAAAATTTCCCTATATGGACAAAATTATTGGCATTTGTATGAACAGGAATCATTTATATAGCTGTGGACAAGAAACCTTTTCATTACTGCCAGTTTTCTAAATAGTTTAAAGACAACAAATGGTGGTGATAACCCTAACAGAGGGTTAACACCAGCTTTTCTGTTTATTTTTATTTTTATATTTTTAAAAGTCATTTCAAAGTCTTTCATAATTTTTTTCTGACACTTGTATGCATAATACCTAAATCCTACTATAACATAAGTAGGGCAGAATGTTTCAAAAGTAGTGTTGTTTTATTCCAAAATTAATGAAATCAAGCTGGCTGACCAGATTATTGACACCTCATCATTGATGCCATCCCCCTCCCAGCCCCACTCTTATAGAATTAATCTCCTCTAGCTGAAGGGGATGTGGGGTTGAGGGGGAGGGAAGGTGGGGACTAGTGAATATCAGGAAAACAAGGACCCTCCCTCTCCTTCCTGTTTCCAGACACAGCACTGTCTAGCATCTTCTCTTGTTCTCTTCCACTTTCCCCTCTTTACCTCTCAGCTCTTCCCTCTAAAACTTTATTCTTGCCCGGTGTAGTGACCCATTCCTGTTATCCTGAGAGGCTGGGGCAGGAGAATCACAAGTTTAAGGCTAGGTTTAACAACTTAGCAAGACCAAAACAAAAAGGGTTGGGGATCAATCCCCAGTACCAAAAACAAACAAATTGATTTAAAAAACCTTATGGTTTTCCCAGGATCTAGGCAGGGGAGACATACCAGTGTCTGTGGTTTATATCACAATGGTGAGTCGTCCTGGCATTCATTTTAATTTGGTTTCTGGGCAAACAGAAAACAGATAAAAAGAGCCAACACAAACTTGCTGGCTGCCATTCAACACCCAGCAAGGCTCTGAAGGTCCACCTTAGAGACAGATTTGAGAACAGCCTTTCCCCAGGGAAACTTCTAGTCAAAACAGTCCTGAAAACATGACCTGCATAGTCTGAACTTCTTATGTAGAGTTGAACACTGTACAGCTCTTTTGGTACTTGCCCTCAGGCACCAGCATCCTTAGGCTTTTGCCTCTAGGTTTTCTCTTTGTCTCTTCAGCTCCTTCCTTATACAACAAAAATCTTGTAATCTTCTAAAATGATGCTCCTCAGTTTATAATGCTGTCTCTGAGAACTCTGGCAGGTAGAAATTTCAGTAACACTTAAAAAAACATCTTCATAATGGTAATGGCAGGGTAAAGAGACCAAGAGACCCTAAACAATAATTTAACGAATGAAAATTATAAAAAAAGTCAAAGTCACTGGAAATTGTCCTGAGGGAATATCACAAGTGGGAAATGTGTATGCAAGAAACTCTGCAGAATCTTGGTAAGGAGAACTGGAGTCTGATGCTTTGGCCATCACTCACTTTATGACCCGCTGTATGCTCTAACCTGGGAAAGGTTGGGCAGAGAAAATTCATAGTCAATACCTCTGCATTCAGAGATGGTTGTGTTTAGTGCACAAGAATAATAGGCTACTTCTAAAAGATTCAGAGGTACTGACAATAAATATTAATTCCAACAATTAATGAACACTCTTATGGGCCAAGAATTATGATAGGCTCTGGAGATTCAAAGATATAGACTGATAGTCTTGGAGAATTCAGATGACATAGTCATTTAAAAAATTACTAATTTATAAATCTAGTATGATAAGGGATTTTATGGAGTATTTGAAGAAAGCATTTAAACAAAAAGGAATAATTTAGCACAACAATAAAATTAAACTCCTCTATTAAAAGTCTTATAGAATGCTTTTATACCATTATATCATTTGGTCATCACAACTACTTGCTTTTATATAGCTGAAAAGTTTGAGATTCAGAAAAGCAAGGTCCAAAACCCTAATATGTAAATATATTTATAATATATCAAAGGAACACATCTGCATACAGAAATAAATGAATTATTAAACTAAAATGTATGTATGTATGCATATATATATATATATATATACAAAAAATGAAATACACAGACAATAGAGTTTGGAAGCATATAAACCAAAGTGTCAGAAATAGTTTGGAATAAATAGAACTGTGTTATGTTTTACTTCTTTTTATTTATATGTTTTCTGATTTTTTAAAATGAACATGTATTGTTCTGAATACATTAAATTGACAAAACAATGAAATTTGGACCTCTACCAGACACCATACAAAAAAGCTAACTCAAAATAGATCATAGACCTAAATGTAAGGGATAAAAACTCTTTAAAGACTTAGGAGTCATCTTCATAACCTTGGGTTAGGCAAACCCTTCCTAAATACAATATTAAAAGCACAAATAACAAAAGGACAGTTATGTTGAACTTTATCAAAATCAAAGCATTATCATGCCAATGATAATATTTAGGAAGTGAAAAGGCCTGTTACACAATGGAAGACAATATTAATAAACCATGTATCTGTTAAGGGACTGGTAGTCAGAATGTATGAAGATCTCTTCTAATACAGCGACAATCAAATTTAAAAATGGGCAAAGTTTAGACATTTCTCCCAGGAAGCTATGCAATTAACTAATCAGACATGAATAATATTCAGTATCATTAGTTTTTGGGAAAATACAAATTAAACCACAGTGAGATACAAATTAATATCTATTAGGATACTTATAATAAAAAGACAATAACATTATTATAAAAGATATAGGGAAATTTTTTTCTCATAAATTGGTGAGTATAAAATGGCACAGCCAGTTTTGCAAATAGTTTGGCAATTATTCAAAATTTTAAACATAAGAGTTATCATAGAACCCAGCTGTTATATCCTAGGTATATACCCAAGAGAAATGAAAAGACATATCCACACAGAAACTTTTCCATGAATGTTCATAGCAGCATTATTCATAATAGCCCCAAAGTGAAGCAACCCAGACGTCTATTACCCCATGAGTGGTTAAGTAAAATGTGGTATATCTAAGAAATGGCATATTATTTGTCATTGTAAAGGAGTGAAGTATGAATAAACCTTGTAAACATTATACTAAATGGAAGAAGACAGTTGACATGGGTTAACTGGGTGGTAACTTTAGACTGGTAGAGGGTGGCTAGAGGAAGTAGGTCACTAAGAGTGTACCTTTGGGGTTTATATTTTGTCATTGAGTGTAGCTGTCTCTCTCTGCTTCTTGATTGCCAGGTTCTGATCTGCTTCCTTCTGTCATGATGTTCTGTCTCATGTCAGGTCCAAAGTTATGGAGTTGGTCAACCGTGGACTGAACCACTAAAACCACGAGCTATAATAAACTTTTCCTCCTCCAAGGTGTTCTTGTCAGACATGTCCACACAGAAACTTTTTTGGGTCACAGCAACAAAAAAGTTGACTAAAGCAGCCAGGATAGGCAAATTTGGAGATAACAAATCAGTGGTTGCCAAGACATGGGGACAGAAGAGGGGAGCCGGATTGAGAGTGACTGCTAATGGGTGTTAGGTTACTTTTAGGGGGAAATAAGATGTTAGAAAAGTAAATTGTGCTGATTGTTACACAGACCAGAGAAGATACTAAAAAATTTTAATTGTACCTTTTAAATGGGTAAATTAATGGTATATAAATTATATCTCATTAAAGCTCTTAAAAATATATCTTCAGGGTGCTTTATCATTGCTGGAAAGTGCTCCAGCAAAGCACTTTCCTGGACATTTCTCTAAAGCAGCACAATAATCTCTATTGCTCTTTCTTCATATTAGATTCATTTCAACCAATTATTGAAGAGAGGGAACTAAGGCTCAGGACAGTCAGTGACTTGCCCAAAGTCATATTTCCAGAACTCTCCTTTTAAGACAGAAATACTAGAATTTTGGAGTTGCAATCTCTTCTTTCTACTGTATTATGCAACTATTCAATTCTAACCTTCTCTTTATACACATCTCACTTGTGCACCTGGGCGTGTACTATAATTTGGTAAAACTCAAAAGTGAATTTTTTGGCTTAATTTGCACACCACAACATAAAATTGAATTTGTTGAAGATTCCGTGAGCCAGTTGAAAAGATTACATATAAGTTGAATAAAATGTTAGTATGATTCAATGTATGTCACAAGATGAACAAATTGTGAAATAAGTGACAAAAATGCTTTATTTAACTAATACTGTGTATCTCCTTCACTTCTATATGCATATTTAGTATGTTAAAAAATCAAAAAACATCACAAACTGAATAGAGAATGAAAACATCTTTCAATCTGTAATTCCTGATATAAAAACAGGTATTAATATCTTTAGGTGTTCGTGTTAGTTTTCTGTTGTTGTGACAAAATATCAGAGAAAAATAATTTCAAATGAGGAAAGATTCATTTGGGCTCTGGTTTCAGTTTATGGTTTCTTGGCCCCCTTGCTATGGGCCTGTGATGACGCAGAACATCAAGGTGGAAAGGGTCTGATGGAGCAGAGTTGCTCACTTCATGGTGATTGGGTAGCAGAGAGAGAAAGACAACAGAGAGAAAAAGAGGGAGGAAGGGGCAGGGATAAAATATGGTCCCCAATGTCATAGCCCCAGAGACCCACCCTCTTCAACTAAGTCTACCTTATACAGATTCCACCACTTCTCAATAATCCATTCAGCTCTGAATCCCTAAATGTATTAATCCACTTGTGAGGCCAGAGCCTTGTGATCCAATCACTTCCTCAAAGCCCCACACTTCTGAACATTGCTGTACTGGAGGCCAAGCTTTCAGCACAGGAGTCTTTGGGGGACATTTCAGATCCAAACTCTAATAGTATTAAAACTTTGTACATCTCACTCAGTGCAGAGCAAGAATAAACAAATAGATTTTGGAAGAGTATCTAAGGAATGTAAAGGGTTAATGTACTTATTAATCTGGCTAATATTTTAGGGGGAGACCATGTGACTCTCCTGATCGGCCGCAGCTCTCTTTACAGAGAACAATTCATTCTGAACACTGAAACACAACACTTCCTGGAATGTAAACTAAAACCATTAGTTCTCTTTGACCCTATTCCAGGATAATTTGACTAGAAATTAATAACTGTCAACCGGAGATATTTTCTTGGCACTGAGGCAAAATGTCTGATTCCTCCTTCAGGTTACTCATATTGCACATCACAATTACATCTGAAGATGAAGTTACTGGCTGGAGTGAGGAAAAGGATTGTAATTTGCAAAACAATTATTGCTTTTTTTGAGGTCATGAATTTGTTTTTCTAGATGTTTTAAAGTGTTGCCTTACTCAATTGCTGAGTAACAAGCAAAGCTAATGATATGGTTTCTATGACTTCATTATAAAGTATTCTGTTTTACATTTGAACCAGATCTTTATAAAACATTTGAAACAAAATTATTCCATGACTACAATATAAAACAGTAAAGCAAACAAATAAAAAAAATCAGTGACACATAACGTTTGCCTAGTACTGAACATACCGGTATTTTTTTTAAGACAAAAATAGTTAGTTAATTGTATTGAAATTTGTATTTACTGTTTCTCCTTTCAGTTCATTTCTCTCCATTGTACCCCAGGTCAAAGTAGCAATATATATGTGTCGTAAGTGGCGCAATAATTACTCAGAGGCAGATTGTCTTTAAATGCAAGCGTATATTTGATCACACCAATCATTAACTATAAACAATTAATACAAAAAGTGTTGGGTGTGCTGGAGCACCCCAATTAGCATTAAGAGTGCACTAATTAAACACTATAAACAAGTCACACTATCCTAGGGCAACTAAACACTACAAGCAATTCACACAATCCTAGGGCAACTATGAGCCCCAAAATACCTCCATTGCCGCGTGACTTCTCTTAGCCAAAGAGCAGACATTGTTTTTGTCTGGTGGTTCTGTTCAGCCGATGGCTGGACGTCAGGGAATAGTGGAGTTGATCCAGGGACAGACGGCAAGGCAGCCAGTCTCACTGACGTCCTTGGAGCAAAAGCCCCCAATGTGGCAGGACAAGCAGTTTAAATATAGTTACAAGTTGGTGGTGTGAGCTGGTGATTGGTTACACCCAATGATAGTCAATGTCCATTGGTTACGTCCAGTTGTTACGCATGCCTATGGCTAGTGCTCCTTATAGCCCCTTATCGATTGTAAACAGGCATGACTAAACATGTCAATGGCTGCTGTTTCTTATGGCCAGAAACTTAGTCCCAGCATGTCCAGGCATATCTATGGCATATGCTTCTTTACAGTATGTGTGTATATATATATATATATTTTTTTTTTCTTTATATGTATTCTCCTATGTCATAGCAGCAACAGTCCTGAATCTCTTCTGTGGACATCATTAGAGAAGAATAATTATGTCTTTTCCAATTTTTAATCCTAATTAAAAATTAGGTTGATTCATTGAGTACCTTCTTGGTATTAGGTGCTTGCCAAATGTATGACCTACTTGCTGGATATGGGTGGACCAAGGGTCAGAACCAGATCTGGTTCCTAATTCACCATACACTTTTCTGCCAACCAATTCAATAAGCGTTTGACCATCTTTAGCCACCCTTACCAAACCATCATGGCAGCAGTATAGTCTGGGATCCCAGGGTACATTTAGGTCCTTTGGACTTGTGAGGCAGTGCTATTTCACACTTCACTGGATGGTGGCATGACACCAACAATTTCAAAGCTAAGTGACTGCCTTAAAAGGGGGAAGAGGATTGTGGTTGTGCTCATAAATCTCCCTTCTAAATCTTCTACTCCAATCTCAATTTAGCCAGAAGGAGAAGTTTGGATGGCCTGCAGATTTAGGTGGAAAAGTGTTAGGGCATTACAGCAAAACCTAGCTAAACTTGCATTTCTTTCCTGCTATTAGTATGGAGTAACACGAGGCAAGTTAGTCAGTGTGTCTTTTTTTTCTTTTCTCAAATGTAGATAGTAAGATGTGTTTGTTGGAATTGTTATAGGAATTACATTAGACTTTATGAAGGCCTTGATGGTAGGTATTTAATATGTGTCAGTAGGCTTCATACTTTCCAGCAATCTGGTCGATAGGAACAACCAAGGAAAGACTGGTTGAATAGATTTTATATTTAAGAGAATTCTAGTCTGGTAATCTGGGATTTGTGTGCAGCTACTAAAGCATACCACCTCTGTAGTGTTTTATAATTTACCAAGCATTTTCAACTCATTATTTTGTTTTATTCTTATGAAATTCTTGGGTGAGGCTAGGGTCAGCACTTTAAATGCTACTGTTTAAACTCTATTTAATGCGGATGAGGAGACTGATGCTCAGAAAGTTCACATGAATTGTCATGTGAACATGAATTGTCACAGAATTGTCAGGCAAGTCAGGATAAAAGCCAGATCTCTCTTCAGCCATGTCTTCATTAGAGACCTCTCTCCTCAGAAGGGAGGCTGTGGTGCTCTGAGGTTCACAATGCTCAGATTCATGAGTTCTCAATTCCTATTTCTCTCATGTTTCTGTGAATACGTGTCTTGAATAGGAATGTATGTATTTTAATGGACAATACAGAACCCATTTTAGGGATATTTTTGTATAACTGAAAATTTTATGCACATTGATTTGTTGTGCTATTGAAACAAATATTATTTCTATATTTTCAAGTACCATTTACATTTCTTCTAAGATTTTATACCAGTCTAGTCATCTAATGAATTAAATTTGCATTTATTTCACTTTAGAAAGGTTGAGAGAATTTTCTATTATAAATAATTTAACTGAAAAAATTTACATAAATTGAATTCTGGCTTCATTTTAATGATATCAACCCTGAAAAGTAAACAGCAACCTAACTCAATGGTGTTTTGTTTTTAATGTTTTGTCATTGAAAGGATTTGAAGGTACTGTGAATTTTTTTAAAGATAAGTTTATATTAAAGGAATTGTTTAGATGAGCAATTATAGCTTTCTGATTTCATTATACATAGCATAAATTATTTCTTTGGGAATGTTTGTTAGTGTGCATTGCTGCTTTAAGAAAATAAGAAAAGGATAATGTTTACTGATAAGAAATGTTTTTTTAAAAAAGAAATGAAAGTGTAGAGAACGTATTCATATACAGAGCATCTCCACTATTTCCCGCTCAGGAAATCAAGCCTAGTAATGAACTTTGATTGTTCCATTCAATTTCAGCTAGAGCCGTAATGAATCAAGATACTCTATAACCTCGTTAATACTAAGTAGCTCTCTTTCTAGCCTTTGGTTTCCTAAATAACTATCCATCCACATCATGGTTAAGGACTTTCCCTAGTGCCTTTAGTAATTAATGGATGGCAGCATTTCTTAACAGTTTCTTAAAAAGCCAAAGATCATTTACTGTATTTGGAAAAATCCAATGGATGTCTGACAAGATGTGAGAGTTCTTTGCATCTGTCAATCTCTTATTTGGTCATCAGTATATAGCATGTCAGTTAGATGGCTTCCATAGGAGGGAGTGAGCCTTGCTAATGTCTATAAAACCCAGAAATGACTGCTCCATCATTCCAACTTAATGGCTGATTTTTATGCTGGAAGAATAGTGCATATACATTTAAAGTAGCAAGATCTCTGCAGATTCAACAGAATGCTAAGTGAAACAGAGATGCTTTCATTGCACAATATAATGAATCAGAAACATGAGAAACATAAAAATTTTAAAAACATAAGCCTAAATGTCAGATTGCAGAACAACAACCACCTAACTTTTTTACTATGTTTGATGGGGAAATGTTAAAACAAAATATTGGGCTTATCTCGCAGAAACTCAGAGTCAGATACACTCTTTTTTTTTCCCTGAATATTATTAAGACAAAGTTTAAAATCATTTTTAAATTTTAATTTCCTTTGTTATAACAAAGACTATGTATATGATTATGAGCCCATAATATAGTTCAGTTCATAATCTAGCAATGGCAGAAAGTAGCCTGTGTCAGTAGCTCTGAATTGTACTTTCATTCATAGTTCACTTGTTTATTTGGACATATGTGAATACTTATTATATATCTATTCAAATAAACTAATGTGAGGTATACATAATATAGGGACAATAAAAATGTGGAGTTACTTTCTAAATGATCATGATATTTGAAGAGCAAATAATAGAAAATGTTATCCTCACAGTTTGTGTCAGGTATAAATTTGGTTGAACAAGCTTGGTTAAAATATAGCTCATAACAATATATTATTACCAGCCCTCAATTAAAAAGAAATGCAACATTGGAAGCTTTTTCACTTTGATACCATTCTTCAAGCACAAAATACCAGATTTAATGACCTTTCTCAGACTACAGATTCCTACAGTTTCTTGCATTTTCATGATTTTTTTTTTTTTATCAGTTTCCAAAATGAATACCGTACTGTGTTAGTTTCTTAGGACTGCCATAAGGAATTACTGCTATAAACTGGGTGGTTCAACAACAGAAATGTATTTTATTCCAGTTCTGGGGCTAGAAATTAGATACCAAGGTATTAGCAGCATTGGTTTCTTTGGAAGCTGTAAGGGAAAACATTCCAGGTCTTTCTCCCAGTTTCTGGTGGCTTTAGGTAGTCTTTGGTGTTTCTTGCCTTACAGCTGCCTTGGTCTCCGTTTTCACAGAACCTTCCCACCTGTCTCAAATCTTCCTCTGCCTTTTTCTTCTAAGGACACTGGCCATTGGACTTTGGGTCCATCCTATATCTAGAGTGATCTCATCTTATGCCCTAGTTCCATGAACTGGTTCAAGTCCAGCCTAAGTTTCACCAGAGAGCAGAGAAATAAGAGAATCAACAACAATAAAGTAAATCCTTTATAAAGTCAGAAGAATTAAATGCAGAAAGTGGTCCTTTGTTCTAACATTAGTCCTTCCTATATTTTTCTTGTTAAAATGCAGTGGTTAAATTAAACAACATTTTTATTTTTTTAAAACAATTTTGGTGCATTTTGGTAAAAGTTGTAATAATGCAATGAGGTTGCTAAACTGATTTCTCTAACAATTATTCAGAACTCTTATTTGACAGTGGCCAAAGAATACAGCAGCTAGAAGCTCCTTCGTGTGATATTTGGGTCCATCACTATCCTGCAATAAATAAGACTGAATGCCCCTGCTCTCCCAAAGCCCTCATCATAGTAATTCACTTTTTTTTTTCAACCTGACCACTAAGAAATAAAAAGTCTTTTCTACAATCACAGTGAGAGTCATTTTCAGGGAAGGATTCTCAATGGTTTTACCTGAGTTATGAGATCTCCCACCCTGCCCAATCACTATCCCAACTTGAGTTACATGTCCATCCCTGAGGTCTGCACAAGAAGCCTGTTGCTAGAAGGAGGCAAGAAACTGCCTGGACCAAAATGGATGTTGCAAGTCTGCTACCGAGCACTACTAAAAGGTCATCAGAAAACTGCTGTGTGTTTGAGCACTGCAAACTCATGGCTTTCAGTCTTGGTTCTTCCCTGTTAGTCTGTGGTCCTGTTGTCCATCTTGATATTGGTTTTATGCATTTATTTATTGGGAGCCTGCTGAGATATTGTCTTGATGTAGGACAAATAAATAGTGCACAGGCTCTTCTCACAAATAACTCATAACTTGAAGTCAAGAGCAATAATAAACATTTAATTAAAATATAACATGGTAATGACCCTCACTGAGATCTGGGAAAAGTGCTATTTGCAGAGGTGAAGAGATAACTAGCCAAGCCTGAAATAGGTTAAGATTCACAAGGAAAGGGGAAGTGTAGAGTGGACCTTTCAGGCATGCATCAAAAATGGGACATGGCAAGGCATGGGTGTTTGAAGAGCCACTGCCTTTTTTGCAGATAAGCTGAGTTATTAGATGGGTTTAGGAGAGTGTGCAATGAGGCTAGAGACTACAGAATAGAAGCTCTAGGTAAAGTGAATTGTACCACATAACAAGCCTGTTAAATGTCTCTGTGGTCTCTAGATTCTCCCTTCCTCAATAGGTTGTTACTAAGTTATTCCTCTTAAAGTTGACTTTGGTCATGTCATCTTTCTGTTGGAAAACTCACATAGACCTCCATCACCTAAAACACAGTTTAGCTTGTAGCTGTATTTTGGAGATCCTACAAGTGAAGCACTTGAGACAATGTTCCCCTTCCATGTTAATCACTGTGGTTGGTTATGCTGTTAGTCAGATGTTCCTGCACTCTCTATGGTACTGTTCCTTTTTTTTTCTACATTCACTCTGTCCAAACCAGGATACTCACTGTTCCCCACAGAGGTCTTATTTCCTTCCAGTGTTGTGACCTGCATTATCTTCTTAGGTTGGACTCTGATCCATACTTCAAATTTCCATGCAAAGGTCACTCCTTTCTCTTTTCTTCTCATATCACTTTGCTTAAACTTCTTTGATGACGTTTAACATGAAGTCTTATACTATAGTTATTTATGTACATGGCATCCAATCTAATTTTCTACATCACATTGACTCTAATTTGGTGTGTTTTGTGGACTGATTTCCCTTCCACCAAGGAGTGCTACTGGCTTTTTTTTAATGCAGATCTTTAATATGCTTTTCCCTGTTGTGAAAAGTGCTTATGGGTTTGGTTTTCTCAAAGAAGGTTTTAAAGAAATATGACAACTTCTAAATCCTCAGTTCTTTCTTGCATTTGCATTGTTTTTAGTTTTACATGACAGTAGAATATATTTTGGCATATTATACATACATTGAATATAACTTATTATAATTAGGATCCTATTCTTGTAGTTGTATGTGATGTGGAGTTACTCTGATTGTGTATTCAAATACAAAGCTAGGAAAGTTATGTTCGATGAGTGCTACTGTTCTGCCTATTCCCTACCTTCTTCCCTTGTTCTCTTTGTCTAATCCAATGGAGTTCTGTTCTTTACTTCCCACTCTCCCTCATTGTGGGTTAGCATCCACATATCAGAGAGAATTTAGAATAATGAAGGAGAGAACACCACTATGCTGTAGAGTGGATAGATATCTTATGTCTGAATGCTTATGTTTGGATAAAGACACTTCATATTCACTACACAAAGATGTAGGATTGTTTATATACCATGAAAAACTACTCATCATAAAATGCATGGTTTAAGGAAATATAGGTGTGCATCTCAGAAAAGAATTTTGGAACTTGAAGCACTGAACTAGGATTTTGTACCAGTGTAAGAAAAATCTTATCAAGAACAAGACATGTTCAAAGGATGAGTTGACAATTGGAAGATAAGTTGAAAGGAATAGTTCCCAAGGGTTTTCAAGAACGGGTCAGCCTACCAAATATCACATTTGTTATAGAAAAGATTTAAGCAATGCTTTAAAATGATGTATTGAAATAAACATCCTTAGTATATTTCCCAATTAAAAAAAATGACAATTCAATTTTTATTTTATAAAAAATGTATGTCTATGGATTATCTTTTTTTTTCTGGAATCTTTAGCCAAAGTAACAAGACAAGATAAATGAAATGATATATAAAAATTGAAAAGAAGACAGAAAAATTGTAATTATTTGCAGAAGACATGGTTACTTATGCAGTAGAAACAAAATTTATCCAGTTTATTTATGAGAATGAAGTGAAAGGCTGTTAAGATTATTTGGAGAGTTTTGTAAGGTAGTCATAAACCGACAATATTTTTGCAGTATGCTTATTAGAAAAAAATGCATGCATGTGTGTTTGGGGAAAGGATAATGAAATCTAATAGCACTTACAACAGAGATAAGAAACAGTCAAGAGTAAATTTACCAAGAAATTTTCAGAGGCATGTGAAGAAATGGAGCCAAAAATTATTGAATAACATGAAAGCTTAAATATGTAGAGAAGGATGCCCCATTTGGATGTCTTAATATTTAAAAACCAATTAATAATTTTAAGAAAAATTGAAATAAAATTTACGTGGTCTTTTTGATCTTAAAACTCATTCTAAATTTTATCCAGCAGACTAGAGACAGTGCTATAGGAAAAGGCAACTCAGGATAGGAATAGTTCTGCTCATTATTAAAATATATTACATAGCTATACTTAGAACAGTGTAGAAAAGGGGCCAGACTAGGGAAACAGATCAGTAGTTTAGAGGAAATATTCCAGAGAGAGACCCAACATTATAAAAGCATTTAACATAGTAAGTGTAGCATTTAAAATAAATGAACAAAAGGTGGATTATTTCATCAATGGCATTAGGATGACTGACTAGATTTGAGAAAAAGAAGCAAGAAAAAAACAAGGTTAGATTACCAGAACACCATATGTTCATCTATCTAGTAACTATTAATGACTTGAAACAGAAGTATCATTTTATTCTCTCTCACAGTGTCTGTGAGTCAGGAATTCGAGATGGGTACAGATGGTCTGGTCTGACTCCTGTTCATTAATGCAGTAGCAGTTGAACCATGGTGATGGTGACTGGAGCAGGAGCAGGAGAGCCTCAAAGCAGCTGGGCTCTGGACCAGCATCATTTCTGTGGAGTCTCAGAATCTCTTCATATGGTTTCTTCTCTTGGGATAGTTAGGACTTCTTCACAGCTTGGATGCCTCAGGGACTCATATTTCTTAGGTAGTGGCCAAAGGTTTCAAAAGCAAGCAAGACGGAACTAAATTGCCTTTTGTAATTGAGCTCGGAAGTAACACAACATCATTTTTGCCATATTCTTTGGGTTAGTAATGAAAGACAAGCCTGCCCAGATTCAAAGATAAGAGGCACAAACCCATTTTTTCCTGATGGAAGGATTGTCAACGTCACTGTACGAAGAACATGTGGCATAAGTTGTCTTAGTCTGCTGTGTGTGGCTGTACCAGAATACCTGAAACTTGGTAATTTATAAAGAAAAGAGTTTTACTTTGGCTCATGGTTCTGAAGGCTGGGAAGTTCAAGATTAGGCAGCCACATATGGCAAGGGCCTTATGTTTTATTATAACAAGGAAAAACCTGGAGGGGCAAGCCAGGCACATGTGATAGAGAAGGATCAAAGGAAGTTAGATACTTTATAATAACCCACTCTCATAAGCAACCCACTCAAGTGTACCCTCAAGAGGAATACACTAATCATTTTGGGGAGACAGAGCCCCAATTATCCAACAATTATGAAAGGCCCCAATATCTCTCACTATTCTTATATTAGGAATTAAACTTCAACATGCATTTTGGCCAACTATAGCATTATTTCAGCCATCTATATGGTCTGCCATACTATGTCACATGTTGCTGACTGGAACTTCTTGGATTAATCTGAGAGGATATTTCCTCATCTCTCTTCCATGATAGCCAGCATCATAGACCAATGACTTTTAAACTTTATTGTGTCAGTCTCACCTGAGGGCCTTCTTCAGTCACAGAGTTCTAGGTCCTACCCCAATGTGTCTAGTTCATCATGTTTAGGGGTAGCAGGATAAGAATTTGCATTTCTAGTAAGTTCAAAGATCATACTCTGTTATAGTGTGGATCTGGAAGGTGTTAGGCAGTGTAGCAGTGTTCAAAGGTGAAAAGATTGGATTATAAGGGCTCTGGTCTTATCAGTGGATCAATCCATTAGATGGAATAATAATTTGAATGGATTACTACATGGTAACTGGAGACAGGTGGGGTGTGACTGGAGGAAATGGGTTACTGAGGACATGGCCTTGGAGACCATATCTTTCCCTGACCCTTTCCTATCTCCTTCTCTCGGCTTCTCCGCTGTCATGAGCTGAGCCACTTTCCTCTGCCACACCCTTCTGCCATGAGGTTCTGCCTTACCTTGGGCTGAGACCAGTGGAGTCAGCCAACCATAGGCTGAAACCTCTGAAACCATGAGTCAAAATAAATATTTCCTCCTCTAAGTTGTTATTGTCAGATATTTTGGTCACAGTGACCAATGCTGACATGGTCTAAGGACCAGATTTTGGGAACCACCATTTTAGATGGATAACATTTGTTCTTAGCTTACCACTGTCTTTCAGGTAGTTACTTTGGGCCTCATAGAAAGAAATGTTTCCCATGTATTAAAACCTTATTCAGAGTTGTAGTGGACCCCCATCTGCATTCATGATTGGTCAAGGGAAATTAGTGGGATGAAGAGAATAGGAGGGATTTCTAGGCTTTGAGAATCCCAGTGGGCTAGACTGTACTCCTGCCTTTTGGAACAACAAGGATTCCTTGAGTGTTTTATGGAAAAGAATGCCACAGAAGATACTTTTCCTTTCTGGATGCCTTAAAAAATTTGCCTCTGGTGCCAATGGAGAAACTTCTCCTTTCACCTTCCAGCAAGGGGCTATTGATAACCTAAGACAAATTTGATCCACAGTGATATATAGCTCACCCTCTCAGGGTCCTCTCTGATGAGAGTTGCTATCCTGCCCTGAAATCCTCAACAAGTCAGTGTACTGACCTTAGAAACAAATTAGAAGAGACAATCAAGGATCTCATCAAATTTAAATATTCTTGTAATCTCCTTTCAAGTATATTTCACAAAAATTTCACATATACTTAATCCATTTGAGAGGGCCCAAGTTTAGAGATAGAATCAGAAAATCAGGGCAGATTGAACAACGTGGTGTCCTGGGATCTGAATTTGGTGATGGCCTTCTGGAGATTCAGCATCTAAAGGACATCTGGAGATTTACTTTTCCTTTTTTACAACACAAGGTTAACAACTCAGAACTCTGTAGAAACCAGGACACTCTGATTAGGTAGAGCTTACTTATTCACAGTTGACTTAAAAGCTTATGCCAGATAAGACAATGAAAGAAGAACATCTTTTCCCATTTTGGGAAATAAGGATAACTTTGAATATAGTGCTCTGATTCTTGTCCATATTGATGTCAGATTACAGTCTAGTTGGACATGGTATGTTTCTTGTTTAATTTTTTTAAAGGAAGATGAATGGCTTCTAACCTGAAATTATAGATCTACTAGTTTAATAAAAATATATCTATTTGTATATTTCCCTCTGTTTCTATCTTAATAGATTATGTATATTCAGTTGTATGAACTATGGAATATGAATATGAATGATCTTAATTGAATATGAATTACTCTTTTTAATTTATTACCTACACCTTGGACAGATCCATTGTTTTCGGGTCCCTTCAAAGTATACAAACTCAGTTTTCAGGTTCATGTCTAGCTCAAAGTACTACCTAATCTATGACTCACCTTTGACCAGGGAGAGATCCTTGTGAGGGAAGACGATAGAGCTTTTCCTTTTTTCTTCCCCTCTTTTTTTCAGGTACTGTATCCTTTGTGGGTGTTGAGACCACATAAGATCAGGTGAAGGGAATATGCCTCTTGCTTAAATCCCACTACAATGGTCCTCCCTTGGCAGTAAATTTGCTTCTGTATAAGAGGTGCGCAAAGCCTGACTAGATTGTTCTTGTTCTTCAGGGACCTACGGGAGACCCATGCTCCCTCCTGACATGGGAGACATGTACTTGTAATACCTGTTCCACATTCCATCAGTTTGGGACTCCATGGTACACTCTAAGCCCCACACTGCTATGGCTGTCTGTCAGGCAGCCCCTTTGGTTGTCTTCTGTGGTATTCTCTCTCACTGAAACTCAGGTATCCTTAAACTGTCACTACTTTAAATGGTACTTTAAATGGTAGCCCACTGACCCTTCCCTCATCCCACCATTTCACTTTAATTTCTTTCCTTCATCCACCTAGGCACAGGGTTTAAATCAACTTGGAGTGACAAGGATTACTTGAGTATGCTACATAAGTGGATATATACTCAGGAAGTGAGATGCTACCCTACGAAGCACCCCCTTATGTCTACCAGTGGCCTTCACTTCTATCATACTCAGTATCCTCTTTTGATGACAAATACTTTGTATTACCTCCTCCTTTTTATTATTAAATGAAACAAAAATAATAAAATACCATAAAACATTTTAATTAAAACATAATTTTAAAAAACCATATAATGCTCTAACTATAAAATAAAGGAAAAAGAGAAAGAAGGTCAGGAATGTTTACATAGAAGAAATAATGAAATAGAAGCTTACAACTATTTATGATGAGTATTTGGATTTAAGATTTCAGAGAAACTCAGAAACCTTCTGTATATAGAAAAGAACATTAAAGGACAGGTGTGTGAGAGGACCCTAATTAAAGCTAGTGGAATAATAGGCAATAATAACCTTACTTATATGTAATTGATTAGAGAAAAAGAAAAATCCCTAACCAAGGTGAGAAAAACATGCTAAGGGAAATACAAACTGTCAAAATGAAAAAGCATAAAAATTAGCAAATGAGCTACTTTTATTTGTAAGTGTAATATGAAAATAGATTCCATCTTATATCATAGGTTGGGTCAATAATTATAAAATAGAGAAAACATATGTCCTGTTTTGAAATGCTACCACACATCAAGGCACATACTCAGCATCTGAATGTCTTACAGAACATACTGAAATCATGGAGTGTGAAACAACTCTGCACTGGGAGGGGCCCTCTTGTCCATGACAGGATATGTGGCTCCCCTGACGACTCCTCATCAAATGCCAATCATGCCTGCCCAATAAGAAAAAACAACAGCAAGAAAATCTCTCAAAATTTCCAACAAGCTCCCTAGGGTGGTCCTTCCCTTGTGAGAAAGAATTTATTTTATTGTTATTAAGCAAGACCATCTTATTGGTGCATTCCAGTGGGAACTGCTTTTGTTGAGTTAAATTTCAGCATAATATCACTTCCTTACCCAGAAACTGAGCACTGTATTTTCTATGAATGTAATATTGAAGATACTATTCACATCGCATAGTTTCTTTCTATGCAGACTAATGGGATACATTTATTTTTAACTTAATACTGGGATACTTCAACTTCTCCCAAGTACTACTCATTCTGAGTCATGTATGTAATCTTATTTTTCTGTCTGTGTTGGGCATATGAAAGCTTAGAGTCAAATTTCTGACCTGTATGTAGCAAGTTAATAGAATAGCATAAAAATGCTTTGTATGTTCTAACTTTATTCTTGATTTTTATCTTATTTTCTGGACTCTTTTCTCTTTTGCTTCTATTGCTTCATGTACAGACATAAAATGGATACCCAAAATTTATGTATCTGTTTTTAAAATAATTTTGTTCCTGGTGGAACAAAATGACTTAATCCTTCCAGTATAAATATTATAGATGAAACATCACTTTTCCTGTACCAAATCCATAGAATTACACACGCATACTCACACCCCCCCCCCCACACCTGTGGTTGCAAATAAAAAGGACTCCTCTGGTAGACCAGAAGCTGTGAGGATGGAAAGGCACTAACAAGCCCTGGATCTGGGCAGATGATATCTATCCAAGGATCTTAGGGTGTGAAGCCAGGTATAATGGACATGGAGTGGGAAGGCCAGATAGTCAAGTTACTTTCATAATATCTCATCATATTTATACCAGTTTTGCTCTGTATCAGTGAACTTTGATGACTGCAAAATATGACTTTTGTTCAGAGTTTGGGTGCAAAAGCTTCAGGACACATGGTTCTGCAATGAAACAGTGTGAGGAGAGATTATCCTTAAGACATAATAGTAAGTTCTTCCTTCTTAGGAAAGAAGGATTTCTGTCACAAGCCACTCAGACAAATATAGCAATCAAAAAACTAAAATGACAACAAAATTAGCTGCTAGGATATAGCTTCATACTAATGAGTATTTCACACCATATATAATATGTACCCTATGTCACCTTAAAATATTGAAGTGAGTTATAAACCTTCTTAGTAATATAATTCTTAGTCATATCTTTAACTAAAGCAGCCATACATATATATACACATATATATGAAATACATTTTAAATCATCTCTCTTTCCTAAAATTCTTATTCAGCATTTTGTAGTTTAATTCTAATGTTTATTCAATTTTATTTATTAACACTGGGTAACAAGTAGTTCTAGATTTACTTTGATACTAGCACTAACTCCATTTGCATTGAACTTAAGTCAGCTTTCCTATACTTGAAGCATTGGTAAATCCTGATTCAGTAAGAAGTTCTTCAGAGAAATACACCTCTTCCTAGAAAATAATAACATAATTATATGCTATCTGTCAAATACTAAAATGATGCCATTGACCAACTGTTAGAAGTGTTCTATAAAATTTCTTTCTAAGGATCATGCTGAATTACTCAGTTAGCTATAGTTAGAGACACAGTGTTTTGGTGTTTTGTTTTGTTTTGTTTTTTGGTGCTGGGGATTGAACCCAGGGCCTTGTGCATGCAAGGAAAGCACTCTACCAACTGAGCTATGTCCCCAGCCCGACACAGTGTTTTAGAAAGATTTTTCTATGAAGTTAATTGGTTCAGATAAGGAAAGAATGTGCAACATTAGCCTCATTAGCAACATACCCTTAACCAAATGAATTGCTTAAATAATATTTATTACACTGATATATAAGAATCTATTAATCATTAAAAGACTGATGCCATCTACTTTTTGCATGGCATTAATTCATCTCCAACTGTCCTGGCAGTTAGGAAAAAACCAGGGAGAAGGAAAGAAAGTTAAGAAATAGAAATGGGTTATGGGATGAAGCCTAAATTAGCTGTTAAACACAGGCACCAAAATCATTCATTCACCTTTTACACAAGGAAACCCTTGTGGTTTTGGTAAGATATTAAGCACTTAAAATAGTGATATATCAACAGTGATATACAATAGTGACATATTAATAGTGACATAAATAGTGAAGTCAACATATTGTTTCTTTTCTTCTGTTTATAAGGATGCCATTCTCCTTGGGTGGTGGGAGATCAGTGACTGTATTCTAAAGAATCCAGGAAAATGAATAGTTTCTTTTGTGGTCCTGAGTTTTTAAATTTGATTGATTGCTGTTACTTCATGAAAAAAGGGCCAGTGAAAAAAAGGCTACATTTCCCTCCATCCCTACCTGCCACCTACCAGGGGCTGGAGTATTGAAGATTTAATTTTTCAGGTGCAGGTGAATTCCTCAAAGAAGGGACCAGTGGGTTATTGTTCCTTTAGATGCAGAAACCAGGGCATCACCAGAAAGTGATCCAAGAGGCATCATTACCCTCAGATGATGTTTCTGTGGGTGCCAGGGGAGGGCTATGCACTGAAATCTGTCTTTTGAAGACCATAGATGAGCTGGACAGTGAAGATAGGGATGCTACTTGTAGAGCAGGCCACCTTTGCATGTGGCCAAGCATCATGAGTATCCCAACTGTGACCAGGAGCTCTACTTTATTTCCTCAGGATTTTGTAAGCTGAGGGGTCTTCCTAAAGTTCTAAGAGTAGCAAGGAACCATTAAAATTGACTGACATTGCTGACCATGGCAGTGGGGGTCCAGAGGTAGATTTGATTTGATATAATAATGAAATATAACATTCCTAACACTACCTGTATAAGGAGAAACTGATTATATTAGCATGTACACCTTACTCATTCGCTCCTGGGAGTTTCTAAAGGAATTAGTATTATTTATAGCTGTTCACCTGCTCATTCTCTTTAGATTCCTATATATACAAAAGTGTGGAAGTGATCTTTTTATTTTGTGGAAACTCTTTAAAATAGGGCCAATTAGTTTTTTTTTTTAAATATCTTTTTAGTTGTAGATGGACACAATGTCTTTATTTTATTGCTTTGTATGTGGTGCTGAGGATCGAACCCAGGGCCTCACGCATGCGAGGCAAGCGCTCTACCACTGAGCTACAATCCCAGCCCGCCAATTAGTTTTAACTGCAGTGCATTTGAGTTGACATATAATTATATTAATAAATATATTCTAGTAATACAATGAAATCACTTCTGACTAGTAGAAATTCAAGTCATGATAAACATACTATAAGGCTCATTGCTGACTTGTGGATTTGCAGAGGCCAACTAGTAATTATTTGGATTACTGTCATGAAGGTGTACCAAAATGACAAATAGGATCATCATTTAAATTCGCTGAGCCTGGCATAATTGAACATGTCATGGAGTTGGTATAAAGCACTTAAAAGTACTCTACAGTGGACAACAGACAGACAATCCTCTGATTAAACTGGTACATAATTTAGAAATGACATATTTTTCTTATAATTCTATCAGAGAATAATTAACTGAAAAGATGAGAATGGTATCTAAGATTAATGATAATATCAATAAGCTATCTGAACTCAGGTTAAAAATGAATACATGGAATACATGGAACACAGCAATTAAGCACATTTGGTTTGAATAAAGCACCCTTAGGTGCCAGGAAAATTACCCACTGTATTTATGTTTCCACTGGAAAATATTTCTTGGGATTGGGGCAACCAATACATTTCAAAAACCATGGAAATTATAAAGAAGTTAAAAATACTTTAGGAAGAAAGAAAGGTTCCTGACCATTATTCCATTATTATCTTAACTTCATAGTAAGGTAATGGAGTGTATATTAAGAGAAAAAAGCTTGATATATACATTGAGAGAGTAGTGAAAGCCTGGTGGTAAGCAGCAAGGGCTTATCCAGAACAGAGCATGCCAGACACATGCAGTTGCATTCTTTGATCAAATTGAGAAGTGGATGAAGGGAATTCAATAAATATATCTGGACTTTACTAAATCACTTCCTGTATGCCATATGATGGCTTACTTAATATTTTAATTAAAATTAGCTTAGCTATTTATAAAGATGCATATCCTAAAAAAAACTCAAAAATAAAAAAGGGAGATGAGACTTAGCAGCGATATATGAGCTAGGAAGAGGGAAGTGAAAAGCTCTCAAATGGAGGCTGGTCTCTCAAGACAGTAAGTTAAAAGACTACGTAGGTGAGATGCTGACACAGTGTTACAGAACAGAATGGGCTTCTCAAATATTAAAATTCAGGATTCATTTTTAAGAGACATGAAGAAAGAATATTTTTTCAATATAAGAAATAATGCAAATATTGTTAGTTTGTAGATGTGCAAGCAAGACAGTCTGCTGCTGGAGACTATTCTTACTGATTGCAAAAGCTCTGGTAATATTATTCTTAGAAAACGTTGAATATCAAAAGTTGTATCATGATAAGTGTTGGGTCTGTGAGATTGGAAAAAAAAAAAAACCCTAACTGTCAAAGAGTTTGAAAAAAATTGCAGAAATAAAATTTTATTTCCTGTAGAAATTTTAATAAATATGCCTTAGATCCCATCTAGGTTTTGGTCATTAATAATGGTCTGTTTTCTCATCACCATTAACCGTATGATTAGCACAATCTTCCATACATTCTTATCATCCTTATTACCTCTATTATGATAAAGAAAGCAGCTGTTGTAACAGTTGCTCCCATTTATTTCTTACATGAATGTGTTGGCAACCAGACCTGATCCTGAGATAACCAATAATCTGTGTTTTGCAAAACATGTTTCCTAATTTATCAATCACATATCCATTTTCACAATATGGCAACTCATACTGTGAAATAAAAGCCATATATAGAAGCAAATTGTTTAGCCAAATACCCCAAATGCATGTCATTCCAGGTAAATGGCTTTAATTTGAGTAGATGCCTCCAGACAGTGGAATCTTAGGATGGTGTAGTATCCCAATATTTTCGCAAATACCAGAGCTCCCCACTCAGAGCCCTAATTTTTTCCGAGTGGGGGCCACTTGCAAAATCTCTCAGAGCACCTTTGTAGAAAGACCGATTCACCTTGTCAGCACAGAGAGATGCATTTCCTCCTCTCCTTACTGTAAAATTCTATGTCTCCCCCAAAAATACTTATAAAAGTTGGTTGTGCTTGTAAACTGCCAAAGCTTACAAACCAGAAAATATGATAGTGTAATAAACAGGTACGAATTCTTCCCAGTAGCACAAAACTCTTTTTAAGGCCAAATACACTGTTACTATGAATCATGATTCTGTTTTTATCACTTCATAGAAATTAATTTATAGAATTAATATAAACTGAAAATGAAATGGTTAACAAATGATATTGCCAGTTTTGAAATCTGGACATTTACAAGCACTTGGAAATCAGAACATTGTTGTTCCCATAGATTTAATTTACACACACACACACAAATATATATGTATATATATTTTACATTTATATATATTTTACATATATATATATATATTTGGTACCGGGAATTGAACTCAGGGGTACTCGACCACTGAGCCCCAGCCCCAGCCCTATTTTGTATTTTATGTAGAGACAGGGTCTCACTGAGTTGCTTAGCGCCTTGCTGTTGCTGAGGCTGGCTTTGAATGCGCAATTTTCCTGTCTCAGCCTCCCAAAGTGCTGGGATTACAGACGTGTGCCACCATGCCTGGCTTAGTTCACTTATTAATTCACATACAGAGATTTATCTGATTAAGAGTTTTATCTGTCTTTTGATAAAATAGGTCTATTGGATGACAGTAGACAAATACAAAAATGAAAAAGGAAAAACTTAACACACACAAATAAAAATAAATTCAGATGAAACATTTAATGTTTCCCAGTCATTGAGATGGCTACAATTTTGAAATCAAGTGTTTATGGGTTCTAGCATTAATTTCCTTAATTTTTTTTCTTTTTGAATCATGCAGTTACCACAATCTATTTCTTCCATCTCCAGAGTTGTAAAATGCATTATGCAGTATTTACACAATTTACTTGCCCAAGGAAAACTCCCCATTTCACCCACTTTTGGAGAAGTACAACTTTGATGAGAGTCCTGTGGTAGAGGAGATTTGGAAACCCAGTTCATGAGATTCCCAGACAGAGTTAAGGTTGAATCATGAGGCTGTTCCTGCCTTAGCTGCTTCTGCTAGGTGGTTTTCTTAGTATCCAGGCAATGCAGAACATGGCATCTCCAAGAAAACCAACCTATTATGGTCTGTAGGTGGTTACTTCTGAAATTATTGCAAAATGACTTGGACCACAAGATCTGGACAGGATATATTTAGCCGGATTTGGTCACGTTCTTTAGTGAACACACTGCCTATGAGAGGAGATGATTACCTCTGAAAAGATAGTGTGTTACACTAGGTCATGTAGGACCACATGGAGAGGTACCTTCATCCCTCAGGAGGCAGCTGAAGCAAGGAAGTGTGGACAGATCCTTCACTGTGGTTTTCACAGGAAAGAATGGGCAAGCCAGTGTGGATAGGCTGGGCAGGCTTTGGGCTGGACAGTGTGGATAGTTCAGCAGACTTGGCTCGAGGTGGTCCCTGGGTGTTCAGTACCTGGCTCTGGGGTATTTAGGGCAGAGGAATTCTGTCTCTAGGTGTGCAGAAGTCAGAGAAGTCCCTTCTAAATATGGGCTCTGGTTTGGTTAGTTTGCATATGAAATATGCACTCTAGGGAGAATAGTTTGCAGTTTCTAAGATTTGATTTGTCCTGGGAGAGGTAATCACTCCTAAGTCAAAGAGGTTTCAGATAAGAAAGCACCAAGGATATGGAAACTATGAAAATACAGTTAATATAAGACTCTGGAAGAGGGTCAAAGTGGTGAGAAATTTACGAACTTAGCTCCCATATCCCTCTTGCCATAATTCTGACATTCTAAGGAGGCTCTGATCTCAGGGCTTTTTGTTTTCTCTTTCCCCTATCTAAACTACTCTTTTCAAACATATATCCTTGGCTTCCTCCCTTATTTCTTTTGTGCCTCACGTGTTTTCCTAAATGACGCTAAGCCTTTTCCCCACTACCCTCTCAAAATCACACTCTCTCAAGAGTCTCTCTTTCTTCATTTTTCTTGATAACACCACTCTCTAACTTACATATTTTATTTGTTTATTTTTATTATCTCTCCACTATAACTAAACTGCACAAGACATTTTATCTGTTCTGTTCACTGCTGTTATTTCCTTTACCTCAACAGGATAGATGCTTTATAAGTATTTGTTGCATGTTATTCAAAAAAAGTGAATGAGAAAGTGATGTGTGACGTACAACTTAAAGCTGCTTTGTGTTTTCTTTAAACCTCCAATAGCAGTCTATTGTACACATAACCTTTGATAATGGCACTTTGGATAATGATCTAATTGTAGTGTCCAATTTGGGATGAAATGATGCAGAGAGAAGGTGGTAGATATAGGAAGAGAAACCACTGTTAGGGATCAAGAATCAAGCAAGAGCAGGCTTTCAGAGTAAATTTGAAGAGTAAGAGGTATTTGTAAGATTAGTAGGTAACTCTTGCCTAGTTCCCAAGGGGGCAGAAAGGGCTCTGGATTTCCTAATGCATATGGCATGGGAATTGCATCATTTTACTTGAACATTCAAAGAGAAAGTGGTTCAAGGTGCTAGAGGACTGGGGCATGTGTTGGTTACAGGGCATGATGTCTTTAGATAAAATGCAGAAATATCTAAAGAAAAAACAGTTCCTAGTAATAAGCAAATCTGACTTTCTATTTCTAAGGTAAGCACAGATCCTAAAAGAAAGGAAACATATTGAGTTTGCTAAAGAATGAAGAGAAAAGGCTCTTACCTAGCATTATTCTCGATACTTCCTTGGTGATGTTCTCAGTGCCTTTCACTGATAAATAAGAAACATGAAACCTCAGCATAAAGTTTCAGTTTGTGAATCAACATTGCAGAAATATATACATCAATGTAGCAGCCTTTAGAAAAATAAAAACATTGCTTTGTCTCCAAGTGCTTGGTGAAGTTATTCTTTTTTTCCTCACTTTCAAGATTCCACTTTGGGGGATATTTTTCTCTAGTCAGTGCAAAACTTGCTTTGTTTTGTCACCTAATTTTTCAATCACCTCCTTTTAGCTGACAATAAAAGAAATGAATAATATCCTGAGTGTATGCTCTATTCTCTGTGTGCATTATCAGTGGTAGGAACCTCTTGTTTGTAATAGTAGACCATTTCTCTGAACTGAGGATGGTTTAAGTTAGTTTTATTTGTGATGTGACACAAATTCTACTGTAGACCTATGAAACAAAGAACACTAAATATAATGTAAAGCTTGTTGATGAGATATATTTTAGACATTTTAGTATAAATGAATAAAAGAAATAATTTTTCTGTAAGTGATACAGAGAAAATATTTAAATGTTGAGTAAAGCCTTGTAATTTTTATGTTCACAGCTTTGTCAAAAAGATGTGATCTTCCCAGAAGCATCATGTTATCAAAGATGTGAACCTTAAATCAACAGCTGTTACACCTCCAGCAAGTTATGAATTTTTTTTTGATTTATAGCAATCACTCTATTTCTTTTCTCTGTCAAGCAGGGAAATTAAGGTTATTTTCATGTAAAAGATACACACATTATGGCTTAGTATTTTACATAATACTGAGCTCTTACCTTTTAAATTAAATTGCTATTGAAATGAATATGATCTGAGGGCTCTTTTGATTAATAACAGAAATATTGTAAGTAAATAGAAAACAGAGACAACATTGTTTACATAAAATAAAGAGAAGCTAACACAGACATCATAATAGGAATCATATTTTATGATTTTCATGATTTGTATTGTAATGATAGATCAGAATGAGATGAAAATAAAAGCCAAAGAGATTTGTGGAAGCAGAGAAAAGAAAGACTGAAATGTTATTTTTATTGGTTTTAGGTGTTCTTTTAAAAAAAAGTCTACTTTTCCTTCAATAGATCAGAGTAGGTTGCCTCTGGATGAATTTAGGTAAATAACAACAGTTTGAAGTGAAACTCTATGACTTAACAAGCTAAAAGTGATCCTATAGTCTCTAAAATTATTTGTCCAAATTAAGGATAATTGATATTTATTAAGTATTTATAATGCATTATTTATTGTACTAAAATGTTTTCTGTAGACCATCTAATGTAATGCTGATAAATCTTTAGAGCTAAGAGCTATCACAGTGCCTGTTTTATTGATGAGGGTTTTTAAACCCAGTATCATACACAGTGATTAGATGGTAAGGCAAAAACTCAAATCTATGTACATGACTCATTAGAAGGATGCTTTCAACATATGGAAATCTTAAACATTATGTAACACAGACTCCTGATTACAGGGAATACTGTCTGTGGAGTGTCAAGTACCCTCAGGCAGAATCAACCAATGTAGAAATCATCACGTTCTTGATAGGGGTCTTTAACTGACACATTTAGGGACTAATGGTACTTATTTTATTTATCCAATGTACATTATTACAGGTGCTACTGTGTGCCAGGAAATGTTCTAAATATCTTATAAATACTAACTATGTGAGACAGATACTGTTATCATCATATTACATAACTAAACTGAGGCATGGTTTAAATAACTTGAGTAAGGAAACACAGCTAGTAGATTATAGATATTAACTATACTATCTAAGCCTGCCTGTCTGTATCATTCAGCTATGGTTTTAATAAACTACTCCCAAACTTGGTGCCTTACACCAAACATATGATTTCCTTGTTCATAGGTCTTTAGGTTAACTGTGGTTTGGCTGATCTAGGGCGGCTCTGCTTCCAGCTGTGGGTCAAATGGATTTCTTACCAGGCTGTCATTTAGGCTCAGTTTTCCTATGTATGTGATTATTTTTAAAGTTTTTTTTTTTAGTTGTAGATGTACACAATATCTTTATTTGTTTATATGTGGTGCTGAGGATCAAACCCAGTGCCCCACACATGCGAGGCAAGCGCTCTACAGCCCCAGTCCTGTATGTGATTTTTGAGAGGCTTGCTCTAAAGAGCAGCAGCTGCCCAAGGCATGCTTGCTATTAAGCTTTCTGTTACTATAGCAAAATACCTGATACAATCAACTTATAAAAAAGAAAGGTTTATTTAGGCTACTTCAAAATTTTCAGTCTATGGTTGCTTAGCTCCATAGGATATTGGAGAATATCCCAAGTAGACAAAAGCAGGCCACATTAAAAAAAAAACCAACTTAACCTTGTTTGATATTTTAAAGTCAATGATACTTAATTTTTTCTTATAAATATTGCTGATGATCATAATGAAAACAATCATAAACTTAAGCCACTTTCCAAAAATGAAATAATGTGATCACTTTTTAAAAAAATTTTATTTGTCCTTTTTAGTTATACATGACAGTAGACTCTATTTTGATATATTTATATAAGCTCAAAATTAGTCTTGTGGTTGTACATGATGGTGAGATTCACTGCAGTGTATTCATATAGGTACATAGGAAAGTTGTCAGATTCATTCCACTGTCTTTCCTATTCCTATTCCTCTTCCCTTTATTCCCCTTTCTAATTTACTGAACTTACTTTACTGTCTTAATTTACTGTGTTACATAACGTTTAAGATTTCCATATGTTCCATAGATTTACATATTCTATTCTAATTTACTGAACTTCTACTTCCCCATCCCCCTCTTCCCCCACTCACATATGAGGAAACATTTGAAAGGCATTCTTCTTTACGACTGAATAATATTTCATTGTATCTATGTACCACATTTTCTCTCTTTCTTTTTTTTTGGTACTGGGGATTGAACTCAGGGGCACTTGATTACTGAGCCACATCCCCAGCCCTATTTTGTGTTTTATTTAGAGACAGGGTCTCATTGAGTTGCTTAGTGCCTTGCCGTTGCTGAGGCTGCCTTTGAACTCGCAATTCTCCTGTCTTGGCCTCCCAAAGTGCTGGATTACAGGCATGCGCCACCACGCCTGGTTCTATGTACCACATTTTCTTTATCCATCCATCTATTGATGTGCATATAGGTTTGTTCCATAGCTTAGCTATTGTGAATTATGCTACTACAAACCCTGATATGGCTGCATCACTATAGTATGCTGATTTTAACTCCTTTGGATGTATACCAAGGAGTCAGATTGGTCAAATAGGGTTCAAATGGGTCAAATGGGGTTCTATTCCTAGTGTTTTGGGGCATCTCCTAGTGTTTTGGGGCATCTCCTTACTGCTTTCCAGAGAGGTTGCACTAATTTGCAATCTCACCAACAATGTATGAGTGTACCTTTCCCCCTACATCCTGCCAGCATTTATTGTTACTTGCCATTCTTATTGGAGTGAGGTGAAATGTCAGTATAGTTTTAATTTGCCTTTTCCTGATTGCTAGAGAGATGATGACTTTTAACCAGTCCCCTGCCATCTGGAAATCCTCACTGCAATAAACAGTCATTGTAAGGGTTGAGCAACTTCTTCATTTTTGGTATATAAACCATCCTATAAGAATGTGCCTCTGAGCTTCTTACCACTTTTAGTTTGAAATCTCCCACATAAGTGATTGGTACTTTTTGTATGGCGATAAACTTTAAAAAATTTCCTGTCTTGATCTGATGTTATTTTTGATACCAACCAACTGGATTTAGGACTGGGAAAGGATGGATTAGGTGAGGTTACTCTGGTTACTGAATTAGATGAAGTCCTCAAATCTCAACAGTTTCACATAATAGCAGTGCATTCCTCATTCTCATGGCCTGGGGCAGTGCTCCTCATATTCATAAATGGACTCCTCTAGATCCAAATGTATCCTGCCTCCCTCTTACTCTTTGTCCTCCAGGACCTCTGCATTCAGTCAGCTGATACACAGGAGAGTGGTGGACTGAACATCCAGCTCCTTATGGACCAAGTCAGAAAGTGGCACTCATTGCTTCTCCATATTCTATTGTCTATCACTTAATCACATGGCCACTCCCAACTCTAGGAAAGCCTAGGAAAGAAGCTAAGAAAGAAGTGAGTTAAGAAACAAGCATGCATGGATTTGGGGAGAGTATTTGCCCATTTTTACCATCTATGGCAATGTATTTTTTTTTTTTTTTTTTGAGTACCAGGTATTGAACTCATAGGTACTCGACCACCAAGTCACATCCCCAGGCCTATTTTTGTGTTTTATTTAGAGATAGGGTCTCACTGAGTTGCCTAACGCCTCGCCTCACCATTGCGAGGCTGGCTTTGAACTCGCGATTCTCGTGTCTCAGCCTCCCAAAGTGCTGGGATTGTAGGTGTGCACCACCGCGCCCAGCTCAAATGTACTTTTGAAAAACCAAAGGCATTCAAATGAGTATATAGCAAAGCATGGGTATATGAGCTTGTGTTTGGTCTTACTTCAATATAGTTCACCTAGGAAAACATATATTTAGTCTGTTTCTAAAATGAAGATAAAAAAATCCTTTGTATAAAATTATAGCTTTATGATAATGGAACCAAGAAAGTGTTGCTTTTGGGAAACTGAGTGGGCAGGGTGGTCATGTGAAAGTAGGAAGGCATCTCTATGGATTTCTACGTGTATTTATCTCATCTTGCAAAAATGAATGGGGAGGGGGAAAGACCAGAGTTTTCACTCAGCTTAAAGTAATCAATATGCAAAAACAGGAAACTTTGAAGTCCCCAAAGCAGGGTGATTCTTTTGATAAAAATATTTTGTGATGGCATGATTTCCTCAGAGCTGTTTACAACAGATACTTCTCTTTAGTTTTATGCAACAGAACTGCCTTTCTTCAGGGTTGCAGAAGAGTCACACCTTTCAGAATTAATGCTCACCATTGTCATTAATCATGACCAGTTAAAACTCTACATTATTACATGACCTCACAGTTTTTCTTTTCTTTTTGAGCATTTTAAAATATGAAATTACTCATAAAAGACAAAAGGTGAAAAATTAAATCTATTCTTCCTTAGTGCCAAATGGAACCCAATTTTGAGCCAGAGTTGCATGTATATTATGAAAACAAGCATTCAGTTAAAGATGTTATTCATGATATGACACACCAATTACTAATACAATTATTATAATGCATGTTGCAATGAATAGAAGTTCAATTACATTACAGAAAAATTACTACAAAATACAAAATTGATATTTCTTACCTTTTCATTTGCAGGAGCTGGAAGCATCTAAATCACATCTTGTGGTTGTCAGTTTTCAATCATTATTTATGTCAGAGGTATTATTGACTGATGAAAGCCAGGTACTCCTTGCTCCCTTTAAAACACTCAGAATAGTTGCTTTTGTATCTAGCATTTTGACAAGTACTTTATGTGTCAAAAACATATTATGTCACAGCATAAATCACTCCTTCAAGCCCTGCATGCATGATTTTTGAAAGGGAGATAAAATCTTTCTGGCTCCTTTATAGTGAAGATCCCATAAAACAAAACAGTACCAAAAAAACCCAAAAGCAAAATAAAACACACATACACAACAAAAGAACAACAACAACAAAAAACTCCAAACCCAAACAAAAACCAAGCACAAAAACAAAAATAAACAAAAAATGTTGTGTTATGTAACACCCAAAATATCTTAGTTCAGTTAATAGCATTTTTTTTTTCACACAAGTAAACTTAATTGGAAATGTGAGTCATTTTCATGTCAATAACATGATAAGAACAATGACAATTCTAATTCTGAAAACTCATGATTTAATTAGTTTTGTTATTTTTATGTGAATCTCTGTATCTTGTACCTTAACAAAGGAAATCTTGTAATGTTGTCAAATGTTTGTAATTTTGGTGGGTTTTTGTGTGTTTATTTGGTTTAAATGGCCCTAAGAAATGTTTCTTTTATTTTTTGACTCTCTCCTCTTTTAAGCAAAATTGTTGGTGGATGGGAAGGAACTATTCTCCAGAGTTAAAGCAGCTGGTGTCTCAATATCCATATTTTTAAGCTGAAATAGCATAGTGAGATCATTGTAGATAGAAAAGAAGGAAATAAATCAGCTTGTGAGCTATTATCATTCACTTTACATCGTGAAAAACAAATACAGCTGTCATATCCTAACATTCACCATAGATAAATTGAAAATATCTATCATTATTTAACATAGTGAAAAAAAAGAGGGAAAAGATCTGTGACTAAGGGATGTACAGGATTTTGGTAATATGTCTTATTAAAGCAAAGTACCATGGTTACTGGGTAGGAAAATTGCAAAGAGCTTATCCAAGTGTTGAATCAGAGACTTGATGTATAGAAAGAAAACCACACACATTTAGGAGTGAACAGTGTGTTGGGTTGCTAATCCCTTCAACAGGTTGTAGCACTGAGTAGCTTTTCACTGAGATATGGAACAGGACTTCTGTATTTACTTCTCTCAGCAACCTCTCATTCCTGTTGGGAAGAGGACCTGGTTTTTTTTGAGACTCTGCAAAGTTTGAGACTTCCAACTCCTCCCATTCCTATGGGAAAGGTCGCTGCCATTTTGTGACAGGAACTTGCATTTCTGACCATAGTGATTGCTAGTAGGTGCGGTGGTGGGCAGTGGGTGGAGGGAATCCCCCACTCAAACTAAGCCTCTCTTTCCATAGTAGATGTTACTTAAATTAGGGCCAATAAGATTTGTTTCTTTTCCCTCTTTCCTTACCTCCTTTCTTTCCTCTTTCCTTCCTTCCTTCTAATTTATTCTTTTCTTCTAAGAGAAAAAGTCCATCCTCAGTCCATGTGCATTAGTGGAGAATATAGCCAAAATATAGCAAGTTGCAGAGAAGGTTGGAGAAAGAATCTTGTTTGTGTTTGTATTTTCGTGTCCAGGCTGTAAACCTCCCTTTGTAAGACTCCACAGTATCCTTCCAATAAACATTCCTCCTCTACCCCAACACCTTTTCTTTTTTTGCTTTAGAAAGTGAAATTTCTATCACTTTTAACCAAATGGGTTCTGACATATCTGTATATTCAATATAATTATGTGTGTTTATAAAAATGTTTATTTGATTCAGAAAAATATTTAAATTAAAATTTCAAAATCTTTTAAGGCTAGATTGATACATTTTAATTAGATAATAAGGCATTTTGGATTATGTGGTTTTAAAGAATGTATTATAGCATATTTACTTATCTTCAAAGTCCCCAAAGACAAACTTTAACTTTATTTCAAGTTTAAGGCATTCACTCATGCGTGCATCTGCTCATCAGTAAGCCCTCCTTGAGAGCTGCTGCATGCTGGGTACTGTTGTAGATGCTGGGGATATAGCATGGGAAACAGGATGGCAAGAGGTCAGCCTTTGTGGAGTAAAACACAACTTACAATAAAGTAATAGGGTATGTCAGGAGGTGAAAAGAACATACAACGGAGGAAGGTTGAGGTACTGGGCTGAAGGTCACAACTTACATCAGATGGTCAGAGAGTCCTCAATGAGTAGGCAAGACTGAGGCTTCAGAGCAACAAATCCATGAGTAGGGCAACTGTGGGATGCTTCATAGATGGTGCCTGCTATTTTGAGACAGCAGGCACATATGCGGACTCTCCCAGCCAAAGCAGGAGATATGGATAACCGGGCTCCAAGGGGTCTGGAGTAGAATTCCAGGTAGAAGGAAGAGCTGGTACAAAGGCCTTCCTTGGCTGGTACAAGGTCCAGCAAGGCCACTGTGGTTAGAGCCACTGAACAAGGGAGAGCACAGCAGGGCAAGAAGAGGGCCAGGCATTTCTTTCTTTTCTTTCTTTTTTTTGGGGTACCTAGGATTGAACTCAGGGGTACTCAAACACTGAGTCACATCCCCAGCCCTATTTTGTGTTTTATGTAGAGACAGGCTCTCACTGAGTTGCTTAGTGCTTCGCCTTTGCTGAGGTTGGCTTTGAACTCGTGATTCTCCTGTCTCAGCCTCCCAGAGTGCTAGGATTACAGGAGTGCACCACCGTGCCTGGTTCAGGCATTTCTTTACACTCTGAAGGCCTTGTTAAGTACTTGGACATTTGCTCCGAATGAAATGGAGGGTTATCAGAGGAGCGAGGCAACTTAATGTGTGCTTTTACAGAATGGCCTAGAAATGAAGGGGGTATTTCCTGAAGAGCTTATTGTAGAAAGCTAGGTGTGAAAAGATGGTGAGTGCTGCTGGGTGTGGGCAGGAGCAGTGGCCATGGGGAGAAGTGGTCAGATCCTTGGTATATTTTAAAGGTAAAATCCCCAAATTTACAGATAAATTTTAGTGTAGAGCGTGAGAAAGAGAAAGGAGTCCAGACTGACTCTAAGACGTTTGGTCTGAGCAATAGAAGGATGAAGTTTCTTTCTCTTGCCATGTTAAAGATACTACATGGAGCAGGTTTTAGAGGAAGAGATCAACTAACCATGGAACGTGTTAAGATGTGTTTACAGACATGAGAAATCTATAAAGTTACCAAAATAATTTCCCCAAATAAAATTGTGGTACTGTCCTCAGAAAGAGAAAAGGAAGTATTGAAGAGGGCAAGCCTGAGAACACAGCAACCATTACTACTAACTCTGTCTAGAAAAGGAAATGAGGTTTGTCTGTCAGGACTTATTTTTAGTACGCCTAAGCTGGGATCCTAATGGTGCTTCTTTTCTAAGTTCTTCAAATCTGTTCTTTCAATAATTAGGCATAGAATTTGTGCTATAGTTTTCAGCATCTAGCTTATTTCTTTTTTGAAGATTGGAACTACTTCTGCATGTCTTATGTTCTCCAAAAGTTTTTGCAGTACTCTGGGGGTGTATTTAATTGTAACTCTTTTATGGAAATGTGTGTGTTCTGTTAAAACCACTTCATTTAGAGCTTGTTTCTTAAAGTTGCTTTCACCTTTTTTGTCATTTCAAAGTGACTTGTTTGTTCTATTTTATTTTAAAGATAATGTGTGCAAATTCCAGAATATTTAGGGAATACACAAAGATTAAAATGCTACACCAAAAATATTACTGCTTGTATTTCAGGATATGTTTTGTTCTTATTACATGTATGGGTATATTATGTGTATCCTATTTTTAAATTAAATAGAATTATATTGAACATTCTGTTTTGGTAACTCACCATTTCACTCATATAAAGTCATCTTGACAGATAAAATGGAGGAATGATAGCAATTAGATGGTTTTGTGTTCTCTCTGTCATCTGTTAACCTTACACCATCTGCCCTTAACAGAGGGCTTATTGCTTCTTATTTCTGCTCTAGAAAATTAAAAAAATAAAAATAAATATAATTTGGGCATTATTTGTGATATATCTTAATTCAATCTAGAAATTTAGCCATTGCCATGATTTCTAATAGATCTAAGCCTCGTTGTACTTTATTGCATATGTAAAATGATCACTGCTTGATGTGTTCTTCCTAAAAAGGACTCCTATTTGGTTTAATTATTCCCATCCCCCATACAGGTGCCCCGATGTGCCTAATCGATTCTACTTGTGCTTTTTTCATATTTGTATATAATTGATTTTTTTTGATGTGTAGTACCACATATTTTAGCATATGTATAGATTCATGTTACCAAAAAGTCAGCTTTTTCACCACTGTGACAAAAAGACCTGACAAGAACAATGTAGAGGGAGAAGTTTATTTGGCATTCTTAGTTTCAGAGAGCTCAGTCCATAGATGGCCAACTCCATTGCTCTGGGCCCAAGATGAGGCAGAACATCATGGCAGAAGGATGTGGTGGAGGAAAGCAGCTCAGCACATGACAACCGGGAAACAGAGAGAGAGAAAGCTCCAGTGACAAAATATACCCCAAAAGCACATCCCCAGTGACCCACCTTCCCCAGCCACACCTTGCCTGCCTACATTTATCAGCCAGTTCATCCATTAAAATGGATTAATGCACTGATCATGTTAAGACTCTCATAATCTAATCATTTCACCTCTAACCTTTCTTAAATTGTCTCAGACATGAGCTTTTGGGGGGAAACCTCATATTTAAAACATAACACACTTTTGCAATGAGGATACAGAACAATTCCATTATTCCCAAAAACTTTACTGTACTATCCCTTTGCAGTCACACGTTCCCCCTTCTTCTAAATCCCGGGCAAGCACTGATCTCGTCTGTCTTACTACCATTTTTTCTCTTTGAAGGATGTCATTTAAATAGATTCATACAGTATGCAACCTTTGAGGCAGGCTTCTTTTACCATCCATCATACCTTTGAAATGAATCCAAGTCGTATGTATGTATCAGTACGTAGCTGCTTTTGAGAGGTACTTCATTGTGATACGTACCATTGTTTATTAATTATTTATTTATCTGTTGGAGGATATCTGGGTTGTTTCTAATTGGAGGGAGGATCATGAAAAGACTTGAAGTAAATATTTGTGTGTAAATTTTTGTATATTTCCCTAGGATAAATTCTTGGGAGTACAATGGATGGTCATATAGTGTTTATATTTAACTATAAGGCAACTGCCAAACAGTTTTCTAGAGTGGCTGAAACACTTTATATTGATATCACCAACTTATAAAAGAACCTGATGCTCTACATTTTCATCTGCTAAGATATTATCAGTCTTTTTTTTTAAAAAGCCATTCTTATAGCATGTACAGGTAGTATGATTTAATTTGCATTTCCCCAATTGCTGATGATTTTAAACATATTTCATGTACTTATTTGTTTTACATATATCCTCTTTGGTGAAGTGTCTGTCCAAACAAGTCTTATACCTATTTTAAAATTATTTAATTGTTGTGTTATTGACAGTTCTTTATATGTTGTGGATACAAGTTCTTTGTTAGATGTATAATTTTAAAACACCTCTCATTCTACAGCTTGTCTGTTCATTATTTAACAGCATCTAGAGCAAATTTAAAAAATTAATTTCAGAGAGCAAATTAAAACATTTGATAAAGTATAATTTTATTATTTTTTCCTTTTATGAATTCTGCCTATGGTGTCATATCTAAGATCTCTTTGCCTAATCTCAGGTCATGTAGAATTACTTTCAATTCAGCTATAAAATTGCTTTCTTGAATTCCTTCCTCTCCACTATTTCCCCAATATTTTATGGTTCCCTGTGGCCTCAGGCTGGAACTTGACTTTCTGTGTTCTGCCATATGTTTCCAAATCCAGGGCCAACACACAGACAGAAACATCAGTAGGATTCTTGCCACTCTCCTAGGACCACACTTCTCTGATCAGAGTGGAAGGTCCCTTGCCCTCAGTTTTAGGTGCCTGTGGGCTCCTGCTGCTATGACTGATGCTGCCAGGAGACTTTCCTGCTCCCATGACCCATGGGCTTTTCCTTGACCCATGGGCTTTTCCATTTGAGGCCTCCCAGCTACATCAATGTTTGCAACTTGTTCTTGGGTTCTCTTGAGACCTAGCTGTGGGAAACTGGAGGAAAATAAAATAGTAAACCTACTGCTGGCTCAGGGTTGATCTGAATCTCAATCTCTTTTCCAAATATGGCCAACTGCTATTCACTTTAAGAGACTTCAAGTAAATACTTGATTTTGTCCTGGTTTTATTACTGCACTCAATTGGAAGAGAAGGGTTGGTTGGGAAATGCCTCCTTTAATCTTATCCAGAATCGCAATGACCAGTCACCATCTCTTGACAGTGATTGGCTATAGAACGGCATTTAGCTCAACTCTGGAATCCTGTAGGGGGCTGTCTCAGCAAAGTTTTGTCACACTAAGACTCACAGGAAGCAATGTTGTCTTCTTCTAATTCTGAATCAAAATGTGACATCTAGGACTACTGATGCCCAGATGCCAGCGTGCGGATAAAGGTAACATAAACGGCAAAATAAAAACATGAAAGAAAGCTGGCCTCTGATGGCACGATTGAATCCGCACACTTCAGGACTTCCTCCAATGGATGATACTTGCTTTCTTTCCCCTTTAGCCTTGTTTAAAGTTAAGGATTTTTATTTGCTGTTATCTTCAAGTATAGTACTCTTCTTTTTATATGTTTCAGTTTTTTAAAACTACAGAGTTCCCTGTATTGCCACCTGTTTTCTTTATGCCTGTGCTATCCAAGAAGACAGCCACCAGAAGACAGCATTGCTATTATGAATTGAAGAATGCTGTAAAATGCAAAATATATACCAGGTTTTGAAGACTTAGTTAAAAAAAAGTAAAATATTAATAATTTTCATATTTATTACATTGAAATGTCAATATTTTATAGATATTGGTTAATAATTACTATTAAAATATTGTTTCTTTTACTTTTCAAAAATGTAGTTACAAGAAAACTTCACATGGTATGTGTAACTCTCACTGTATTTCCATTAGTAACAGTGGTTTCTGTAATTCCCCCTTTTCATCTTCATTGGAATGTTTACATTTACATCATCAAATTTAAGACTTTCTCAACCACCTTGATCTATCTCTAGTGTCAAGTTTTCATGACTCACTTTTTCCTTTGAAATTATTGAATTCTCTTTTCTAAGTGTTAAAATGTTCTCAAACATTGACAGACCTTAAACCTGGAGTTATAGCAAAAAAAAAAAAAAATTGTAGCCCCCATCTTCAGAGAATTTGATTAACTAGGTCATAAGTAGAGGCTAGCTTCTGTGATTTTGCAGGCACTCTCTGACCAGGTGTCTAGGGAGTGTATGATACAGTCCTACCCTACCTTTTCTCAGCTATCTCTGTTAATTTGGAATACATTGTAGTTTTTCATTACCTCACTTCATTTCCATAGCTCCAGTATTCAGTATGAGGCTCTGTTTATCACCCTATGTAATTAGATTTGTTATTATCCATTGCTTGCACATTGGATATAGATATTTGAGACTATGATGTCACTGATCCCCTTCCTGTGACTTTCTCATGGGGCCTATTGGACCTTTTCTATTATTTTATATCATCCTGACATATTCCCTAACAGTGATCTTCAAACTTGGGGCACATATAACTCTGGAGGTAAATGCGCTTTTTCAAGAGATACTATATTAGAGTGAGGTAATTTGATAGACCTGCTTTGCAGGTTCTTCTGTAAGCCATGCCTGTCACAACATTGTAAGTGCAACTCTTAATGGTGGCCTAATATGCCATTTCTTTTGGCTGTTAATTTCCACTGGCCCTCTATAGAAAAAATGATAATCATCCATTACTATGTGAGTTAATTGGGAAAAAAGAGCACAATTATTTCATCATTCATTCGAAAAGAATTCTTCATAAAATTTTGCTTTTGTGTTTTCTAGTTACAATACCTTTAGATATATTTATGTTGTGATTGATTAGTAATTTTAATGATAATTCAATCCATGAGGAGTACTGCCATACTTAATGGCCCCATAATGGTTTTAAATATTAAATTTATATACATATTTAATTGAAGAAAATATGATATGTTGATCAATAGAAGACAAGTTTAACAGTTTATTGCACTAACATCAAATTCTTTGGGGACTGAAGAATGAAAATGTGAGTTCAGAGAGAAAAACAATCATTTAATCTCTGCCAAAAAAGAGCTTATTCATATATTCTTCAAATTACTATGACATTTAGACTCATTTGACTTATATTAAACGTGTTAGAACAATTCTATTTTAAATGACATTATTTAAAATATATAAGAAATCATATAATTTGCAACCATTTATACTTATATTAAAAATTTTAGATATTAACTCAAGAATGTGAAAGTGATATCAATAATTTAAAAACTGAGGTGAAAAGAAAATTATTGTTTTAGAGTAAAATTTATCAAATTTTATCTGTTTTTTTTCCTCCAGCTCATCCTAGTCAAATTAAATTTCTGTTAAATAAGTCAAGATACTGTAGGTCAATATCATACTGATCGTGAGACATGAATACATTCCTAAGTCATCATATTCATGGTTTAGAAATCCAAATTCCGTTTTTTGATTATGTGTCTAGTGTCCCCCCGCCACACTTTCCTTATCTATTCTATCCACTTCCCATATACTAATTTTTTGTCCCTAATACATACCAACCTCAACCTTCAGAGGGAAAAAATAATGAAATTACTAGGGCTCAAATTTTCAGTTTTTTTCTCCAAGGTCTCACAGTTCCTCTAGAAGCTTCCAAAGTCTTATCTGTAGGAATGTTCTCTTCTGTGATTCCTACCAGCTGCAACAGGTTATTAATCTCTTTTCAAAATGTTCACCTTTAGTCTAAGGGGTGTGTTCATGCATCTAAGTACAAAGAAATGTGCAATTTTTTAAATGTACAAAATTTCAAAATGAGTATATACAGAGAACAAAAGAGTATATATGTACATGTAGGTAGGTATGTATATATGAATATACATGCAACATCTTTTTCATACATTACATTCCCGTAACCAGAAAGTCATTCAAAATTTTTACTCTATATACTTAAATTCATACATATACACATCTATTTAACTGATATACTTTTATGCAACTAGGAGCATAGTGTGTGTATTCTTTTGCTCCATTTCATTATTTTTTACTGCAGCAAAGCATATGAAGTACCATATCACATTTAACTAGGCCCAATTTGATGGTCATGTAGAAGGTTTTCAATGAGTAATCTCTTAATTACAAGCAGTGCTGTGAAGAACATCTTTGTGAATATATCTTTGTGGTCATGTTGGATTTTTTTCTTAAAGATAGATTCCTATAAGTGGAATTACTTGGTCTGCGACTACGTATTTTCATCTTTAATTAAGATTGCCCTCCAAAAAGTGGTGCCATTTTATATTCAGATAATAGTGGAAGAAATAAATATGTTTCCTTATACTTTCACAAAAAATACATACAATCAGCTGTTAAAATGTTTGCCAGTCAAACAAAAGATGATAATCTTGTGGATATTTTAATTTATAATCTTGACTTCTGGTGCATTATTCTCAGAATTGATATGTACCTGGTTTGAGTTTCTGTAATGCTGAGTTTTTTTTCTTTCTCCTTTAGGCTGCATTTATCTGCTCCATATTATTTGGATATGCTTTTGATTCCCCTCTGACTCCTAAATGTCATGTTTTTTGGTTTTCTTTTTGGATCATTTCCTCTTTTCTATTTTCATCTTCACCTTTCTTGATAAACTGTATGGAGAGGTCTTCCTCAGGCTCGCTTGCCTTCACCTCAAGCAGCTGATTCGTTTAACATAAATAGCTGGATATTGCTTCTGGCAAGAACACAAGCTGGAGACACTCCCTGAAGGGCTGAGGAATAATCACCTCATCTTCCATTCCTCTTGCTTTTAGTTAGTTTCTAGCACTTTGTTATAAAGTGTTGGAAAAAGTATTTTCTTCCTTATATTAAGTTGTGCTTTTGAAACTTTTCCACCATGTTGCTTAGCAGAGAAAAGTGAACTTTCAAATAATGGTTTGTTTGGCTTATTCCAAACCTTTGAGTAAAATGAAAGGCATAAGTATATTTGTTGTCTTCTTACCCTCTGACTTAGAATATCCTGGTTAAGAAGCTCTGTATTAAGTTAGATGAAAATAAAAATAATGGTTAATTCAGTTCAGTGTGTGTGTGTGTGTGTGTGTGTGTGTAACTTTGATGTTTCATATATATTTATATAACATCAAAGTTATATTTAGCAATTATATGGGAATTTGGGGTGAAGTTTTGACTCTGACATCAGAGACCCCCTTAAAAAGTCTCAGGGACTTCTAATGATCCCTGGTTCACACTTTCAGAATCACTAATCTAACACAATGACTTTTCATCTGTCTGAACATGAGAATCATTGGATACCCTGAGACTCAGCCCCAGATATTTGGATTCAGTTAGTTTGCAGTAGGCTTGGCTACTGATACTTTATAAAAACTTCCAAGGTTATTTTAATATGCAGCCAGAGTTCAAAATCACTGCTGTATAGTATAGTACAGTGTTTTTCATTGAGTGTCAAAATATATTTTTGGGATTATCAGAAAGCACAAAAACATTTAAAATCCAATAAAATTAGATACCACAATATCAGACCACATTGTGTAAATTTGGGTTATTTCATGTGAAAATTCAGCCAGACAAATTTCAAGAACTTCTTATAGATACTAGAATAGTGCTATGGAGATTCATGTCATCATGAAGCTTCACGTCACTAGTATTATCTATCATTTATTATTTATTTACCTATCTATTATCTACATGACTATGATATGTACATGTGTGTATATATTAAACTAATAGAATCAAATATTTAAATCCAAAAGTAAGATGCTCTTTCCTATTTACTTTCACATACTCACATAAAATAGAATCAATATTACAAGACATTTCTACCTAAGTCATGCTGAAACATCCCTCTACATCTCCTGAAGCTAATTAACTTCAAAGAATAAGTCACTGTAAATATATTAAAACATAAGCTAATAGGAAAGAGAACAACAGCAGTGGTTTAGAATTTATTCATTATGTGATAGTTAGTGTTCCCAGCTCCTCAGTATGAAATACGGGTAGAATTGTATTGGGCTCTTCTTTTGTCATTTCTTCCTTATAAGATCTGTTGATCTGTGATTATTTCAAGAGTAAGGAGAGAACCAGGGATGAAGTTCTTGATAAGAACATGTTTTAGATGGAAATTCTTGGAGTTAATGCTTTTGCCTCGGTACATGTGAAATACGGCCATTTTACTAAAAGAATTAAGCATATTTGGAATATGATACTATAACAGCTACTGAAAAAAATAGGAGAACATACTCATGATCTTGGGATAGGCAAACATTTCATAGATAAGACAAACTAATCATAATGTTTTTAAAAATATTAACTTGGATCTTATTAAAATTAAAATTTCTAATCTTCAAAGACTCTTTAGTAAAAAAAAGTAAGCCATGATTGGGAGCTAATATTTGTAAATGTGTATCTAATCTGATAAAGAACTTTATTCTAGGATATGAAAACTCAATAATAATAAGATTAACAACTCAAAAAATGAGCATAAGATTTGATCAAACATTTCACAAAACAAGATATGTGAAGGCTAATAAGTACATAAGAGATTAGCAACATCATTAGACATTGGGGAAATTCAACTTGGTGCCACATGATAGACTACTTCACACCTACTGAATGGCTAAAATTAAAAATAATAAGCAAATGTTAGAATGCAACCAGAACTCTCATATGTTACTCGTAGGAATGTAAAATAGCCTGGTAGTTATAAAGTTAAGTAAATATACACCTATCATTGAATTCTGCTATTCCAATCCCAGGTATTTACCCAAGAGTAATGAAAGCATATGACTCCATAAAAAGGCATGCATATGAATATTCATAGAAGCTTTGTTTGCAGTAGTTCAAAACTATGATGACCCAAGTGTCCATGAACAACTGAGTGAATAAACAAAATAAAATATTACTTACAGTATATATAACAAACTAGATTGCTACTCAGCAAAAAAAAAAGAGATGAATACACACAACTGCATAGGTAATATAAAAACAATTACACTAAGTTAAAGAAGTCAGACACAAATGAGCATACCCTTTATGCTTCTATAAGTAAAATTCTAAAACAGGCAAAACTAGTCTATGGTGACAAAAAGCAACATAATGGTTGCCTGGGACTGGGATCTGGAGAACATGCCCAAAGGAACTTCTTAGGGGTGACAGAAATGTTCTATAACTTGATTAGGATGATAGTCTCACAGAGATGAATTAATTTGCCAGTATGCATTGCACTTACACTTAAAATTAGTGCTTTTATTGCATAAATATGCTTCAATATAAAATTGACACATTAGTATAGGTGATAATTGTTACAGAAGTTTAGAGATGAGAGAGTTCATTTAGGGCTGGAGGTTTAGAACACAGAAACATCAGTTCTGGCTGAATGTTATGAAAAGCAGCAGAAGATGCAAGAAGATCTCACTGGCTTGGGAGTCTGATAATCCAGCTTTGAGGATACCTCCTCTCATCTAAATTTTTAAATAGATTGTAAGGGGCTAAAAGATGTTTCTCTGTTATGCTAAAGGTCAGAGAGTAGTTGGAACCATGTAAGTAGAGAACTCATTGTGTGCCATTAACAACTTAAAAATACTTTCTATCAAGCTGAAACATACACCAGTGGATGCTAGAAGGATGTTTGGCACTAAGCTGCTTTAAAAAGCTATCAGGGGCTTGGTTGAAGGCTTGAGTATACCTAAAGATTTTTGTCCTTTTGTCCAGAGAAAAAGCCAGAAATACTCTAAGAGATAAATGTTAAAACTAAAAGTGATTGCTAGTTTTAAAAAATTCTTTGACGTTTTTTTCCAAATCATGTATCACTTTTTAAAAATATATTTTAGTTGTTGATGAACCTTTATTTTATTTGTTTGTATGTGGTGCTGAGGATCGAACCCAGTGCCTCACACATGCTAGGCAAGTGCTCTACCACTGAGCTATGACCCTAGGCCCATGTATCACTTTTAATATAGTTAAGATATATAATTCTAAAATTATACATTTGATGTATAATTTTATTTTTATTGCATACTTTCCCTGTTTAAAACATAAGGTTCCTCAAATTACTTCAGATCTCCATAAGAAAGGCACTCACTTCTCTCTCTCTTTTTTTATTTTGAGATACTTGAGATTGACATACAATTATAAGAAGTAATACAGGATGATACTATTTATCTGTATCCCAGTTTCTCCCAATGCTATCATCTTACAAAATTATAATATAATATCACAACTGGGGAATTCACATTGATTATGTCCCATTGTTCAGATTCCACCAGGGTAAAATGCATTTATTTTGTGTATCTGTGTGCATGTTTTTAGTTCTATACAATTTTATCACATATGTAGATTTATTTGATCAACAATCAAGATTTAGAACAGTCCACTGCCACAAGGATCCCTTATATAGCTCTTATCTGCATCCTCTTCCCTCCCATTCACCCTTACTCCTCTTTATACCATCTAGAAACAGAGTTGGTTCTCCATTTCTATAATTTCATCATTTGATGAGTGTTGCAGAAATGAAATCATATAGTGTATAACTTCTTGGGATTGTTTTTTTTTTTTAAAACTCAGCATACTTCTCTGGAGATTTATCCAAGTTGTTAAGAATTCATAGTTTATCCTTTTCATTGCTAAGTTGTATTCCATTGTATGTGTATATGGCTGCATCACAGTTGGTTTAACTATTTACTGGTTATAGGACATTTGGATTATTTTGGATCATTTCCAATTTGGGTCTACTATGAATAACACTGTTATGAACTATATAAATGTAAGTTTCCATTTGTCTGGGATAAATGCTGGAGAGTAGAATTGCTTGGTTGTGTTGTAACTGCATGTTTAAGGTTTTGGTTTTTTTTTGTACTGGGAATTGAACCCAGAAGCTACTGAGGCTAGCTTTGAATTTGTGATCCTCCTATCTCAGCTTCCCAAGTGGCTGGGATTGTAGGAATGCACCACCATGCCCAACATACTTAGGATTTTTTTTTCTTTTTTGATACCAGGGATTGAACCTGGGGCAAGTAACTACTGAGCCACATCCCTTTTTAATATTTTGTTTAGAGACAGGGTCTCACTGAGTTGCTTAGGGCCTTGCTAAGTTACTAAGGCTGGCTTTGAAGTCACCATCCTCCTGCCTCAGCCTTCCAAATTGCCAGGATCACAGGTGTGTACCACCACATTTGGCTTTTTTCTTAAAAACAACAACAACAAAAACCCTACAAAACTATTTTCCAGTGTTGCTGTACCTCTTTACATTCTCATCAGCAATGCATGAATAATTCAACTTCTGTATATTCTTGTTGACATTTGGTATGGTCACTTTTTTTTCTTCATTCTGATAGGAATGTAGTGATAGCAACTTACAGTTTAACTCTCATTTCCCTACTAGCTTATGAAGTTGAAAATCTTTCAGTATGCCAATTTGCCATGTGTATATCCTCTTCAGTGACATACATTTCTGTTCATGTTAAATTTCTAACAGGATTATTATTTTTCTTACTATTAAAAGTGGAAATTTTTCATTTATTTTAGATACTAGTCCTTTGTGAGATATGTGGCTTGTAAGATTTTTGTTTCATTTTCTTTTTAAAATCTTAAGATATTTTGCAGAACAGAGTTTTTTATCTTGATGAGGTCCAACTTACCAACTTGTCTTTTATAAATTATGCTTTTGATATCAAGTGCAAGAATTCTTTGCTTAGTCCTAGATTCTGAAGATTTTCTTCTGTTTTTCTAAAGAATTATTGTTTTATACTTTACATGTAAGTCCATTATCCACTTTTTTGGGTTAATTTTTGTATAAGATGTGAGATTAGGTTGATGTTCATTTTTTTTGTTTATGGATACCCACTTCTCCATCACCATTTGTTAAAAATGCTATCCTTCCTCCACTAAATTACTTTTGTACTTTTGTCAAAAATCAATTGGAAAACAATCATTTGGAAATATTTGTGTGGGTCTATTTCTAGGTTTTCTCTTTTGTTTCCTTGATAGCTGATATATCACTCTGCCAATGCTATGCAGTCTTGATTGATACTGCTGTATAGTAAGCACTTATATCCAAGTGATTTCTCCCATTTTATATTTGTTTTTATATTAATTTAACTGTTTTAGGGTTTATGCTTTTCATATAAATTTTGGAATAAGCTTGCCAATTTCTACAAAGAAAACTTACTTGGATTTTGATAGAACTTGCATTAAGCCTACAGATCAATTTGGGGAGCATTGAAATTTTTACCACTTTGAGTCTTCCAATCCTTGAAAATGATATGTCTATTTATTTAGGTCATCATTGGCCTCTTTCATCAGTAATTGCAATTTTCAGCATATTGATAATGTAAATGTTTTTGTTAAATGTATATTTAAGGATTTCATTTTATTTGTATTGACTGTAAATGTGCTTTAATTTGGTTTTCATAGGGTCACTGTTAATATATAGAAATTACAAAGAGTTTTGTTTTGATCTTGTATCCTATGACATTGCTGAAATCACCTTTTAGATTTTAGGAGTTTCAGAATTCATGAGATCTTCTAGACAATCAAGTTATTTGCAAATAGGGACAGTTTTATTTCTTCCTTTTTAAACTGTATGCCTTTTACTTCTTTTTCCTGCCTTATTGCAGTGGCTAGAACTTCTAATACTATGTTGAATAGGAGTAGTGAGAATTGCATCTTTGCCTTGTTCCCTATCTTAGGAGGGCATTCTTTCTGCTGCCATGAAGCATGGTATCTAATTTTTTTTTTTAATTTGTAGTTGTAAATGAACAGCATGCCTTTTGTTTTATTTGTTCATTTTTATGTGGTGCTAAGGATTGAACTCAGTGCCTCACACATGCTAGGCAAGTGGTTTGCCACTGAGCTACAACTCCAGCCCAATATCTAATTTTTTTTAATGGGCTTTATTTTTTAGAGGAGTTTTAGGCTCACAGAAAGTCATGAGTGGAAAGTACAGAAATTTCCCATATACTCCTTTTCCTCACACCTGCATGGCCTTCTCCATCACCAACGCTCTCCCACCCAGAGTGGTACATTCATGAAAATAACACAGGATGTTTTAAAGATTCTCTTATAGTTTCTGTTTATTCCTAAGTTGTGGAGAGTTTTAATTATGAATGAGGACTGGATTTTGTTGAATGCTTTTTCTACATTAATTGATACAATCATCTTCTTAAGCCTGCCAATTCTTCCTGTTCATCCCATAAATTGGAGGCTTATGATGATGGTTGCTATGAAAAGTGGAGTCTTGGTAGAAATCCAGGTGTCATGGAGTATTGGAAGAAAATAAGGCTTAAAGGAATAGATCCACAATAGTAGAGGAATTCTCTACCATATATTAAAGTTGAGTTTCAGTGGAATTAAATATGAATTCTAGTAAATAATAGTATGGAAAAAGATAAATGTACAATTGAGTTCAGGGAACATATTGCCTATTAAGATATAAAAGCCACTACTTTCTGTGATTCACTGTGCCTGAAATGTACTGACCTAATTTTAATAACTAATATTAAGCAATAATACTTCTTTAGCTTTACAGGGACCCACAATCCATTCATTCTATCTCATTTTCATTATCTTTCATTCTTTAATCCCTCATGCCTTTATTTTTATTCCCATCCAGTTTTGATTCCATGACTATATTTACAGTTGCTCTCTTGCCAATATCCTTGCTCCACTCTCGCTCTGTTGTGGTTGCCTAAATCTGATTGAATCCAGCTGTCAATTACTCCAGGCCTGTACCCACATGGCAGAGGATGGCTTCAGATAAACTTTAAATTTGTGAACACTAATATTGTATGGGTACCTAGGCCCAATAATCTTAAAGCCTCAAATTTTCATTTCCTATTTACTCATCTTCTTAGATAACTATATCATACCTTTTTCCTTTTTCCTCAAAACTTTAACACCTTCTTCTCCATCTTCACTCAGCTTATGATCTTGCTTTCTGTTTTGTTGCGAAAATGGAACACTTGGAAGAGAATATTAGCAAACACCCACTACCACAAGTACACATTTAACCACATTTCTACTGGTTCCTACAGATGAATTGTTCATCCTCAAAACAAGACCCACCCCTTCACTTCTAGCACCAATCCCTTCCCTCCCATTCTAGGCTGCAGTGTTACCAATGCCTAAGTCTGTGACACAGGACATACTCACAGGCAACACGTTATAGAAAGAGTTCATTGATTACAAAAAGGCAGCATGGGAAAAAAAGCCTAGGATTCATTTGCTTTGGCTCTACAAAGCTCAAGAAGCTGTCCAGGGCTGGGACATCTAAACCACATGTGCCCCATTTGCACTGCAGCTGAAGGTACATGAGACATTGCCTGCTCTACGTTGTAAACCCAAGGGACAGTATGGCTAAAGGAGTAATGCTCAGAAGGACATCCTGCTTCCAGAAGAGACAAAAGTGAAGTCCAGGCTATCTCCAGCAGTCTCTTACTAACTCAGGACATTTCATTCCCTAGGAGGGAAAGGAACAAGGCCCACGCTTTTTGAGGCAGTTCCTCCTTATTTCAAGACATTTGTATTCCCAACATGTTCTACAGTTATTTATTTATTTATTTATTTGGTACTGGGGATTGAACTCAGGGGCACTCGACCACTGAGCCACATCGCCAGTCCTATTTTGTGTTTTATGTAGAGACAGGGTCTCACTGAGTTGCTTAGTGCCTCGTGGTTGCTGAGGCTGGCTTTGAACTCGTGATTCTCCGGTCTCAGGCTCCCAAAGTGCTGGGATTACAGACGTGAACCACCGCGCCCGGCTTCTACAGTTATTTTTGAGAACTGTAAGCAAGATAGAGGAGAGAATCTGATGGGTCCAAGCCTATCTGGAAAACAGTCCTACAGTAAACGTCCACTCTATCCTTCTAGCTGCTCAGATCAAACATCCTCTTATCAATCCTGAGTTCTCTCATATATGCCCCAAGTACAATCTTTCAGCAAAACCTAATTAGTTCTCACTATTTCTTGTATGGATTATTTCAATAGTCTTAAAACTTCCCTTTTTCTTTTACTTTTTTCAGTGAATTTCTCAACAAATCCACCAGAAGGACTTCTCTAAAACCCATCACAGTTTTTGTCATTCCTCAGCTCAAAATGCTCATTCTTAATAAAAAACAGTCTTTATAACAGTCTACAAAACCTTCCACAAATGGCTCCCTGTTATTTTTTCTACTTCGTCTTTCTTTCTTACTCCACTCTGGCCACACAGGCATTCTTGTTGTATTTCAGACACCAGCCACATTCCTACCTCAGGGCCTTTGTTTTTGCTGTTTCCTCTCCCCTTGATATCTACACACATCACTTCCTACAAATCTTTGTTCAAATGTGAGGCCTTCCCTGTCACATTTAACATTGCAACCCCTCTTCCTGTGCCCAGCATTCCCCATCTCCCCATCTCTTTTCTTATCTCATGCATTTTACTCGAAACATTTTTGATTATTGTCTGTCTCCCCTATTAGATTGTAAACTTCATGAGGTCAAGAATTTTAATCTGTTTTGTTCACTGTGCCAATGACAGTACCTTGCACCCAGTTGTTGCTTACTAAAGATTTGATAGATGAATGAATGAGTGAATGAATGAATATGTAAATAACAGGGATGACTCCTTTGAAACAATTTTTGGAAGAGAAGCCCTGTGATCTAATATTTGCAGTAGTAGTCATGCTGAGAAGATATCCATGTAAGCTGGGGAATATACCTTAATCCTTTCTCATGTACCCAGTATATCTGAGGAGAGCTGCAGTCCTTTGAGAGGTGTGAGGCTGATCCCAGACTGGAAGCACACTTGGCGTCCTTATCAGCACAGTGATTTGTCTTACTGAAAGCCAGCTACACTGGATGAAGTCCAACAATATCACTTACTGCTTCATGAGAAGTGACGAATAACTGAGGTATGGATGGTTTTCTCAAGGCCGTGAGCGATGAAGCCTAGTTGCTTTATGCTTTTAACTATCTTGTCTTGTCATCATCATAGTGACCATCATAACTGCAGTGATTATTAGGAGGAAAGCACCAAATTATTTAACAGTATATTTATTAAGTCTCTATGTGGCAGATTGAGGCAAGGGACCTAAAATACCTTTCCGAATATAAACTGAGGCCATTATTTGTCAGAAACTTCTGATAGGATTGTTGCTTGAGATCTTAGGCAATCATTTGGTTGTTGTTGTCTTTCCACCTCACCTGTCATTACTGAAGAATGGTGGCTATTTTAATTGTAGTCAAGGTAATTTGAATTTAGATCTTCTAAAGTTTCTTTCCTTTTAACAGATTCTCACATTCCTGACAAGTGCTGTTAGGAGTGGCAGGCTGTTTCATAGCGCTGACTTAATGCAGAAGATGGTTTAGAAAAGTTTTGAAATGGGGATGTTTACATCTTGATTGTCTTTCTTTTCATGTTTCAAGTAAGGAATTTGAACACTTTAGATTATAGGGCAAGAAAAATTGCTAGGGTGCATTTATATTTAATTAATTTCAAGAGCAGTTTTAACATCCTGGACCAGAGAACAAAGGAAGAAAGTGTTGATAAAGAAGAAGGGACCCAACATGGGGCAGGCAGGTGAGACTGCTGGGCAGTGACCAAGGTGAAGAGGGTAAATGTGTGGTTACTCTTTTATTCTCTGTCTCATTAGCTGCTACTTGAATTATGTAGTGGGGACAAGTAGGGTGAGGCAAGGTATTTTATGTTTAGAGTAGGTTCTTTCAGCAGGGTGGATGCTGCTTCTAAAAATAAATAAATGGAGGAAGGAAGGGAGACAGAAAAGGAAAGGAAGTAAAAAGATGAAAGTAGTTGCAGAAGGCATTCTCAAAATATCCTTTGCTGTGTTTAAAATGGCACGTTGGCTATGTGAAAGGAAAGAAAGGTGAATGGGCAAAGCTGAGGCCTCCAGGATGCCAAGAGAGTAGAACCACCCCTCAACTAAAAAATATATATTTTTTAAAAAAACCTAATTGACATTGCATGATCAGTTCACCTTCTTTTCCACCTTTTGGATGTTGTTATTACTAGTTTCAACAATATTCCCTTTTCTGCTTGTACAACCTTACAGCTGCACATTGGGAGCCTAACAAAGTACTGAGATGACATTTTTTCAATTAAAAAATGATTTCAAATGCACAGAAAAGTTGCATGAGTAGTATGGGAAATTGATGAGGACATTTCTCCCAGAGACCTAATTCAAGTTTTACCACTCGTTCTAATGATGTCCTTATAGCGAGAAGGTTCAATGTAGTATCACACAGTGTACTCAGTTGTCATGTCTCCTTATCCTTCTTTAGTCTGAGTTTCTCAATCTCTACTTGATTTCATGACCTTGACATTTTTGAAGGACACCTATTTTAGAGAAATTCTCCAAATTTCAGTTGTCTGATGTGTCCTCTTGATTATAACCAGGTTATTAATTTTGGGTTGAATATTACAGAAATGATGTGTTATCATCTTCTATCAGATGATGTGTTACTGATTAGTCTCTTTACTGACTAGTTGTGTTAACTTTGATCTCTTGATGCAGATGGTGTCTGTTAGATTTTTCCACTATAAAACTCTTATTTTCCTTAGTAAGTAATAAAGATTTTTGTAGAAAGACACTGTGATACTATGTAAAATCCTGTTCACCTTATATTCACCAATAATTTTAGAATTCAGTGATGTCTTACTGGAATTCCTTCTGCATTTATTGGCATTTGTTAATCTAAAAAAGGTTTTTTTACTTCCTTCCATCTATTTATTATGTCAGTATGGATTCATGGGTATCTATTTTATTCAGTGCATTAAAATCCATTATTCTCATTACTGCTTTTATTGCTCAGTAGTCCCCGCTTGGTCAGTGGGAGTGCCTTTAAGGTGGCTCCAGTGTCTTTTGGTTATGTTCCCATCATTCCTCTACGAGAGTTCTTGCTTTCTGGCAGATGGACATGTTCAAAGTTTATTATTTTGTTCTTTCCCTGATCACCCTTACAATCTCTAATGAGTTTTGGTTTCTTATAGTGGAGAGATATATTTACAAAATAAGACTTGGGCATTAAACTTGCTCATTGCTACTAAAGTATTGTTGTTCCCAGGTACTCTTAATGGACACAGATACATGCACATATATGCACACACATGCACACACACACACCCCTATATTCAATTATATGTCCTATTTATGTGTGTGTGTGTGTGTGAGAGAGAGAGAGAGTGAGAGAGTGAGAGCACAGATGCATGGCTTACAATGGGACAGACAGAAAGAGAGAGAGGGAGTTGCAAGACTTACAATGGGGTTACATCCCAATAAGCTCCATTGACAGTTGAAAATATCTTAATTTGAAAATGCATTTAATACATCTTATCCATCAAACATCATAGTTTAGCAATAAAGTACACTGTACCATATAGATTGTTTACTTTTGTGATTGTGTGGCTGACTGACTGGGATACGTTGCTTACTGTCCCTGTCCAGCATTGTGAAATAGCATTGTATCATATATCACTAGTCTGGGAAAAGATCCAAATTGAAAAATTGAAGAGTGGTTTCTAGTGAATGTGCATTGGCTTTTTCACCATTGTAAAGTTGAAAAATATCAAGTTGAACCATTGTAAGTAAAGTGAGGGACTGTGTGTGCATGTGTGTGTATAAACACGTTTATACTCACTCTTCCAATTCTAATCCAACACCCACCTCAGGGCTTATTTGAGCCTTTCCTCTTTCTATATTTGTACCTTCTCTAGCTTAAAACACTAGACTGTCTGCATGTAGCCAATCACCAGGTCTTGCTGGGTCTCCGACCAGGCCTTGACTCGGCTGGACTACTTTTGTTGCTGACACAAAAGGCAGGCAGGCAGGCAGGCAGGCAGGCAGGCATTAGTATTATTTTTTTAACTGAATTTTAAGCACAGGCTGGCTATCGAGGCATCATATAAGCATAGTAGTAAGGAGGTAGCAGTGTTATTAAAACAGCAAAGTCATAGCATATGGGGATTTTACTGACCCAAATTCAACTTAATTAAAAATACTGAAAGTATCATATATACTGTACATGCTTTATTCCTACATCTCTATACACATATTGCTGAATATAAAGGGATACATGGAACCATGGTTTACTGCCTCTTGGGAGCATTTTTAGAGTCTTTTTTTCAGGAAAGACTTGACCATAGGTGCTTCTATCTTAGATGCTCACTTCAGAATACAACTCCTCTGTCAAGTATGATGACAATATATGGCCTAAATTGTTTCAGCACCTAGTCAAATTCTCCTTCTAGGAGAACACAACATTTTGTTTCTAAAATTGAAGCTGAGACAACTGAATATTGATTTTAGAGCCTACTTACTACTGGCTTATTTTAGGGAAAAATATCAGTTTTGTTAGTTTATCCCCTCTAATATGTAGAGAAACATACTGTAGTGCCAAGTTTCTAGGCTAGAGACAGGAAGGGTGGAGTCTGACTAAAGGACTAACTCCAAGAGTGGTCCAATAGAAAACTTCACAGAGGCCAACCTGAAGAGCATCCTTTCCAAGGCATGCAGGCCCCAAAAGTGCTGGACAGGGAGGACAGGAATAAGAGAAGGAGATAATAATGCCAAAGAAGTTGATGGCAAATATTACCAAATGGAGCATTATTCATTCAACATACATTTATGAAGGTCTCAGTACAGCCATGCCCTCCTCATCAGGGAGAGATTATTTCTAGGTCTCCCTACAGATACTCAAATCGATGCATGCCCAAGTCCCTTATATAAAATGGAATAGTATTTGCAAATAGCCCATGAAATATCCTTCTATATACTTTAAATCATCTCTTGATTACTTTTAATGTCTAATGCAATGGTAAACATCATGTAAATCATTACTGTATTGTTTAGGGAATAATGAACGACAAGATTAATGGCTGTGTATGTTCAGCAGAGACACATTTTGTTTCTGAATCTTTTTGATCCATGGTGGTTGAATCTGTCCATGAAGAGTCCACATATACAGAGGGCCAATAGTATGTCCAAGTGACTCAGCTTGCTTTGTGGATGCATAATGAACGTACATTCCTGCCCAGAAGAAACTTTTATTCTAGTAGAAGTCAGTCATGCCAACAGTTACAATCCAGGTGTGTCTCAAAGTTCTTGTTACAGTTTTTAGATTTATAAATCCTGATAGCTGTTACTCAATTACTTTCCATAAGGTTTATGCCAATTGATAACTAAAGTTGGAAAGTGATTTTTGAATAATACTTTTAAGCCACCATTCACATAATAACTTGTGTATATGAAAGACAAAATTAAAGAAGATAAGAATTTAGGATCTACCTAGGGTATGTCTCTTCATTTTTTCCTTCTCTTTTAGGGTTTTCCAAGGAAATTTATACCAATTTCCCTAGAAAAAGCCAGAGTGCATGCACATTGGCTGCTTTTGTCTAAACCTTGAAGGTACTGAATTGGACTCCAAAGTGTATAGAAAATACTTTTGGTTAAACTGCTATTGTTATTTTTTTACTGTTCACTAACTACACACTTTTGGAACAGCTACTGGGTCAATGAAAGCTCTTCAGTTTTGTGTAGGGTTGTCCAAACTTCACAAAATTAGGTTGTTATTTCATAGCAAACTTCTCTGCAGGAGACTACCTGGCTGTAGAAACTTATTTTGAAAACTGGGAAGCAATTATAGATTACTCTTAAATGGTTATAAAAAATAAGCAATACTCTCTATGATGCTTTCTGAAGAAATGTGGCTTTTAAAAAATTGGTTCTCTTTAGTTACACATGACAGTAGAATCTATTTTGACATATTTATACAAGCATGGAATATATCTTATGCTAATTAGGATCCCAGTCTTGTGGATGTACGCAATGATGAGATTCACTGTGGTGTATTCATATATGAACATGAGAAAATTTTGCCAGATTCATTCCACTGACTTACCTACTCCTACACCCACCCACTCCCTTCCCCTCATTCCCATTTGTCTACTCCACTGAAGTTTGGTTCCTCCCCTCCAACTACCTTATTATGGGTTAGTTTCCACATATCAGAGAAAACATTCCACCTTTGGTTTTTGGGATTGGCTTAAAAAATGTGGCTTTTAAAAGTGGGATTTGGCTCTTTCCATCTACACTTAGATTCTTTGTTGTTTATTAGTGAGCTCTGTCTCAGAGCCACTAGCAGATCCTCTTGTGCTAGTAAAATGCTTTCAATTCTATTCAGTTTATGAGCAAAAAGGTGTTAGAAAAGCAAATAAATCCCGATGATCATCTGCATATTACCTCTGCAAGTAATTCCTTGGGCAAGACTAATAAATGAGATCAGGAGAATAATTTAGAATGATTTTCTTTTTAAACCAATTGCTTGGGAACTGAAAAATTCCAAGTGCCTTTTCATGGTGTCACTGTATGAATCATTATTTTTAAAAATTTTCTTTTCACTTAGACTTGGTTCTGTATCTCTTCAGTTTGGACTCCTGAGAAGGAACTGGGGTACTTTAGGGAATATTTAGTGAAGTCAGTTCACTACAGGACACCCAGGGTTGATCCTTTTTGGAAGTGTGGGAACAGAAAGTGGGCGCGAATCAGCAAAGCAGAAGCTCTCTTCTCAGGCGGGCAGCAGCAGGCAAAAACTGATGGAGTGAACCTGAGGTCCACACCACAATTCGTTCTCCTGTTTTAATGCAATTTCATTCCACTAGCTAATATATACAAGGTGTTTCAGGAGCATTAACATTTTGAGCCCTAGGCAATCAGATCTGAGGGCTCATTTTGTTCAATTCATAATGTGGATTATATATATTTCATAATGTTGCTAAGACTTGATTATTTGCATAACCTAGAAGGTATAGCTCCTGCTCAGAACATTTAAAAAGGAAGTGCTATAGAATGCTGCACATTAAACAGAGAGCTACTGTAGGTAAAGCTCATAGAAATAAAGAAATGATCCTATAATAGCAATATTAGAATTATATATTTGGATGATTATCACATCAGCAGTTTAATTTGACCATCTTAGCAAGCACTGAAAATGAAGAAGTGGTACAAGGAATTATTTGTGCATTTTGCTACATTGCAGTATAGCACAATGACATGTAAAACATCTTTATTCAGACTATATGGAAACATATATACCCCTTGCCCATACCTAAATCTCCATATATAGATATAGATATATAAAGACACATAACACACCCAAATAAGACACAATGACCATGGAAAGTGTTTGTGAACATTAATGTTAACTTGTGGACATGCATTGATTTAAAACACATCCTTTACTTTAAATAGCTTTGATTTTTCTGTCTAGAAAACAAAAGAGAGCCTTAATAGCCATCACTTACTAAGTTTGCTTAGTTGAGTGTTAGCGCTTCTAGAAGAGAATCAATATCCATACTTTCCTGCATTGGAGAATTGAAGGAATAAATGATTCTTCAAAATTGAAAATGAAATTCTCAAAAATGTGAAGAAAATATTTCATGCAGTCTCACTTTAAGAGGCACCAAGAACAGATCATAAAAGCCTTTTGACATTTAAGGAAAAGGCTGTTGGTATATCATGTAGCTCAATTAATTAGGATCTGCTTAATTTGGAGTCTGTAACAGAGTAAGGGTGAAATATATTTTGCTTCTTGGAACTTCCTTTAAAAAAATTCCTTATATTTGACAAGAATATAATAAAAATGAGAAGAGGATATGGTTAGTTCATCATTTGAGTGTTATGTTGAATGAATGGTGCACTTAATTGCATCTGATGCAGCTCCCATACCTCCAGCAATGTACACATGGCCAAGACACTGCACAGAAGTTTATTCAGTTTAAACTGATGGAAGGCATAGCTTTACTATTAAAGTCGAAGTTGAAGCATGAAGGGAAAAGGGCCAAAACTTTTTATGGTGCCTAGTCAAGATAGAGTTCTTTCACTAGTGTTCTTTTTTTCTTTTCTTCTTAAAATTTTTTTAGGTTAAGCTCTAAGAACAAGGACTTGTTCAATGATAGCCATGCAAAGGTTAAATGGAGGGCTACAAACTAAATGTTGCCATTCTGAGGCCTCTTTTAATTCACTCCTGAACCAAATCTTTGAGAAACCAAATCTGTGTCAGAATGTCAAGGAGAGATTCAAATATCAAAGGATGTGAAAATTAACAATTGAAATGCATTTCCTGACTTGGGAAGCACAACGCATTACTTTCAGAGACAAGGCACAAGACTCAGTCAAGTTAAGAATGACTAGGGAGTTAAAATCGAAGGTTTCTGCAGCATTACTGTTAGTATTTGACAGCTCTGGGTCTATAATAGGATTTTAGAAAGTCTATAAGAATACTTAAAATTTTTTTATTGTTGCTCCTGTGCTTCCAGCATAGATAATGTACAGTTTATGACATTCAGGTTATAGGTCAAATCCGAGGCCTTATTGCACATACAGGGAAAATTACTTTTTAAATAACACAAAGTACAACCTTCAACTCTTAATAGGGCAGGAGGAGTTCAGATAAGAACACTTACTATTCAAAATGACCAGATTACATGATTTCTACTTGTTCTGAAAAGACTCCATAAATGCAATTTCAAAATTTATCTCACTACCATAACACAAAACCCCCCTAGTAATAAAAGCAACATGTTCTGGTGAAACCATTCCTTTTTGTCTGGCAAAGCAAAAGATTATTATAGCACCTCTAATACATGGAGAATGTTAGAGAACACACCCCACATATCCTTTGTTTCTCAATTAAAAGAGATGTTTCAACACACTGTACTGACTTTTTCCTTATTCCCTTACAGTTGAAGCATAATTTTAAAATAAACTGAGTGAGGCAATTCAGTGCAAATTCAGCCTGATGTTAGAAGTAAGCTGCATATCAGACTAAATCAGCTATGGGAGCTTTTTCTAAAATAGGATTAAGCAGCGTTTCAAATCACCTAGCATCAATTCTCATGAGACACTATTGTAGAAACAATGATACTGAGTTAAGAAAACATTTTTCTTACAGAAAAATCACAAGCCAGAGCTTGCCACTTATGTTATCCAAGACAAGTTTGGTGATTATCCTGTAAATGAACATCGATTTTTGTGTAGACTCCAATATTTCCAATCTCTGAGAAATTGTTCTGGTGCCCTGAATGGTCAATTGCAGAATTATGGCAAATATCTTCTGGTGAAGTGGCTGCTTCTCTGGGAAAACAAAGAAATTGCCTCACATCTGAGTTCTTCCACACTATTTTCTAAGACCAGCTTTAACACAGTAGAGGAAAAACATCCCCAAACCTCAAAACCCTAAAGTAAAAATTTTGTTACTGGCTAACCCACAAGGTGGCACTAAAGAGAAAAGTGCCAATAGTGAAGATCACAAGCAAGTTACATATTACTTCAGTTCTCTCATAAGAATTGAACCTATTTTATGAAGGGATCATCCACATTTTAATATGCTAACCACTCCAGTCACCTTCAGGTTCATTGCTTTTCCCCCACAGACTGCAGAAACTTTCTTTCAATCAAACAGCTGGTTGTTTTCAAAAGACTTGGTGATTGGATTGATGTTTTTAGTGTAATAATGTTGTAGGTAGGTTTTTCTTTCTCTTTCCTCCCTCCCTTCCTCTCGCCTCCCTTCCTGTCTCCCTCTCTCCCTCCCTCCCTTCCTTCCTTCCTTTCTCTTCCAGAAAGGATTCTACAGACATCATTAGTTATAAACTATAGTTTATACATTGGTTATATACTATGACTGTTTCTCTTCGGTTTTGTATAGGGCCTAGCATGTACTGTTCTTTATATAAAAATTTAAAAAAAGACATAACATTTAACTTTATATTATTTATAGTAAAATAAAATATTTGGACCCTGATTATTTGAAGTAATATAACTAACTTTTTAAGCAATCAAGAAAAGAGCTTTTTAGTCGAAGTCTAATTGTTAGAATTTCAAGAATAATTCTAGACTCTCAGACATATATTTCCCTTAATTTCAAAGGCACCTGGAGAGTACTTTCTGAGCTTATAAAGTTGTGAAAGGGGAAGTACTCTCAGAAAAGTCTGTCTGAAGGAAGAAGAAAATGGTGGGATACTGCCATAGTCTTGGTTTTTAATGCTGAAATGCAAGAGGGACGGAGGATCCTTATGTGATGAGAGGTAAAATAAACTAGGTCTTCTTCTAGCCATTATCACTGAATAAGCAAGGGGAAGAGATGGACCAGAAAAAGAGTTTAGTCTTTAGTTCGTGACTGACAAGGTGCCTTATTTTTGTATAGGCCTAAAACTTAAAAAATTATGATACACCTTTTTACTGTTTTGAAATAGTAATTTAATGAGGTTTAGAAACAACGCAATTTGAATTTTATTACTATTGTGTATTATTTATATATATGTATAAATCTGCACAAATATTTTGTGAAATATTTTTCTAACAGAAGATGTGTTTCTCATTTGGAAATGACTGCAACTTTGATCAGAATATTGACTCAGCAAACCTATATAGATTATATGTTATATTTTTAAAAATAAGAAAAAACAGCCAGGCATGGTGGTGCATGCCTGTAATCCCAGTGGCTCTGGAGGCTGAGGCAGGAGGATCTCAAATTCAAGGCCAGCCTCAGCAACTTAGGCCCTAAGCAACTTAGTGTGAACCTGTCTCAAAGTAAAAGCCAAAAAGGCTGGGAATGTAGCTCTGTGGTAAAGTGCCCCTGGGTTCAATCACAAAACAACAACCCCCCCCCCAAATAGTTCAAAATTACCTTTAAAAAACTCATATGCAGGCATATGATAATTATCATATTAATATGATATGGCAATATTAGTTATTAATATGGTAATATTAATGATATCTCATTATCTGAAGGAGAAAAACTTGACCATATTTCCTCTAATTTCTTTATCAACTTTCTTACAATGATCACTTGCTATTCAAATTCAAGAAAATGTTATAATTGCCTTGCTTAAAGAGCTATATTGATAAATTTTTATATATCAATATATAAGATAACTTTATGTATCAACTATATATAATGTGAATATCTATATTATGTATATCAACATAAATATATAATTAATACAAATATCAATATATATTATATATACATATATATATTTTACATGTCTATATGTGTTTGTATCTGGAGTAATGTATGGTTCTAAGAGACAAACTGTATGTTTTATTATTAAATGAAACAGGAATCAATTATTTGAAAAGAAAAAAAATGTGGATTAGAGAATGCATGTGGAAGAAATAAAACAGGATTTTTCATGTTGTTACATGATTTTACATTAATGTCTATGGAATTGTGCTTTGGAAGCAGATACTTTCTATGGTTTGAAAGAGGTGAGATACCATTCAAATCATGTAATTTTGTGCTAGCAAATAAGCCTGGGTTGAATGTATATTTTTTGATGTGTCCAAAATGTAAGATTCCTAAGGCAAGTAAACTGCTTGTTCTGCAGTATAAAAATAAGCTGCAGTCAACTTATTCAACTACTTAGTTCTCAATCCAGGGTGAATAATGCTGCTCCTTTTTCTTTCTATCATTACTTTATAAAATTATTACTCTTCTTAGGGTCATACTACATTATTATTTATTCATTCATTTCATTTAACAAACACTCGGCATGTGTAATGCGCCAGGCACTGCCCACTGCAATGTGGGCTGAGACCAGGGTTGTTTGGTTCTGTGCTATATCCCTACCATTGAGCCTGACATTGACTGACTTCATAATTTATGTAGCTAATATCAATTATGCAACTGAGTAGTTCACATTTGCCTTACCTTTCTTTCAGGAAATAATATAACATAATTTTTAAGTGTACAGGTGATGGAGCAACCCTGCCTGGTGTTGAATTCCAGTTTTGCCATGTACTAATTAAATGACTCTGGGCTAGATGTTTAATCTCTCTGAGCCTCAGTTTTCTCATTTGTCAAAAAGAAGAAATAACAGCATTGGCCTCATCCTGGTTATTTTCATGATTAAATAACATAACATAAAACACTTAAATCCTTGGCACCAGTTAAGACCTTTAAAAACTTAGCTATCATCATTATCATCATCATCATCATCATCATCATCATCATCTCATCCTGCCAAATTTATCTAGAAACATGATTTCAGCAACTTAAATTCATGATAACAACTGTATTTGTATATCTACTATTTCCATTTCTTGAGCTAGTAGATAAATTGACTAGTTCAATGGAAACATCTCTGGAAAGTTAACCAGTTTCTTTTCTGTTTGTAGACTTTGGCGTATATGATCTTTGCAGCTTTCATGAATAAACTATAAGCATTTCCATGATACATACTTTGCTTTTTTATGGAGCTTTCTTATAGAGATCATAAACCAAAGAGCCCAGTGTTAACTCTGAAGAGTTTAAAATCTAGCATTAGAACTCCCCCAAAGAAAAACACAACTTTTCTGGGATCCTAATACTCTCCTCTCTGGATATGACATTGTGCTAGAGTTGGGACTTGTATCCTGGATTATTTAGTCATGCTTTTTCTTATTTTTGCTATCCAGAGAGGCCCCCTTTATAGTGCGATACTTGGTTTGTCTTCCTGAAAGCATAATTGTAACATTTTCCTAGGATTAACAACATGTAGTAATATATTAATTGGTTAGGGAATTTTTAAAAAATAATTGGATTTTCATGTGAGATAAAAAGACATAATGAAACTGAAATGCAATTTCCATTCAGATTAAAATTTTGAACAAACAGAAGTCAAACAACTAACATTTAAATCAAGGTGCTAATTTTAGTTGGCAAACAACAGACATCATGAAATATCACTACCTCGATTATGGCTAATTTTAAACAATTCTCTCTCCATCTTCAAGATCTTAAGGAATGTTTAATCTGGAAGGGTGTCTTGAATGAAACCCCTCCCCAACAACAATGACAGATGTGGAGGAGGAGGACAAATGTTACAAAATTTGAAATTATGCAATATAAAAATATTAATAGTTTTCAGTAATATGAACTTCCCCAAATTAAAATTGTCATCAAATTATCACTATTTCAAATTTCAAACTGCTTCTTTGCTGTTGCCACATGGAGGCACCACTTTAGCTGGTAAAGAGAGACTTCCACCACCTATTGACAGTTTTGGTCCTCAATTGTGTGAAGTCTTCAAAAACATGTCTATCATAAAACACACCAGTCCTATTTGGACTGCCAGGATAGTAAAGTTTGTTTGTTTGTTTACTTGCCCATATGCTTTTGCTAGTACAGTGTATTTTTATAGTTTCCTTACCCAGTACAGTTTTAGTTTTTAATTGAATTTTTCTTGTTTTTCATGGAGAAGATTAAAAATCCTGGGAAAGGATAAAAAGGATGGAAAATATGCTTCTGAATTTCTTTCATAGAATTTGAAAGCTGGAAGAGACCTCCAAGGTTACTTCAGCTCCTTGACATTAACACATCAAAAAATTGAGCCCATTAAGTAAGTGGGTTAGTATAATATAAGGAGGTGAGGGCAGAGCAGGATCTAGCTCTTCTGAGCCAAGCTGTGTTTGGATATGAAGTGCTAATCACACTTGAAGGAACTGAGTACACAAGAACATTCAAGTTGTGCTTGTACTTACAAACCAGTGTGCAAAGAAAAAAAGCAGTTCAAGTGAAAACAGTGAAAAAACTCCTGGGACCAGCATAGTCATGGATGATAGTTCATTTTGATTATTTATAGGACCAAGATAGAGATTAATTAAAATCAACTTATTTGGCCTCATAAATATTAAACATTCAGACTGTATTCACCTTTAGAAGTCCCTCCATCAAATAAGGCTAAAAAATTATTTTAATGACATTTATTCATTAGAGAAAATAATCATAAAATTCTCCCACCAGATAAATGTTTCTAACAGAAGGATCAGGACCTGGATGAAGTCTTATTTCCTCCCTTAGAGCACTGCATTGGTACCAGCATTGGAGAAGTCATGCCTTTCTCTAATCCGTGACTTACAACATTGAAGGCAACTTTAAATGGAATATTAGTGAATAATTTCTTTAATGTTTTTGTTAGATACAGGATCTTAAATTCTGTACCCTCATTTTAGGTTTAACAGTCAAATGAACATTCTCTAGGAAAATAATATTAAAAATTTATTTGACCTAAGTGCTTGCTTCTCAGGGAAAGGGGGCTATATACTTTTGGAAGATGAAAAACGAAAAACTCACTGAGAACCTTTTGTAATATTGACAAGAGAAGAAGAAATATTTTCTTACTTGACCATGATAGTAAGTGTATTAGGTAAAGTTGCGTTTAAGGGGAATCAATAAGCTAGTAAGTTGTGTCCACTTTACATTAATAAATTTGTGTCTGCTCCTCTTGGGTCTCAAAAACAATCCACTTACTAATTTAATCAGTCAGTAGAATCCTTATTAATTGGTAAATGTATTATTTAATTCTGAAATATTTGAACATTTCCTTGTAGTAATTTTCAGAAGTACATAAACATATTGATAAGATATAAAGAACTGAAAAAGGCTTCTTTGACTTTTTTCTTGACTAATGTAATTTTATACAGAGAAAACCTTAAAGATCCCTTAGTGGGTAACTTCATTTAACCAATGGTTCTCAGACACATGGGGGTATGAGAGGGGGGTTCTCAGACCCTTGGGGGGTTTCCAGAGGCACCTGATAACTAAGTGCACCAAATCTATGATTCTTAGATCAGTAATCCTGAATTACCCAATTAAAGCTCTGAAGTCAGGGAAGACTGGTGACCTCCTAAGGATCTCCGGGCTCCTTTGGCTTGCCACATTGCATTTCCTAGTTTTGTGAAAACAATCTAATGAACTCTAATTACTCAACTCTTAAAATGCATATAGCTAGATGCATAAGGACAGCAAGAGCACAGACATTTAAAAACAGAGCAGAAAAAAGTAACTTGAACAGAATGTGGCATTTCCCTTGGTCTGTTGCTAACGGCCCACATACAACATGCTTTAAAAAACTCACCCTGGCACTCATTTTCATCATCACTTAAAAATGATTCAAATGGACATTTAGAATGTGTGGTATTGAGCATGTATCCCATCTGGGGACAAAGGGAAAAGAGCTTTCTCAAGCAGCGCTGTGCTTTCTGTGGTTATCAGGCTAAAGTTGATGTGTATTTGGCCTCTTCTCATTGGCTATACTTCTAAAGCCAAACACAGTATTTTAATTGGACCCTTTCAGTACTCCAAAGCAATAGCATTCAACATTTCTTTTTGTAAGGAAAATAATGATAGACATGACTTTTAAAATGCTATCAAGATTTAAAGACGTGAAAAAAATGTAAAAACCAATTACTGCGTTTTCTTCATACCGTGCATTTTATTTTTGATTCTGATGCCAATCACACTATGTTTTGTTAAAAATTAGCTGTTACTTTTGGGGGGGCTGTTTTCTGAATGTTGTTCATTAGAGTTCTTCACACAAATTCTGAGGGTTGGGTATCCCATATACTAATGACTACTCTTCACTATAATTCAAACTCCAAAAAACTCAGAGAAGAGTCCATAGCCAGCCAATCAGCTTGAACCTGTTTTGATGATTCCTGCTGTTAGAAAACACTTTCTATTGATAATAGTTTTTTCTTTAAAACAAAGTTTAAATAATTTTCACGTTAACACTGGAAAGCTGAAAAAAAGTAATTGTGACTAGGGGACATGAAAAACTGACCAATTATAGAATGTGTTTGTTCATTGTTTTGGTAAGTCCAAAGTCATGGGGTTCATATCCCCAGTTTTTATGAGTTTTTTTGGGGGGAGGGAGGGGTCCTGAGTGTAAGCACTGTATTTTAATCATTTTTCCATTCTAAAAATGGAAATTATCCTATAGGAAATGTGTCTCCTTTGGTCTTTACTTCCGTTGGATTTTAGAGCTTCATTGCTAGTCATTATTTAGTAATGCACACCTGGACACAGCACACAGTATAATATATGTAGCTAGGCTTCGGAGAATTTATTTCAATTTACATACAATCCTCCAAATCCTCTGGTGAGCTTGATGTGAAATCTGACACCAGCAGGATCTTCTTTGCTCTTGATGTTAATAGCCAAAAGCTCCAGTGGTCCCTTTGGGGAGCCGCAGTGGGGCTAAGGAGTCCGGAAGAGGGGTGACTGCGGGGCTTGTTGCGCTGAAGATTTACAATGTACTTCTCGCAGGCGGCTCAGCAACCCCCTCTGTGGCTGTGGGTGTCTGGTGTGACAGAGCGGAGAAAAGCTCTCTAATCTCCCAGTGCCTGCCTCTGCCGCTCAACCGCTCCCCTCCCTCCCGCCTTCCCTGCCTCCTCGCGCTCTCTTGCTTTCTCCTTCGCCTTTCTCTGGGAGTTTCAGTCCTTGAATGCAGCGCGAGTAGCCCTGCTAATCTAGACCCGGAGCCTATGTACACACGCACACACGCGCGCACACATGCACACGCGCTCGCACACACGCACTTCGGCACTTCCCCCGGGGATATGGAGCAAACCTTCATCTACCTGAAGTGGATGGCCCAGCCGGACACTTCTTCCTCACTTGTCATCTCCGGAGAGCAGAGAAACATCGGAACCAAGGAGGTTGGCTGTCCGGTCTGCAACCTCACGCCGTTTGCCGCCACGGCTGCTTAAAGTGTCCAGGGTGGAGGAGAAGGCTTCTCCAGGGCAGATCCCAGGCAGAGCTCCGCGGCCCTGGGACTTCCTCCGGCTGGTTCACTCCAGTCTTTCCCTCCATCATTCTCGGCCATCCTTTGCTCTCCTCTCGGGCTGCAGGGTGTATGGCTCTGGTGCCTCTCGAGCTGCTGCAGCCTCCACTGCCACTGCGAGCACATCCCACCCAGAGGACTGAACACCGCCGCTGGAGTGGGGGGAGAAAGCGGAAGCCCTAACTTCGCTCCCTACACCCTCGCTTTCCCTCGCGCTCCCCGTCCTCCAGCCGAGGGCCGGTTGGAGAGCTCCCGCGGAAAACTGGGCGAGAGCGCGGCGCAGGGGAGGAGTGCTGGGAGCCGCAGGCGCACAGGGGCGGGGGCAGCATGTGCCCAGGCGCCGGGTGATCGCCCGAGAAGTAGCGCGCGCTGGATGAGAAAGACGCTTTCCAAGTTGGGCGCGTCTTAGAGCTCGTCGCCCCGCGCCTCGGCCGCTGGTGTCGGGAGAGAGGCGGGGCTGATGGGGCGCGCTGAGGCTGCCGTCGCCTGCGGCCAGAGCTTGTCTTAAAAGAACCCAGGCCAACATCCCCTGGGTCCCAGCCGGCGTCGCGCCCGAGGTCCGGGTGCGCTCTCTGATGACTGCACTGGCGGTGGCCCGTGTGGCCCGCCCGCGGGGGGTGCTGGAGGGGGCGGGGGAAGAGGAGGAGGCGGTGTGATGGCCCTGGACGGCGAACGGGGGGAGCAAGAGGAGGAGAAGAAAAAGAAGAAGAAGAAAAAGAAGAGGAAGAAGAAGAAGGAGGAGGAGGGGGTCGAGAAGAGCAGCTCACCCTTCTCAGCCGCCATGGGAGAAGACGACGCCGCGCTCCGGGCAGGCGGCAGGGGGCTCTCGGACCCGTGGGCTGACTCGGTGGGAGTGCGACCCCGCACTACTGAGCGCCACATCGCGGTACACAAGCGGCTGGTGCTGGCTTTCGCGGTGTCCATCGTGGCACTACTCGCGGTCACCATGCTCGCGGTGCTCCTCAGCCTGCGCTTCGAGGAGTGTGGGGCAAACGCGGCGCCAGGCGCCGACGGTGGCCCCGCGGGCTTCCCCGAGCGCGATGGCAACGCTAGCCTCCCGGGATCAGCCCGGCGCAACCACCAAGCGGGCGGGGACTCCTCGCAACCTGAGACCGGCGGGGTTGGCATCCCGGGAACCCCATCTGCCCAGCCGCCGTCGGAGGAGGAGCGGGAGCAGTGGCAGCCTTGGACACAGCTGCGCCTTTCAGGCCATCTCAAGCCGCTGCACTACAATTTGATGCTCACCGCCTTCATGGAAAACTTCACCTTCTCCGGGGAGGTCAACGTGGAGATCGCGTGCCGGAACGCCACCCGCTACGTCGTGTTGCACGCTTCCCGGGTGGCGGTGGAGAAGGTGCAGATCGCTGAGGACCGGGCTGCTGGGGCTGTCCCGGTGGCCGGCTTTTTCCTCTACCCTCAAACCCAGGTCTTGGTGGTGGTGCTGAATAGGACCCTAGACGCGCAGAGGAATTACAACCTGAAGATAATCTACAACGCCCTGATAGAGAACGAGCTTCTGGGCTTCTTCCGCAGCTCCTACGTGCTCCATGGGGAGAGAAGGTATGGAGGGAGGCGGTGCCCCACGCTACCCCATCCTGCCAGGCGGCTCAAACCGCTGGGCGGCCGGCGACTTCAGGCACCCGGCTGGCTTCCCAAACCCAGGAAACCAGGGGTGGGGGAAGGAAGAGAAGGCGAGGTAGGACCGTCACCCAGAACCTTCGGAGTCTCCCCATACCTGGTCTCTCCCTGCTGCCAACTTCATAAACTTGCCTGTATCTAAAAATTAGTGCCCCCTCTAATTCGGACCTTCCCTCTTCAGGTCAAATTTATTTAGCCAGCTGGGCGCGCGGCTTTTTCTAAAGGGTAGTTTGTAATCTGAGCGATGCCAGAGTGACATCAAAACCTTGCCAAGTTACTGTCAGGGAGAATACTTCAGCGCCAAAGACTGGGGCAGTAGCGCAATCCCCTCTCAACATGCCCACATCCCCTGTTAGTCCCAGGGCAGGCTGAGAGAAGCGATGGGCTTTGGCTATATAAAGTTTTCCAAAATAGCATTAGAAAATCAGAGCGGCAAAAGCAGTTTCCAGGGACAGACTGAGGGGGCAGGGGGCAGGGGAGCACTAGCGGTGGCCAAAGTCAGAGTAGGCACTGAGAACTCTCCAGTTACGCTGGGCTACTCTTGTCTAAGTTGCTGCCTCTGGAAACAAATACAGTGAAGGAAGGGAACATTAGCGGGTCAGTCTCAAATGCCTTGTTAGTGAGTGCCTTTGCTGTAGTTTAGATTTGGGCAGTATTCTATTTTTTAGTTTTTAAAAAGGCTAAGGTGTTTTTCACCACTTGTTCAGAGCTCTGACTTTGGAGTCAACAGAACTGGATTTCAATCTTCACGGTTCTAGCTGTGGTAAAGATTTGAGGGAAGTATTTAAGTCACCAAATGCCAATGACTGGGTACCTCTAGAGCTTATTACCCATGGTTTGTGAACTCAATCCTGCTAGGACTCTATGGAACAGATGCAATTATCAGCACTCCTTATGTTACAGGTGGGAAATGGAGGCACAGAAAAGTCCCAAAACTCACTCAGATTACAGAGCCAGCTGACAAAGCAGGGATTTTTAGAGCCAGGTAGTTTGGATCCAGAGCCCCAATCTTTAATTCTAATTTGGGAACAACAACAACAACAACACTATTCATGTAGAATTGGTGCAGATATCATGAAGCCAATGCATTGAAAAGTGCTTAGCCCTGTGCCTGGCATATAGCATGCTTATCATGAATGATGTGCTGTCACTCCTGTTGAATAAGTGATTCTTGCTCTTTTCTCTAAACCATTGCATTTAAAATAACTTCCATTAATTGAATAAAGGGCAAATGAGCAACTCAAGTGAACCTAAAATGAAATCACCAGCTTCAGAGGGGGAGGAAGTTTGGCATTAGTAAATAATGGGGCAGAGCCTCTACAGAGAGTCTGAGGTGAGTTTCACAACTGCAGGAAACTAGATCTCAGAACAGCCCAGGGCACCTGAGCTCAGCAAGCCTGTTATTAGAGAGCTAGGACTTGAATTTTGTATTTCTGAGTTCATAGTTCAGGGTTCATAGTATCTGGAAACTCTCAGAAGTTACTGTGTAAGAAGCTGGGAAAATTTCAGTGTGTTATGGAAGTACACAAAAGTTTTATTGTTTATATAGTGCTATGAAGTAACCTCATATAAATAAAATACCTAGTGCTTAAGTAGTTGTGTGATAGTTAAAACTTCCTATAAGTATAAATTATTAAGTATAAATTATTCACTGCCTGACTTCTAAGATCAGATATGGATAATTTAGATCCCCTTGTACCACTTCCTTTAGCACGTTCTAAAGAATACAGATTAAAAGTATTTCTAAACCCACAATTATATCAAATATGTGGGAAAGGGATAGAAGGAAAATTTGCCTCTTGTATTTAGAAACAAACCTGTCAAGTCAAAATGTCTATAGTGGGACATTGCATTTAATTACTGACATATCTTGCTGTGGTGAAATAAATACTCCTTCAAATCCTGATTTTCTGAGCCATGCCAAAATGTATTTGGCAGAACTTGATTTGGTCAGTGCTTTCAAATTAAGAGGACTCTTAAAAAGACCAGATGTTTTGGCTTGACCCATAACTGATTTCTTGAACCCCTAAAGCATATTTGTATTCAAACTCTCTTTTTGAGTTTTCCCCAAAGATATGAATAACTTGGTTGTAGTTTAACATAATGAATGTGTGGCTAAACTTTGCATCCCAGTAAAAATGCAGAGTAGGGTTCAATGTTTTGGAGATCCCAGGATGGTTTTATTTCTAAACAGCATCTTAGAGAAAGTTCTTATACCACCTCCTCCCTCCACTTCAACACCAGAATGAATCTGATAATTTCTTGGCTGTTTCTACTAGAGTTGATAAAGCAAAATAAATCTAATAAACTATTTCGCAATTATGTCAACATTCCATATATTAAACTTTGTTGTTGTTGCTATGGATACTTGCAGCAATTTTAAGCAGACCAATATCAGGAACTCAACCAGGGCTGGACTGTTATTGGTGGTGATTTTGACCTCAAAATGCAATGTAAATTGGCATTTTAAAATCAACTTTCTAAAAACCAAATTTCTAAAAGGACACAGATGCAAACTGAATTTTCATTTGATTAATTACTGAATATCTTGAACTTTAGTCGTTTTTGCCAATTTAATTATAGGATAATTTCCGTAATGAAAACAAATATTTAATTTGCCAAAGGGAACATTGGGCAACTTGAAAGACTTTAAAGAGCAATATTACAACTCAGTCCACTTTACTTTGCCTCTGTGGAGACGATAACTCATTAATATCCTATCAGTCTTATTGTTCATGTTACTTCTCAGAGATCAGTAAGAATTTTGATAAGGGAGGAAGGTTAGACCCTCTTGTGTGCTATGTACCTTTGACCTGTGGAAGGTTTTATCTCCTACCAGGTGTTAAAGGCACCTGATTCTGTAAAGGTTAGAACACAAGCTTTCCACTGAACCCCAACTTTAGGCAAATCCTACACTCATTCAGCTAAGATCAAAAATTTGTCACTTGTTGAACATTGAAAACAAATAAATTCTCCTAAGATTGAAATGTTTATACACAAGTAATAAATTGTCTTCATTAGGCAGAACACATATCTAATTTTTCCTCAAGTAGCTGTGCTGCAGGCAGATAGAAAGACTGTGTATTGACGCCATAGCCTCTTCTAGGAGAATAAGCTTGCTTAAAATTAGGCAGTATGTTCATTTACCTGAAGTAATTGTCGCTTTTGGGTAACCAGATGGTGAGCATACCCATGTTCAAAGTAGGGTACCTTAATTTAGATCCAGATGGTTGGATTGAAAGAGGAAATTTACCCAAAGCAAATGAACATTTTATTCACTTTCAAAAGGGAGACTGTTTTTCTTTGACAAACTTTGATTGGGTCTCTAACATGCCAAAGTGAGAGAAGTCAGAATAAAAATAGAAGTTCTTTTTCTATAAACAATTTTTTAGAGAGAAACCATGATCTCTTGAGTAAGATGGAAGAATAATAATTGTGGTTTTCTAGGAGACTTGGGACCACTGTTTTGCTAAAAATCTTGTGGCAAAGCACAGAGGATTTTCTCTGTATGTAGGCACTTGCTCTTTTGTGGTATTAGTGTGGATGGTTTGATGCTTTGTAATTTTTCTGGAATGAATTAATAATCATGATATATAATAAAGCAAGAGAACCATCACATGGTTTTGATGTTGAAAGTAGCCTCATTTTCCCCATTCACTTTGGCAAGCAGATAGTTTTACAAGAGCAAGTGGGAGTGTGCCGCTCTTTGCCCTTCTGTAGAGGGCTGTGAACTGAAAAACCTTGAGAACCGTTTGTTTCTGTGAAAAAGGTTTTCTGTGATTCCTTGATTGATTTAGCTCATTGTTTTCCTGTCAGGCACACACAACTGTAAGGCTAAACTGAGTCCAGTGCTGGATTTGGGTCACAATTCAAAAAGCCACCAATAAAGCAAATCGTGTGTGTGTGTGTGTGTGTGTGTGTGTGTCATAAAAGCTCTGACTCTTTAATAATGACTCACTTGAGGAGGAGAATTCATACAATTGGTATTTTTTTTTGCTATGTTTTTCTGTGGTATGATCTGATTTGATCCCCCTGGATAATAATATAACATGGAGCTTCTCTGAAAGAGTTAAATGAGTTTGCTGTGTTTTTATTTCTTCAGTGAAGCTCCAGAGCCTATTTGCTCTGGATCTTTTTCAAAGATGAGCCCAATACTGGCTTTCCCAGCCTTTGTTTGGTTTGTGCTTCACGCAACACATTTGTTTAAGCTCATTTTTGCCACTGTGTATGTAGGTAGACTTGAGACAGTGGAGCAGGGTGGTGGTCTACTTGAGGATGGTCAATCCAATTGCAAGAATAAGGACTCATCTCTTCAAGAATGACTTCCAAGAGTGATAAAAAACAGCAAGGAAGAAATAACTTACCTTTAAAACACACTTTATAGTCTGTAAGGAGAGGCATCTCCTCCACCCCCATGTTCATGCTCCACCTTGAAGCAATAATAATAATCACCATCACTACCGTCCTCATTGTCATCATCACATGACACTATCATCATTTTTCTCTTCTTTGCATGTTCTTTATATCCTTCCAGATCTGTGATAGTGTTCAGGCTCCCTCAGAGATTTTCAAAGTCCTATGCCATACTACTTTGTACCTGTAGAGAGGAGAGACTCTCTCCCAAAGTCAGAATTTTGTTAGGTGGAATTTGGGAAAGTTCAAATATGAAAAATATCCCTGCTCTTCTGCTTTCCTGTACAATATGAGATCATTCTCAACAGGCACAGCTGGATGGTGGCAGTAAGGCAGTAAGGGGTGAAATAAGTGTGTGTTTCTTGGAGCTGAGTGGGTTGAAGGGCCTCCAGGTATCTGAATGCCCAGGTGGGCCTGACCGTTAAGGACCTCTGCATCAGTCCTGCAGGGACAGGATGGTGGGGGTGGAGTTTTCCCTGTGCACACCTGTGCTGACCTGCAGGAGGAAGTTTTAGTGTAATTGTTTAGAACTTTCCTCATAAATGCCCAACTCAAAAAAATATTTTTAAAATTTTTATATCATTATTCTTTTAAGAGTAGATTCTAGCTTTTTTTGGTTGACTTACTAGATGGAAAAGAGTCTGTGTGTGTGTGTGTGTGTGTTTAGTGTGTTTAGTGTGTTTCTTCTCTTCCTCTTAAGCAGAAGATCTGCAACCAGACTCCTTGGCCTTCTGCCCTAACTCTGCCACTTATTTGCCTTATGACCTTGGCCAATTTCCCGTTTGTTCCATGTCTAGCGTCCTTGTCCGGAAAATGGGGATAATGATACTGTTTCATAGAGTTGTTGTGAGGATGGCCTGGGTAACAAAGCCCTGAGAATAGTGACAATTAGCAAGCACTTCTGTGGGAATTAAATATTATATTATTTCCATGCCTGGAGATCTGCTATTTGGGCTACTACAGGGTAGCATAGGACCAGTGGTTGTGCTCTGGGGAAAATGTGCACTATATTTATTCTTTTGGCTATTGCTCCCTAAGCAGAGTTCCAGGAGACGGAAGGAGGAACAGGTAGATCTCACCACAAAGAAAGGGAGAGGATAGGTAGTGGGATTTCCTAACTAGAGAAACCCCAAGCATGACTCAAACCCTGTGAGATGCAGAGGACTGGCATTATTGCATTATGTTTTTAGTTTCTTTGGGCAACAAAAAAAATTCAGAGCTCTCTGATATGGCACTGCTGTCCATCAGCAGTGAGAACAACAGGAACCAGTGACTGAAGGGTCAGGACAGTGTCAGTAGAGCAAGCAGAAAAACCCCAGTACAAAGCGAAAGGGTGTCAGTCATTAGGTATGGCTCCCAAGACTTCATGTGAGTTTTGACAGTAGAAGTACCTTATAGTACTCCCATAATACTTTGCTTCTTTCCAATGTAAAGCAAATGAATCTCAGACACTAGTTTTATTTATCCTTATGAAAACCTAATATTATGACCTGGGAAGGTAATTTTAGTGAATTATTATACTCTTCATCAGTGGTGATCCAGTACTATATACTCATTTTTGATAAAAGTATTTAGAACTACATAAATGGGAAAACAATTATGAATATTGTGCTCTGTTTTTATAACACGATTATTCACATACGCACCACTTCCTACATACATATTGCTGGCATTATTGCATTATGTTTTTAGTTTACTAGAGTGGTTATTTAAAAAATAGACTACATGTTTGCTTATAGCATTGAATATTCAGCAGGAGTACTTCTCTTCCGAAATGGCAGAGGTTTAATGACTCATTGAAGTACATAAAAATACACAGTCTAAACAACGACCCATTTTGACTTAAAATGTTTTGTCATCGAGCAACAATTTGCATTTTGATTAACAACTTTAGCTTTAAATGGGATGTGTAACTTCCATGACCTTGTAACTTCATTCACTCTCAACGGGACGTGTGTACCTTCCTTGACTGTAACAGTCCATTTACTGCAGTCAGTTGAATAGTAACAAGATGGTCCATTGGAACTTTTCTTTACTTCTTGGGAGTTTTTATGACTAGTCTTAAACTGTTGATACACTAGGCAAATGGCACTTGCCATAGAAGTTCCCAGATCATGTTTTTCTCTGTGCTCTACGTGTGATATGTGTAGATGTGGCCAAAATGGAAACGTTCTTCATGCTTCATGCCATTTGTGAGATTCTCTTGGTTTTGGTGGAAATCCGTGAATCAATCTGAATACTAAGAGTGTTATGTGAATATTTGTTTCCTCTGTATCTTTTACTGTTATGAAAAGACAAACAAAATAATGGAGCAGAAATTGTTTTGTATCACATACTGTAATTTGTTGGCAATATCAACCAACGTTAATGCATTACTTCTGCCGAATGTTATCATAATGACTTGACACAAGTAGCTTGCCTAGTGAACTTCCGCAGAAATAAGAAGAAATCAATTCTTTATATCCTTCAGAGGCAACGCAGTGCTTCAAGCCCTCCTTAGCTCAATCAGAATGTCAAATAGACAAGTTGTTAAGGAAATCAGGTAATTTATTTTAGATAGCAGAGAATTAAAATACATGTATGTTATTTACGTTTTTCTAGTTATGCTGAAGTGACATTCTTGGAGTGATATTTTCAGAGAGTCACTTTTGGAAGAGGATTTGTTTTATGGTAATAAAAAGATAGACACAAAGATAAAAAAACAATTTTGGTTAAGAAAACAATGGAAAAGCAGACAACTAAATACTTGTCCCCATTACCTTCTACTTTGTTTTACGTTTGGTGTATTTACACATGTATACATATATTTCATATCCATACTATTTATTGAAATGTTTTCAACTTTCAATTAATTTTTGGTATTTCTTATACCTGGTATCCTGCTACTACCTCAAACTCACCTTATATTCACTCAGGCACCAAAAATCATTATTTTCTTTTTTAAACCACCCTTTCTAAAGGCCTCTTTGATGTTTTTAATGACAGTACGCATTAAAGAAGTCTCACTTCCACCAGTGGAAGGCAATCATGAAATATATGCAGTAGAGATGAAATTATATTTTTGAAATCCTACAGGCACTGTCGCCTGTTGAGGGCACTGGCTTGAAACTGGCTCTCTTTGTTAAAAAGGAGTGTATCAGGGTGAGAGAGGTGTTAGAGGTGGATACTAAGATCTGAAATAACCAGAATCTGCAAGACAGTGGACAGGGCACTGAGTTAATATGTGTGTCAAGGCTATTTTAAAGATTTATTTCTAAGCCAGGCATTATGGTACCCCCCCGTAATCCCAGCAATTTGGGAGGCTGAAGCAGGATTGCAAGTTTGAGACCCACCTGGGCAATTTAGGGAGACCCTGTCTCAAAATTAATTAATTAATTAAAAAAAAAGACTGGGGATGTAGCTCAGCAATAGTATGCTGTCCCTAAGGTCCATCCGTAGTACCACAGGAAAAATAAAATAAAATAAAGGTTTATTTCTATGTTACCTATAGTTGACCCCCTTATTACTTCACCCATTCTGACCTTTAAACTTCTACCCAAGTTTCAAGACCAATTCTTACTCTTCCTTCTCTGTAGACCCTTCTTTTAGTTCTTTGGGCCAGTGGATCTGAAGTGGGGCAGTTTTCTTCCCAGCAGACATCTGCAGTGTCTACAGACAGTTTTGGTTATCTGAATTGTAGAGGGAATGCTACCGGCATCTAGTGGCAGAGACCAGGGATACTGCTAAGTATCCCACAGTGCACAGGACAATATCTAGCCCACCCTTCTACCCGCTCAGCACATGACTATCTATCCTAAAATGTCAGTAGAGCCAAGGTCCAGGAACCCTGCCTAAGTAGGATGCCATGTCTTCATGCATTTTCCTTTTCTCATGACTTTTAGTATAATATCTGTTTAAGTGTAGATTTGATTTACTTTATTAGAGTATAAACTCCTTGCAGGAAGGAAGCATGTATTTCCAGTATTGAAAACTGAAAAATGAATGAGAAGCAAATGCATTATAGAACTTGCAATACAACTCTAGTTATCAGTAGTGTAATATCACTTTTTTTTCTTTTTTTGGCAACAGGGATTGAACTCAGGGGCACTCAACCACTGAGCCACATCCCCAGCCCTATTTTGTGTTTTATGTAGAGACAGGGTCTCACTGAGTTGCTTAGCGCCTCATCGTTGCTGAGGTTGCCTTTGAACTCTCAATTCTCCTGTCTCAGCCTCCCAAAGTGCTGGGATTAAAAGCGTGAGCCACTGCGCCCGGCTTAATTTCACATTTTTAAAAGAACCTCATCAAATTTAGGGAATATTTTAGTTCTCATTTTTGTCCAGCTATAAAATCTTGAGCTTGGGAAAGACTTTAAAATGTAACCTAGTCCAGCTGCTTTTATTTACCAAGGGACTCCTTTTGATTTTTCTAAATACTGAATTGAAATTCAATTGCAATCGTCCTCAGGTACCAGACTGTGAAATTGGTATTTCCTCATTTAGATATTATCAGAATATATGGTAGCCCTCTGTGCATAGATATATACTGTGTGTATGAATTCATTAAGAATATTAATTGCAGAAAATGTCACTAGATGATCTTGATAGTTCTTTTCAACCCTAAGCATCAATGATTTAAATCACTACCTTCCCTAACATATTTACTTAGTAAGGCGAAAAGAGACTGCACGATGTTTCCTCTGCATAAATATTTGGTTTATTAATTTCTCATTAGCCTAGAGGTATTTAGATCTTCTATATCTAATAAATTCCTACCCATTCATTACTTACTGTCAAATCTTTGATTTTTACTTAAAGTCTAACATATTCCAATTATAACCTCTCTGTTGAACTCATAAAGAACTCTTTCCTAGTATTATTAGTTGACTTTCCATGTATTTATGTGTATATACATATATGTATACACACAGGCACACACATTTTTTTTTTTCAATTAGATTGCGAGGACTTAAAAGATAAAGATGATTGTATCTTTAAAAAATCCTATCAAGTACCTAACATAGGGAAAAGCTCACACTTAGCAGACAATATGTAATTGTTCAACAGTTGGAATTAGAGTTCTTAGATACTTGAGTTTTAAAAGGGAACCCTTTTCTGCATATATAAAATTCCATGGGTATCTTTTAAATAGCCCCAGGAGAGAAATACCAAGATCAGTAGATGTTTTAATTAATATATTGAAAGATAAGATTCACAAGTGTTCTGTAAGATAAAAGCACAGGAAGACAAAATTGCAACTGGGTGCTTTTCAACTGAAAAGTACTGACATTTCATTAAGCAAAAATGGTATCACTATCAGCAGAAAATAATTGAAAAAAATATTATCATGATTCTGGCAAATGTGGAAAGAAGATTCTTTGTTACCTACAGTTGAATTAAAACATTTATAAATTATGGCTAAAAGTTAATTTTACTGTTTTAGAAATGTAATTAGCTTTTTATTAGACACAGAACATGAGAGTTCTAGACCCAACTTTATGCTAATTGCCTGTATGTCTTTGGACAAATCATTTAACCTTACTGGATCTACTTTTTCTTTTAAGAAATTAACAAGAGCAGGACAATTGATTTTTCATTTGTATTCATATTTAATCTTATATTTGTGTAAGATTTATAGTTAAAATTTATTTCTCATATATTATCTCATTTTATCATTTTTACAGTTTTGTGAGGAAGGCTTAGAAACTATTTTCTTTCTACTCGTGAAAAGTAACTTAATGAGGGCTGGTATGTAGAGACCAGTACTGTTTCCAAGATAACTCTTGAATATTGTTTCTGTGATAAGTGTACAATTTATCTTTAAGATGTCTTCTTTCTCTGTATTTCCAAATTAAGCTTTAAAGAGGAGGCCCTTGATGATTTAAAAATGGTGTGAATATCTAAACATCACGGTTTGAACCAGCGATAGCCAGTTAGATTCAGTACATATGTTAACTTGTATTGACTGATAGCACCTGCCTGAAGTCGTATGCTGAGAATAATTTTGAGTCATAGTTTGGATTTAATGGAAAGTGTACCATTGTTAGATTGGCCATGTATACCCTGGATGGTAGGGAGGGGAGCAGTAGTCAATAAAGAGCCAAGAGCCTTTTAAAGAAATTGCTGTAGTACTCAGTCATGTTTTATGAAGGGTCTGACATGGACTTGCTTTCAAGTTTTATAACTAGTATTATTTAAAAAGTTTAATTATCTTTTGCCATGAATGCTTTCTTATTTAGAAGAACATTGTTCTCAAAGTACCTAAGTTGAGTGTCTTCATTTTTAACTATAAACCGTGAAAGGATATAGAGGCTGTTTCTATTAGTTTTAATGAGATGTAGCTTGATCTAAAAACAGATGCAATTTACATATATACACACATTGAAATTATGTATGTACTTTAACATGTAATAATATGATATATGATTACAGTATTCCCCCTTATCCATGGGGTATACCTTCCAAGATCCTCAGTGGATGCCTGAAATGATTAATAGTCCCAAATCCTATATATACTATGATTTTTTCCTAGATGTAGATACCTATGATTAACTTAATTTATAAATTAGGCAAGTAAGAGATTAACAATAACTAGTAATAAAATAGAACAATTATAATAATATATTTAATAAAGGTATATAAATGTGGTCTCTCTTGCTGTCTCTCTCTGTCAAAACAAATTAATTTCTCATTGCACTATGGCATTATTTTTTGACTGCAGTTGACCATGTGTAGCTGAAACTGCAGAAAGTGAGGCCACAGATAAGGAGGACTGCAATAGTGAGAATCAGTGATCTCTGGACTATTCAGTATCAGCATCTATTACTTTGCTCCAAGAAAGGTTGAATATTGTGCATCAATGACTTTGGCTTACCACCTGCTTGTTGCCTGCTGTCCACAGTGATAGATGCTTTACCTCCTTTTTCTCCCCCTCTAAGCTTTACAATACTTTTTCAGTTAGACTTGCTTATTTTCTTTTTAAGCAATGAATAATTGCTTAAAGTTTAGAAATTGCACAAGCTGATACAGCTAAGGAAGTCACCAAGCTAGGATTCAAATCAAGATTGAACACATTTCAAAGTCCTTTTTCTTAACAAAACCAGGCTATGTCTTGTTGAAATTTGAAGGTACAGATATTTCCTGGTGAAGGTCTATGTTCTACATATATTGGAGGACAACTTTTGGATTTGAGTTCCCTTATGCCTTTTATGTCCCAGGCTTCAGGGAGGAAAATGAAACCCACCTAAAAGCAGAGTCATTTTTTGCCAATGTTTGCCAAGGTGATATCAGTGAATTGTTTTTCATAGAGTGTACACATTTCATCTAACATGTACTGCTCTGGATTTAGAGAATTTACTTTGAGACAAGAACTTCCCCAAAGAACTTTCACTGTTGGGGAAGTATATTATATGTGAATTTTGCTTTCATGCTATTTCGTGGCTTAGGAAAAAAAAAAGTATTTTCCAATCTGGCAAAACATATTATTAGCAAAAGAATGTAATGTGACATAACTTAAGCCATAAATGTAATTGGAATGTCATTTTCTTTTTTTCAGGTTCCTTGGTGTTACTCAGTTTTCACCTACACATGCCAGAAAGGCATTTCCATGTTTTGATGAGCCAATCTACAAGGCCACTTTCAAAATCAGCATTAAGCATCAAGCAACCTATTTATCTCTATCCAATATGCCAGTGGAAACTTCTGTGTTTGAGGAAGATGGATGGGTAACGGATCACTTTTCACAGACACCTCTCATGTCCACATATTATTTAGCCTGGGCGATTTGCAACTTCACATTCAGAGAAACCACCACCAAGAGTGGGGTTGTAGTAAGTATTTTCAACCTAATGATGTTTTGGGATAATGAACACTCTGTAAATTAACCTGATTTCTAGATTAACAATGGATCATTTATAACCTCTTCACGTCTTATGTAGTTGAATTCTTTAATTCTTGTGGGCAAAGTGTCTTCTTGGTTGTAGAGTCAAAGAGAAACTTCTTTTCTACCTAGCCCTCTTACTCCTTTAACCACCTCTGCCTACCTTCCTCATCATCCTTCCTCATCTCCACCCCCACTTCTGAGTATATCTAAAACAGTTGTTGTCTTTTCTGGGAAATTGCCTGTTTCTGCTTAAGTGGGCTGTGAAAACTGCTTCTTTCTATGGTGAAATATTTCAAATGCACTGAAAATGCAGCAAGTAACATAATAAGCTCCATATATCTACTAGCTAGTTCTATAGAATCTGAATATTTTGCTAACTTTGCTTCAGTTTATTTAACTGAATAGAGTTGAAGCCTTCTGTATAGCCCTCCCTGATCTCACTCCCTTGCCCCTTTTAGAGATGTCATTGTCCTGACTGTGCCATTTGTCATTTTCATGCATGGTTCCATACATTTATTAGGTATGTATATATCCATGTATAATACATATCCTGCTTTACATTTTGATATATATGATGTTACAGATGTTCTTCTACAGTTTATTTTTATTTCATTTTATTTTCTTAGGAAGGGTGAGATATAGGGAGCATTGTCTGCCTTAAATTGATGATAAGGATCTATTGGATTTTCCTTGATCATTATCATTTGTGACACCATGGTGTCTGGGCACTTTTCACGTACAATTGCAGTGTGTTATGCTAGGCCAGGCCGTGCCAGATTAACAATTGCTTTTTCATTTCAGTGGTTTACACAATAAATATGCATGTGTTTTATTTTCTTATGAACCATAAAGCAAGCTATTACAATTCTCTTTTTTCCAAATGAGTAAATTAAAGTTTAAAGAGATTAAGTAACTTGCCCAGGGTCAAAAAAATTAGAAAGAGGTGGAGTCATAAACCAAATCTGTTGGTTTGATCTCTAATTTTGGGCTGTCCCTCCTGTGCCCTAGGAACTCTTGTTTCACCATTTTGCCTACGTGTCTATAAGAGAACTCAGCTTGTGATTCTTCCATCCCAGGGCCATCATGTTTAATGTTGCTTGAATATAACAGAATAGGAGAATAGAAATCTATATTTTTGATCTATAGAAAGTTCATAGCTCTACAGTAACCTCAATTTTGAAAAATAGTTTTGGATAAAGAAATTTTTCTCACTGTTACTTTTAATTTAAATCACAGTGGAACCTGTTTAAAAAAATAAAATCTGCTTCATAAAAAATTAATGCAATCATTGAAGAACTACATAGTGAATTCATCTATACAATCATTAAAATAATATTTTAAATACAGTCTATAGAGAGCAGTTGGGAGGCATTTTACTCTTTTGGGCTTATAATCATTGGAAATGTTGAATTCCTCTGATGTTTGTTGATGTCATCTATGGACATTTCAAGGATGTACTCATTGGACCATAAACAGAAAAGGAACATGAAGACATCTCATTTCCTTTTGTGTGTTCAGAAGTTGATGATTGACTTGCTGTGGGTCAGCTAGCATGAGGTAGACTGGAAATGCTTTTACTAGTATATTTTCTTTAAAGTATCTTAAAAGTGCCCTCAGCCCTACACAGTTATGCTTGTTGCTAAGTGACCCATTTTTAAAACCAGACACACTCTAATTATTTAGATGTGACTTCTCTTTGGAGTTAAGAATCTCTGAGTAATTAGTAAACATGTAAAATTTTCTGCTTAATAATTTGTATGTAGAAAAGATAAAATATACTACCAGAAAACATCAAAAGGTCAACTGAAATAAGATTTTAGATTATATAATCTAAAAATACTAAAATCAGTATAGAAGAAAACAAAATTGCCATTGAGAGATCTTGTTTATCAACTGTGAAAATACAGTCTAAAGCTTGACTCTCTTTTTCTGTCACCTCTTTGAAATTCAATCTGTTTTCTTTTCACTGTTTTTCCCCTTCATTACTGGGAACAAATGGGAGTGACATTTTTCAACCCTTAACAGCAAAGGAGAGGAAGTTGAGCTTTAAAATCTTGGATGTGGGATGGTCATGTGAAGTCCAGGTGTTCATTTCATATCAGAAGTTGAAACAATTTTCTTTGAGCCCCGAGAAAGGATCTTTTGTAGCGTATTAATAATGCAGAGCAGAATTGTGGCAGTGCCCTATGTGTGAATATTTGAAGCATCATAATCACCATCATTACTTATCAAGCTACCTAAACTTTGCAAAGTACTATTTTAATTAGAAAGATAAAAGTCTAAGATCCCTTCAGTACAGAGATTGCAAATTCAACCTTTGTGTTGAATTCACATCTGCAATTTTCGTTTGCCTATCCTAAAATGACAAAAATGTTCCTAATTTGTTGTCAATATTTAGAAATTGAGAGATTGCACAGAAAATTATTTATTTATGTTTTTTAGAAACAAATCAAAAGTATTTATAACACTGGGTCCACATTTCCATTTGGCAATTTTTTTTATTCACTTGTTCCTTCAACAGAAATGTATTGACTGAGTATCAGACATTGTTCTAGGCTCTCACGATGCAGCAGCAAACAGAGCAGAAGTTCCTGTTATCAAAAAGCTTATATTCTACTGAGAAGAGAGAGGAAATAAATAAATGTGTAAATGTCAGGTGTGATATATGCTATGAAGAAAATCAATATCATTAACACAGGGCATTTGCATCCTAGTGTAACTTAATCCAGATCACTTTTGTTGTTTTGTGTCTGGTTTCCACTTTGCTGTTATGCATTACCTACCTCATCTACCTCATCCTGTAGACATTTGAATTTTCAGGTCTAGTCTAGGAGCATATCTCAGGAGGGCAGCCAGGGAATGTACATAAGAAAAGCAATGATTCACCAATTGTGAATTAGTGTCATTAGTATTCATTAATTGTCAATTGGAAGTTGTAGAAAATAATTAAAACTAGAGGAAGAAATTGCTAAGAGTTAGAGTCCAGGGATGGGCCTCATGGAGGAGAAAGGAGTTCATTAAGTCCAAAATGGTGATTTGGTCTTAGAGAAGCAGATAATACATACATATAATCCTTGGTAGGGCAAATGTTAATAAGAAAAGATATAGAGGTAAGGATACCCTGTGGAAAATAGTGTAGTATTATGGTTATAAACCTGAATTTTGGAATCACATAGATCTGTTTCAGAATTTGTTTTGCTTCTCTGTGACCTTGGTTAATTACTTTACAGTATCTCTTTGTCCTGATTTTCTTGTTTGAAAATTGAAAGTATGAGTTCTTCCTTTACAGTATTTTTCTGTTTACCGTAATGGCATAACTAAGTGCTCTAAAATGTTTGAGGCATCTATTTTGTTATTTTCAAAATTTCTGTGGGTCAAGAATTTGAAGGGCACAGTGGGAGCAACTTGACTCTGTTTAGTGATTTCTGGGTCTCAGTTTGGGAGACATGATGATTGACAGTGATCTGACAGCTGCTGCCAGAATCATTTGGAACCCCCTTTGTCTGGTGATTGTGCTGTTAGCCTCTTGGGATAGTCTCCTGGCTCCAGAATTAACATGTGGCCTCTCCATGTGACCTGGGCCTTCTCAAAGCATGGTAACCTCAGGAGGGTTGAATTTCTTACACTCCTTCAGCTTACTAAAAGGAAGTGTCCCAGAAGAACTAGTTGGAAACTATGTGGCCTGTTTTGAATAAGTTTAAGAAGTCACACAGAATTGTTTCTACTATATTCTGTTGATTAGAAGTGAATTACTAGAGAACATAGACCCCAGCTTTTGATGAGAGAACTATTAAAGAATTTGGGGACCTATTGTAAAATTAACAGCTTGTTCTCTGCTCACAAATCACTTATATTCATCCCATACACAATTTATACTTGTCATTGGGTCTGATCCCGCTAATAACATCAAGCTGAAGTTTGAGATCTGTGATCTTTTTGTCCAGGTGCAGATGAGATGACTTGGGTTTAGTTTTGGGATGTGGTTTTTCTCACCCTGGTGACCTATTACCTACATCAACAAGTTATTTTTCCTTATGCTCCTCCCCACCCCAGCACTCCAGCCCCACAGAGAACAGTGAGACTGGAATATGATTATTGCAGTAGCTATATCTATTTATGGATGGAGAAAATGGGAAGATAAAGTAGTTATTGGTCCATAGCAGTTCCGAAATCCAACTGGCCACATGTTGCCGATTCCTTAATAATGGCTCAGTGCTGTTCCCTGGGAGTTGTTTTCTTGGCATTTGCCCTGATCCTATGGGCTCTTAGTATTTGTCTTGGAAGGAATTCTTTCTTTCCAAGTAAAAAGTAGTTTGTGTTTGCAATCAAACAATAATAATTAAATAAAAGGAGTTTGTGTTGCAATTGAATACCCTCAACTTGCTTCCTACCAGTAAAAAGCTAGGGTTCCAAAGTTGAATGCTTGTTTTGTATTGATTCCTTTGCTTTAAAGAAAGTATGCATATGTAAAATGATTGACTATTCATCTATCAAGTTATATCAACTCCATTAGGCAAAATTATGCCCACAAATCTCTTTAAGATGAAACTTTGTCTATTTTGAGGCTTTGTGGAATATTCTTAGATGTCATTATTTGACAGAGAGACTTTATGAGACATGCCGTGATTTTAATAAAGCGTTTTGTGTTTTTGAAAAGGTTATAGGGCACCATTTTAAGAGTTTCTTAGGTCTTAAGATACTAATGCTTTTGTCTGTATCTTCAGACCATGTTTTCCAGATAGTGATCTGTTTTGTTGTTTTGTTTCCTGAAACTGTTTCTTATGTTGATCATCTTTGGCTATCTGATGAAGCTAGGAAGGAGAAGAGTTTTAATTTATAATACAGTGAATCCTGGCTCTTTCATATTTCCTCTAAATTTTGTTTGAAAACTGGACAATTTATTTCTTTTTTTCTTCTCTTTTATAAAGTTCATGGTCCATAAGAGGCAGCAGGGGGCATGTTTAGTGTTCTGCCTGGAAATCTCTTTGGCTAAAAAATATAGTTCAGTAGTCATATTTCTTATTTTTCTTGGTACTATAAGTAATTGGGTTGTATAACAAAGATCATCCTTTCTTCAGCTTTCAATAACATTTTCTTTACTATCCCTTCAAGCCCTCCTTGAAAACCTTCCCAGAGACCATAGACTATGCTAAAATCCCCTCAGGACTTTTCTAGGTTTTGTTCACAGTCTAGTCCCAAAGCCAATTCACAGATTTCTGGGCTTTGTTATGGCAGAACCCAACTTCCTTCCAAATTGGTTTCAGTTAATACTGTGAATAAGAAACTATCTTAAAACAGCAATAAAGACCATTGTTTTTGCTCTTGAATTCTATGGTTTGAGTTTTGGCAGTACATAAGAGGAAAAGATCTACACTGCTTCACATGTTGGGAGCATCACCTGGGGAGGCTCCTTGACTGTGGTGACAGAATAGCCAGGAGCCAGAGTGATCGGATGTATCTCATTTGAGGTATGGGATCTCATTGGGGCTCTCATCTGGGACATATGTGTTTGGTCTCTCCATGGGACCTGAGCTTTTTTGTAGCATGATGGTCAGATGTTTGTGGACTTGTTACACTGTCTGTTCATTCCATTATAAATGACTATAGAAATTGTATTCATCACCATCTTTTTTTTTCTTCCTTTTAGCAGTGTAGAATCTGTATTCTTTTCTGATCCTACCTAAGAATTTAACCAGCATTGCTTTTAGTACATTCTATTAATTATAATTGGCCCAGATTCTAGAGGAGGAGGACATAGACCCCATGTTTCAAAGGGAGTATTGCTAAAGAATCTGCAGCCTCTTTTATAATTACCACAGTTGTAGTGAATATTATAGGAGAATATGCATATAAGATTATAGGCACAGTGCCTGACATAGTACTCATTCTGATGATGACAATTAAATTGATCATGTATTCAGAAATCACAAAGGGAGTGGGGAAATGTAAGTTTGAAAGATAGATGGAAACTAGATGGTGGAAGAGCTTGATGCTGGTTAAATTTTAACATTTTATTCGGTTAACAATAAGAGCTATTGGAAATTTAAAAGCTTGAGATATGATAGGGATAATTTTGATAATTTACCTAAGAAAGGCATAATTTTCCTGCAGACAGGAAGAGATTGGAAGCAGAGTTCCATTTAGCTAAGAAACTTTGGACTAGAGTAATTAAAACTGAAATGGGAAGGATAGTGTAGACATGAAAGGTGTTTTTAGGGAAGAATTCATAGGACTTGGTGAGGGACGAGAGACAGGAAAAAGAAACATCAGGGAAGCATGGATCAGAGAGTCAAGAATGACTTTAAAGTTTAAGGTAAAACAGCTCTATGGATTCTGTGCTCCAGAGTCACTGTGTGTTTTTGATTGGCTGCTGCAACCAGGGAAGTTTTTATTTTCTCCAGTCTCTTGGAGGCATGTCGGTACTGCCCAAGTGACCCCTTTGTTCTATTATAAATGATTATACAGAATTTTGTTAGCTTTTTTTTATTAGTAAGATATAAAAAGTCAATTTAAGCTCAAGCAAAAAGGGAAATTCACTAGGAAGAGATTGGAGTATATTAAAGAAACTCTGGGGCTAGGAACACTGAAGAACTTGGGAATCCTGTTTCATGTCCTGGGCAGTGTTTCATCTGCTTTACTGTACTCTTTTTTGTTGGACAGGATGCCTCTTATCTTTGATTCATGTGTTGAAATATTGCTGCCAAAAATTCCTGTGTTTTGCCAATTGCTGTGTAGACCCCAAGAGAGAAAATGACCTTTATCAATTCCCAGACTCTAGAGTGTGTATATTGATTGCCTTGGCTTGAGTCAAGTGATTAGTCTCTGTGTGTAGAGTGCCCCTGTGGCATCATATGATAGGAACATGACATCTTCTGCTTCAGCCTTGTGTATGGGAGTACGTGCTGCACAAAAGAGAGAGTTTGCTGTGCACAAGAACTACTACAAATGCCCCAAATACACTTTTTAGTTTTTTTGTTTAGACTGATTACAATAGGAAGGACGTACAAAATTTATAGTGGTGGTGTAAATGTATGTATACCTACATCCTGGAAAGTACAACACACACATATATAATACAGATTTCTGAAACTCATTGTTTGAATGATGAGATTATGTATATACATTCAAATCATGGAACCACTACTCTTTGTAGTTTCTTATTGAAAACAAAATTAGGTCTCAGTTTATTATGAGAATAAGAACAGTGTAGATTAATGTACCTAAGCATATATTTTAGTTTTTAAAAAATATGTTAATAATAGGAGTTCTGTTGTCATTAGATACTCTGGTTAGATTGCATTACAAATGTAGTAATGACCCACGTAGGAAAAAAGAGTAACAGAAGAGTCAGATTATATTCTATTTAGGAATCCAAGTAGAGACTTCCTGCCTATTCCAGGAGTCTTAGTCATTCTCTTCCTCTGTGCTCTTGGAATACTTTGTGCTCTCATTCCTCATAGCCATTGTTCTGCTGTTCATCTTTTTTCTTGCTAGATGCTTTGCTCCTCTAGATTGGCTGCTTTGCAGGAAGACATCATGTCTTACTCATCTTTGTTAGATCAGTAATTCACATTGTATGTAGAACATGGTAGGGATTTGGTGAAGTTCCACTGGAGATCTAAATGATAGATTCTGTTCAGGCCATCACATTTTCAGTGTTTTCCAAGACCTTTTGATGAGGTTTAATATTTTGGATATGAAAATTTATGAGCAATAATTTTGACCAATATTGAAATATAAAGAGCAGATGTCATGACACAGATATCATTACTTTTGGGGAACTCTGCAGGAAGCTATAGGCGAAAGAGTTGCTAAAGAGAATTGAAGTGCAAAATTTTACTGCCAAATGGGGAACTAAATCTAGTACAGTGTTGAGCTTCTCAAGGACATTGTCCTGGGAGGAGAAATGAGGTGGTTCTTACTAAATGAAAGGCCACAATTGTCTTTGTTCTCTATTAGGAAAGCAAAGTCTCATGAGTATTGTTAATTGGCTGGCAACAGTTGGGGGTAGTGAGGCGGGCCCAGGTTGCCTGGGTTGTTTGAAGCCATGTGGGTGACTGTCTTGAGGTTATGATATAGTGCTCTCCTCTGCTGCATGAGATTTCCTGAGCCAGGCTTGGGTTACCAAGTCAGGTCTGCCGTGTTGGGAGCAGCCCTCATGGGCAGGTTAGGAATTCATTAAAGTCAAGGAATTTGAGCACTTAAGAAGAATAAAATTGGACATCCAGAAATGTTATTAGTATGGTAGGAAAAGAGCTCATATTTTCTGTTAAGGAGTGAGCATAGAGTGAATGAATGGATGTAGTGATTATAGACCAACTTCTTTGGTGGAATGGTTAAAAGAAGGGTTAGGAATATATTCATGCAGAGCCCCTATCAAGTAATTTTTATATTAAGAGAGAGCTGAATCTATAAGAAGAAAACAAATATTTCCAGAAAATAGCCAAGGACTATATGATGTTTAGTGGCTTGTGTCTGTCAGAAAATAGCAATCATCTTTTGTGCCTCCCTGCAAGTTGTAAGAACCAAGGGATAAGAATAGAGAAAATAGATGTGGGAGATTGAACCTGAGGGATTGACAAACACACATAGCCATGAGTCAGGAGGGTAAATACCTAGAGCTTCAATGACAACAGTGTTGGAATTATTAGTCATGGTATACAGAGAAGCCACGAGGCAAGGGAACCCATAATGAGAATGACATTCATAAATGGATAGGGAGGGTTGGAAAATAGAATGATGAGAATAAAAGGTAGGGTGGACAGATGCAGCGGATGTGGTGGAAAGATGGTCTATAGACAGTAAAGAGGAGGGTTTTAGATTTCAGGGTGATCTGGAGGAGTTTTTTTGGGGGGGGGGTACCAGGGATTGAACTCAGGGGTACTCAACCACTGAGCCACGTCCCCAGCCCTATTTTGCATTTTATTTTGAGACAGGGTCTCACTGAATTGCTTAGTGCCTCACTTTTGCTGAGACTGGCTTTGAACTTGCAACCTTCCTGCCTCAGCCTCCGGAGCTGCTGGAATTATAGGTGTGTGCTACCACAGCCCCGCAATCTGATGGAGTTTTAAGTCTGTGATTGCAAAGTGGGATGGATGAAGGGTCTGAAGATAGAATAATGGAGTGAGCAGCAATAAAGTAACTGTGAGGTCATGTTGGAACAAATCTATAATTTGGAGGGGAAATCCTTGAGAATGCTGACAGGAAAGCTGTAAGCCAGACTTCTGATTCATTCAAGAAGTGTGAGGGAATCATTCACTGGGCTAGAGGGGAAGAGGATTAGTAAAAGATATGAATTACAGAAGATGAAGAATTTTTTTTTCCATAGAAGTGGAGGAACAGTGATGTAAAAGCAGCGATGGCAGGAGCTGGGAAAGTGCCTATCCCTCTCCTGGTCTCTGAGGGTGTGTGACAGCAGATCTATAGACGAGTGAGAATGTGGGCAGAAGTACCAGGTGGGAGTCAAGGGTTTGTTTAAAAGATAAGAGCTGTTGAAAATAAGGATTATTTACACAGCAGGTGGAATGGTAGACTGGAGGGATGTGTTAACAACAGAAGAAGAAGAGGACTGAGCAGTCCAAATTTAGTTCATGAAGGAGCTTAAAGAAGTATCCAGCCTCAAGGTTTCCACTGGGACATTTGGTGTAATGGAGTGTGCTTCAGCAGATCTCCATCCCCTGGTGGCTGGCCTGGGCTGATGGTGAATTCAGTGATGAACGATAATGGTTTTGTTATACAATCCACAATTTATCAAATGCCCTGAGGTTTAAGAATCTATGTATTTAAAGAGGCTAATAGAAGCTCAGGGAAAAGCTTAAGTGAAAAGCCAATGAGCCTACAGAGCAGAGCAGTTTGGCCAGTGCAGATTGTCCATGGTTGTGGTATGTTTGTGCTGGATAACATGTGGGGTAGATTGCCTGGTGTGCTGCTAGGTGTACTTCTTGTGTGGTAGAGAGAAGGGAGATGATTCTGGCTGTGATCCTTCTTCCCTTAGTCTTCCTGGAAGGATTTTGGGTGGCTGCAGAGAAGGCTACTAGTTCAGTTGCCTTTTAGCTATGGTTGTGGCATATCTAAAGCAATGCATATCATCTGATAATAAAAAAAATTTTGCCTTTTCTTTTTGTGTTGCTTACTTTCCTTCTGATTTAGGATTAATTATTTTTTCCCTTTTCTGATTATTTTTCTTTCTCGTTCTTTAGGACTTTTTAGAGGACTGTTTTGTCCACGTATTTGTAAGCTAACAGAGGTGGAGTTTTTGCACAGTATTGAGGAGGACAGGGGTGGGAAATGAGGGTGGAGTACTATGGAGGAGCCAGATCATGAGGTGTTTGTATGCCACATTATGGAGTTTGACTTTATCTTTTAGGCAGAGAGAACCCTTAAAGGATTTGACCTTGAGAGGGCTTCAGTTCACATTGGGAACTTTTTCTAGAAGTACAATGATAATACCAAATATTTTATCATCTTTGTTAAAAGACTCTCAGTTCCTTTTCTTCATAATTTACTTGATCAGAATCTGTTTTCCTTTTCCATGAAGGCTGCCATACCAGTCTAGCTGAACTTTCATGAAGATTAGGGAATAGGCTTTCAATGTATGTATGTGTGAGTGAATTGCTTAGATGGCAGTTGACATGAGAATGTAGCCAAACTTTTGCATCTGGTTTTGGACACAAAATTTGTTGCAGTCCAGAGGAAAAAATAAACCTCTGAGTAACCATAATGCATAACAAACAAGATCATAACATAAAGATTGATATTACTTGGGTCAAAATAATTCTTATAGGTTTTGATGTCAAATATGAAGACTAACCACAATATTTCATTGAGATATGTTAATATTTTTGAGGATAGAACTTGTAGGAAACAAAGAGAAATTATTTTTTGAAGAATCAAATATTCCTGAAAGGCCTCTGTGTTCAGATGGATGGGTAAAGTGGAACGTACAGAATAGAAGAAGATATCAAAAGTACTAATAGTACTGCCTGTCCTCAGCCACTGCCACCTACTAATGTTTCTTTACTTCCTTATCAGACCAGATGGCAGGATGGAAACTCGCTGGATCTCTGAGATGCTGCTGTTTTCTGATTAGGTTTAATTTGGGGAGGAACTGGCGGATGCCTAGAACCAATCACTATCCATATGTACTGTTCACTTGAAAAAATATTTCTTACCATATTTCTGAGCACCACACAAAACCATTCCTCTATTCGTTCACAAGTATATATTGTGCAAGTATGTTTAATAGTGAACTGATAAATATGAACAATTTGGCATAATTAAAAATATCAAAGAGAACTGACTGGGAGAATAAATAAGTTCCCTTAGATGTAGGATTCCTGAGTAATAGGGAAAGGAGAAATTTCTGATTTTTATGATTCACTGTAATTAGCTCTCCGATACCCATACTAGAAATCTATCTTATGTCTATCTCTATCTCCTATCAATCAGTCAATCAATCAATCAATCAATCATCTGTATCTGTGTATCCTGGTAAACTCACAAAAATAATGTATAACACACACACAAGCACACACACAAACACACAAACACATACATACTCCCCATGGTACAAAGCAAGTTTCTTGCTCATAGCATTCAGTAAACATTCATAGCATGGGTGATATAAGATGCATTTTGAAGGAAAATCAATAGATTTTGAAGAGTGCCTTGATGTGGGTGATAAAGGAATAACAGTGGATCAAAAAAACCTCAAAGTTTTAGTTTGCTTGACAGAGAGGATTATGTGGTAGGACCCTGCTCTTCTGGAAGTTTCTCTGTTTGCTTCCTATATCTTCCTCTTTTACATTCTTCTACTCTCATCTGCAGAATTCCAGGTGCAGGAGGAGAACTGGCCAGAATGGAGCTTTTTTACTTCCCCTCTTCCCCTGAAAGTTCACACTATACAATCCTGTCATACCAGTGAGAGAAAATGAAGAAAAACGGAGTTCTTTTTTTTTTAATATTGCAAATTTATTGTATGTGTCTCTCTGATGAAATGTAAATCTTTTAAATGGCAAGTCGGGCTGAAAGTTAGGCTATCTCCACACATGCCTAGAATTAATGCAGCAGTGTTTCAGCATTTTAGATAGGGGAAAAAAAAATCACCAGAAACAGTATCATATCATTTGAATAGAAGAGTGGTCTTAATGTTTTTCCTTTTCAGTATTTCATTAGACAATGAGCAATTCCTTCAGAAGGGCCTCTGTGAGAATGTAAGAGGTGCTCATGGTGCAGGCAGTCCTTGTACCTTACCTTCCCCTAGGGAGAGGCAATATGAACAGAGAGAGAGTGAAATAGTCAACTGACAGTGTAAGGATTCCGTTAAATGATGTGTTCTCCAGAAGGCTGTGGAGGAGTAAGCACAGGCTGGGCAGAGGAAGTTAGCGGAAATAGCATTCGGATTTAGCAGATTGGGGCTGGAGTTTGGATTCTCCCAGTAACTACAGGCAAGTTTCTTAATTGGAATCATAGTCTCTTATATAAAAAGGGCTTCTAACAGTGTATACCTTGTAATTCTGTTGAGAAACTGAAAAGACACGATGGGAGTGAAATGCTCATCCAAGTGCCTGAGATGAGGCTTGTAGACTTGGCAGTTATATAGGCCACACTAGTAAGTTATGTGCTACTAATGGGCAGGCTAGGACTATAGGAGAGGTTGAGGGAGAATGAGCACAGATAGTTAAAATGGGAGCCTTTGTGGGAACAAAGTAAAAAAAGTAGTTTTCAGAGGGCAAGGAGGCATTGTTTAGGAGGTAAAGACAGGAAATATTGCCATTTTATCTAGACCTCCCAGTGTAATGTCACTGTGAAATATGTTGCAAAAATTTGTGGCATTCGTTTTTCCTTGTCATTACCAACATTGCACAAATGACTTATAACCTAATTATTAGAAGAAGTGAGATGTATATGAAATAAACATTTCTCTATGGTTCTGTCATATGTGGGAAGATGGAATATTTTTAGGTTTATGGAAAAAATTGTTTCCAAGGAGAAGCCAGGGAGGAAAAGGTGTTTGGAAAGAGAGAGATTAAACCAGTTATACAAAGATGTCTATATACCTGTCATCTATGTCCATATATAAAAAAATAAAGTTATATCCTGCTAGTTATTGAGCTATGATTAAAGAAGGGATGGAGGAAAAGGATGTATACATTAAAGGATGGAAAAGAAAAAAATTTTCTACGTTATGAAACATCACCAAAACCAAACATTTATCCTATTATTTCATTTTAAAATACCATTATCTTATTAATCACTTATGTATCAGGTTTCTGTTTTAAGAATTTTACACATTTTATCCATTTAATCTTCATAACTACATGAAGAATCTTCTTCAGTATTTCTCATATCCTGCAGGTAAGGATGACAGGCTCAGAGATGGCATAACATACCCATAGTAAAGCCTGGAGCAGAGGTTCAGCCCAGGAGGTCTGAGTGCAGAGCCCTTGTTCCTTGTTGCTTCATGTACTGTCTCATAGAAGTTAAAAGTGATTCCTTAAGGGCAGACATAGGGGTGAACATGACAAGCATGATATTTGTCTTCAGGGAGATTATTTTTAGCTAGATGTAAGATGCTTCTCAGAGAATGTATATTTTGGGCATTCTAATCACAGATCTGTAGGGAAAGAGATTCCTTCAACACTCTTTGGAACTAGGTGTCTCCATCTCTACATGGGTAACATTATGGACCAGGCAAATCTTTGTTGTGTGAGTCTGTCCTGTGCATTGCAGGATGTTCAGCAGCAACCCTGGTCTCTGCTCACTGGACGCCAACAATGACATCTGAAATATCTTCAGACATTGTCAAATGATCTCTGCCAAAATTACTCCTGGTTGAGGACTACTGCTCTAGAGGAATGATATCTATGGTGGATGACTTTACATTAAAAGGTATAGAGGTGGCTCTTCTGGAGATGTGCAGCCAATCTGGAGCATGTATTCAAGAGGGCATCTCAAGACTTGTTTCACTCACTGATGTTTACTTTACCTCACTTTGGCAGATAAACACAAATGCAATTAGGAGAAATCTAAAATGTTATGATTGGTATCTGGCATGTCATTCAAAGTCTCCTGTGTTTAGAGTGAGACTTTGAGGAAGTGATTGGATCTTGTGGCTCCAACCTTATCAGTGGATTAATCCATTGAAGCTTCAGGCTACTTGGAGGTGGGTGGGAACTAGTTGAAGGAAGTAGGTCACTGAGGGCATGCCCTAGAAGGGATTATGTTCTCTTCAGTCCCTTCCCCTCTGTCTCCATTCCCCAGATGCCATGAACTGAGTAGCTTTGCTCTGCCATCCCTTCTGCTGTGATGTTCTGACTTGCCTCAGGTTTACAGCAATGGAGCCAAGTGCGCATGGGCTGAATCCTCTCAATCTGTGAGCCAAAATAAACCTTTCTTTCTCCAAGTTGTTTTTCTCAGGTGTTTGTAACAGTGACAGAAAGCTGACTGATACATAGAAAATATCACTAGCAAGTTTAGGAATGGGAAATAGTAGAAATAAGAGACAAAGTTGTCCCTATCTTTTTGTGATAGTTATTGAAAATGAAGACAATGTAAGGAAATAGCTTCATGTGTAGAAAGAACAAATAAGTTTTTATACCGCATGCTATGTTCAGGGGTTGTTTGGCTGTTTTAGGGACAGCCTGAGTGATGAACAGTTTAAAGTGTTTCAAACGTACTCTTTGATCAGTGTTCTCTTACTCTTTATATTGTAGGTGTGTGAGACCTGATGAAGCCTTACAGCAGTGGTTCTTACATTATGTGTGCAAATTAGAATTACCTGGGGACTGTTTTCTAAAATTCACATTTATAGATCCTACTCTAGACTTACTGAAACTGAATGTTCAGATCTGGGGCCTCAGCTTTGGGAGCATGTTGAAAGTTAATGCACACTCTTAGATATAAAGCCTGTGAAGAAGCTGGTCTTCCCATGCTCCCTGTGTGCAATGATCTTTTGTCACCTGGCTTCCTCCTTTGAAAGGCATGTCCTGGAAGTCACATACAGAACATTTCTTTCTTTCTTTCTTTTTTTTTTTGGTACTGGAGATTGAACTCAGGGGCACTCGACCACTGAGACACATCCCCAGACCTATTTTGTGTTTTTATGTAGAGACGTGGTCTCACTGAGTTGCTTAGCGCCTCACTGTTGCTGAGGCTGGCTTTGAGCTCATGATTCTCCTATCTCAGCCTCCCTAAGTGCTGGGATTATAGGTTTGCACCACCATGCCCGGCTTAGAGCATTTCTTTTTAATTCTTATTTGCCATAATTTTCTTATAGCTGCAAGGGATGTTAGTTAACATCCATAAGGCTGTAGGTGAAGCTTAAAATGAGAGGTTCTAAAACTGAGGATCATGGGAATGGACATTGGTAGATCATTAGCATTCTTCACCACCACGGATGGTTATTGAAACATAGTAATAGCATCAGACATATGTTGAACAGTAAAGGTGTTCTAGGAGCAAGGAAAAGCAACAAATGTGATGTTATTGTTCTCAATATTCTGTTTTATAGATAAGAAAATGGAATATGGAAGGGCTTAGTACTTAGTGTCACATAGTTGGTGGCTATTAGAGCTCTAATATTAAACATTCTGTGGGGTACCACAAGAATTTTCCATGAGATAATTTATTTAAACTACCTCAGTTTCCCAAACTAATGTACTAGATACAGTTTTTAGATTCCTTAGGTTTATGTAGAAAATATATTTGACTCGTATTGGTAATAGTCATGTTGATCATCCTTTGTTCTTCAGATTTTTATTAGAATTTTTCTACTCTATACTCTGAATTTAAAATATACGTTTGTTTTCTTGCTTTTAAGTGGGGAAAGTAAAGACCACCATAAGATGGGGACAGCTGTAGAAAGTAAGCTTGACAACATTTTGAGTTTTATAATGCTCAGTAATCCAGAAGATTGTACATAAATATAAGGAAATTTTGGATTTACAGTGATCCTACCACAGCATGATCCATAGAAAATAAGGTTTGGATTTTTATAAATATATTTGTCTCTCTCCATAACAGCTAGTTTATAAATCAAGAAGAAAAATGCCTGGTTAAGTTTGTTTATCATCTGGAGATGATATAGACAGCAGTCTCTCAAAAGTCTTAGAGCAATGTCTGTCTAGTCAAGAGATTGGTTAATAGTGAGCTTCTAGAACTAAGTCCATGCCAGATGCAGTTGTTCTCATCCACAGTATTCGTGTAGATTTCTTTTAACCCGCAGTATCACTGAGACAGATTATATGCGTAAATGGACCAGAGATATCCTAGGAAATTGTTCATAGAGGGAATCTATTTTTTCAAATCTGTGACTGATCTTTTAAACAGTAATTCATAGCATGCTGGTCTTTTGGGGGAGGTGTTTTTTCCCTAAGCCAGGTTTATAGGGTCATAGTTAAGCAGAAATTGGTCTTATGGTCCCAAGTGTCTGCCACTTGTGGTCTAGATGAAGATTTGGAGAGACAAAGAAAGGGAGGATAGAGGGACACAGAGAGATCAATATTGATTTTTTAATTAGAATACCAAAAAGAAAGAAAGAAAAAGACCCACCCTCCCAAAATTTCAAAAACCATAAAAGCCCTTAATTTTGAGAGATAGTTACATGAATGTTATATCATTCAATGCTCTTTTTAAATTTGCAAGTTAGGTTAAATTGTTTCAATAATTTATCCTCCCTGAAAAATGGACTACTGAATTCCACTGCAGGGTCCAGGAGGGTCATGTGGACAATGACAGAGGAGGATGGTTGAACATTGTTGCTCAGTTATGACTTCTGCCATGAAATCCCAGGTTTATAATTTGCTTTTGATGACAAATCAAATAACCATCTAATGGTGACTATGAATCCTGGAGGATGTTAGCTGTAAGAATCATGTAATCCTCAGTGACAGCTCCCAATAGATTCAATAGGAATCCCCCTAATAGTATGAAAGCAGTTGTGTTAGTGTGTATCAGCAACTAGAAAATGGGCATTTCTTTTTCTGATCTAATATGAAAGAATAGGGCATTCTTAAACCAGGAAAAAAAAAAAACCTCCCAACATTCATGAGATTTTATTGCTGAAGATGCAAGTTTGTCTAAATGAGTAGGTGCAATCACAGAAGAGTAGATCAGTTTTTTCTAGTAATTTTACTGGATCTACCCGGCTCTGTGCCTAAATCTCCTTTCTTCTCCTCAATCATGGCTGTATCACCCCTCTTTACACTCCAGATCTTAGAAAACATTCCAATGGCCTACCTCTCTCTATCTTGGCTATTACTACTTTTCGTCATTTGAACTTGACATGAACGTCTTAGTTGTATAGACAACTCCGTGTTACTGGGTTTATTACCAGTGAGATATACTAGTTAAAGACAGGTCCCCAAGACTGCTACCGTTGATCTGCCCACCCATGCAGGATCCCAGACCCAGGCCCAGGACTACCTCCAGGGACCCTTGAGGGAGCCCAGTCCTATGTGAGGCCCAGGACCTCCCCCAGTTCCGTGCCAGAGCCCCTGCCTACCAGTGGGAGCACAGGCCAAGGCCCAGGATTGATTCCAGGAACCTCCACAGGAGGCCAGCCAAGGTCAGGTCCAAGACCTCTATGGCCAATTCACCAATCCACATGGGAACCCAGACCCAGGCCCAGGACTGCCTTTGGGGAGCTTTATTAGAGCCTGGGCCTAAGTCAGGCCCAGGACTGCTTCCAGGGACCTTAGCAGAAGCCTGGGCCTTTCAGGCCCAAGACTATCCACACTGTTCTGAGCCAGAGCCCCTGTTGATCAGTGGGAGCCCAGGCCAACCACCTGGCACCCCGGTGAGAGCCCAGGCCAAGATCAGTCCTAGGACCACCCTCACAGGCCTGTGTGAGAGCCCAGGCCCAGGACTGCCCGTGTAGATTGGAGGACTATGCTGTTGCTCCCTTCCTGTGTCCTTCATTGGACACTGTAGCCATTGCCATAGCTCTTTCCATGTAGTAGCCTCCACTTTGGGACAACAGAAAGGGTCTGGAGGCAGTGACCCACCACAGCTCAGCACACCACATGACTGCATCTCTGATCAATCAGCCCAAAACCATTGTAAGTCCCACTCTTTCAGCTCCATCTCTGAAAGTATTTGCATCCATCATGGGCCACCACTGCTGCCATGTTGAGTTACCTCCACTACCACTGCCACCATCTTTAGTGGCAGTAGTGTCCATCTAGGGTCACCTGCTGAGGACTGGAATTGAACTCCAAGGTGAGGTACAGGTAATCTGTAGGGTCACTATAAGATTATAGGATAGAAACTGCAACACCTCAGATCAGCATTGCAAGAAAGGAAGATATATAATCAACATGAAAAACCAAGGGAAGAAAGTGCCCCAAATAAACCAAGACACTACAATAATAGAATCCATTGACAGCACAGTTGATGAAAGGTCAGAGAAAGTATTTAGAATGTATGTAATTAAAATGATCTGCAAATTGAAGAATGACTTAAGTGAGAAAATATAGGCAAAAATTGATAGCTCCAACAAAGAAATAAGAGAGCAAATAAAGGCATCCATTGATCACTCCAACACAGAAATAAGAGAGTAAATAAAGGCAACCATTGATCACACCAACAAAGAAATAAGGGAGCAGATACGTGTAGCAAAAATTTACTTCAAGAAAGAGCTAGAGACTGTGAGAAAAAAAAAGCAATCATAAATTCTTGAAATGAAGGAAACAATAAACCAAATAAAAAACTCAATAGAACGCATCACCAGTAGACTATATCACTTTTAATACAGAACCTCAGATAATGAAGACAAAATATACAATCTTGAAAATAAAGTTGACCCCACAGTGAAGATGGTAAGAAACCATGAACAGAACATCCAAGAATTATGGGATAGCATCAAAAGAACAAATCTAAGATTTATCAGGGTAGAAGAAGGCACAGAGTTTCAAACTAAAGGAATGCACAATCTCTTAAATGAAATAATGTCAGAAATTTTCCCAAACATGAAGAATGAATTGGAGAATCAAATTCAAGAGGCTTACAGGACACCAAATGTACAAAATTACAACAGATCTACAACAAGGCACATTATAATGAAAATGCCCAGCATAAAGAATAAGGACAGAATTTTAAAGGCTGCAAGAGACAGAAATGAGAATACATATAGAAGGAGACCCATTCAGATCTCAGCCGATTTTTCAGCTCAGTCCCTAAAAGCCAGGAGATCATGGAACAACATATACCAAGCTTTGAAAGAAAATGGCTGCTAGCCAAGAATCTTATATTCAGCAAAATTAAGCTTCACATTTGATGATGAAAAAAAAACCTTCCATAATAAACAAAAGTTAAAAGAATTTACAGCGAGAAAGCCTGCTCTACACAGCATTCTCGGCAAAATATTCTGCGAGGAGGAAATGATAACCAACAATGAAAATCTACAAAGAAAGCAACTACACTAAAAGAAAGGCCAATCAAAGGAGAAACCAAGTAAAGGTAAAAACCAAAAATAAACCAAAATGACTGGGATTATAAATCATATTTCAATAATAACCCTGAATGTGAATGGCCTAAACTCATCAATAAAAACACATAGACTGACAGAATGGATAGAAAAAAAAAGACCCAACAATATGCTGCCTTCAAAAGATTAATCTCATAGGAAAAGACATCCACAGACTGAAAGTGAAAGGGTGGGAAAAAATTTATCAGTCACATGGACCGTGTAAATGAGCAGGGGTTTCCATCCTCATGTGATATAAAGTGGACTTCAAAGCAAAGTTAGTGAAAAGGGATAAAGAAGGACATTTTTTACTGCTAAAGGGAATCATACATCAAGAAGACATAACAATCATAAATATCTATGCCCCAATAATGGGACATCTATGTATATCAAACAAACCCTTCTCAACTACAAGAATCAAATAGATCATAACAATAATACTTGGTGACTTTCACATACCTCTCTCACTGCTAGATAGATCTTCCAAACAAAAACTAAACAAAGAAACCATAGAACTCAATAAAACAATAATTTAGACTTAACAGACATATATAGAATATTCCATCCATAAAGGAGTGAATATGCTTTTTTCTTAGCAGCACATGAATCGTTCTCCAAAATAGATCATATGTTATGCCACAAAGCAAGTCTTAGTAAATACGAAAAAATAGAGATACTACCCTGCATCCTATCTGACCATAATTGAATAAAATTAGAAATCAATGACAGATTAAAAAATAGAAACTACTCCAACACCTGGAGACTAAATAATATGCTATTGAATGATGCGTGGATAACAGAAGACATCAGGGAAGAGATTAAAAAAAGTTCGTAGAGGTAAACAAGAACTCTGATACAACATATCAAAATCTTTGGGACAACATGAAGGCAGTGCTAAGAGGAAAGTTCTTTGCATTAAGCTCATTCTTTAAAAGAAGAAAAAGTCAACAAATAAATGACCTGACCCTAGAAAAAGAGGAACAAATCAACACCAAAAGAAGAAGAAGACAGGAAATTATTAAAATCAGGGCTGAAATCAATGAAATTGAAACAAAAGAAACAATTCAAAAATTGACAAAACAAAAAGCTGGTTCTTTGAAAATGATTCTGTACTTAGAGGATCCAAAAAAATTCCACCATAAAACTTCTAGAATTAATAAATGAATTCAGCACAGTAGTGGGATATAAAATCAACACCCATAAATCAATTGCATTTCTATACATCAATGATGTGTCCTCTGAAAGAGAAATTAGGAAAACTACTTCATTCACAATAGCCTCAAAAAGAAAAAAGTCCTTGGGAATCAATTTAACAAAAGAGGTGAAAGACCTGTACAATGAAAACTACAGGACACTAAAGAAAGAAATTGAGGAATATCTTAGAAGATAGAAAGCTCTCCTATGCTCTTGGATAGGCAGAATGAATATTATCAAAATGGCCATACTACCCAAAGCACTATATAGATTCAATGCAATCCCAATTAAAATCCCAACATCATTCCTTATAGTAATAGAAAAGGCAATCATGAAATTCATTTGGAAGAATAAAGTACCCAGAATAGCCGAAGCAATCCTCAGTAAGTAGAGTGAAGCAGGAGGCATTGCAATACCAGACCTTAAACTGTATTACAAAGCTAATAGTAACAAAAACGGCACGGTACTGGCACTAAAATAGTCATGTAGACCAGTGGTATAAAATAGAAGACACAGAGACAGTTATCTTATACTAGACAAAGGTGCCAAAAATGTACATTGGAGAAAAGGTAGCCTCTTCAACAAATGGTGCTGGGAAAACTGGAAATCCATATGCAGCAAAATGAAACTGAACCCCTATTTCTCACCATGCACAAAGCTCAACTCAAAGTGGATCAAGGACCTAGGAATTAGACCAGAGACCCAATACCTAATAGAAGAAAAAGTGGGTCCAACTCTTTTATCATGTTGGATTAGGCCCTGATTTTCTTAACAAGACTCCTGAAGTGCAAGAAATAAAATCAAGAATCAGTAAATGGAATGGATTCAAACTAGAAAGCTTCTTCTCAGCAAAAGAAACAATGAAGTAAACAGAGTGCCTACATTCTGGGACCAAATTTTTGCCACACACACTAGGTAGGTAGAGCACTAATCTCCAGGATATATAAAGAACTTAAAAAACTTCACACCAAAAAAACAAACAACCCAATCAATAAATGGGCCAAGGAGCTGAACAGACACTTCTCAGAAGAAGATATACAATTGATCAACAGACATATGAAAAAATGTTCAACATCTCTAGCAATTAGAGAAATTCAAATCAAAACTACTCTAAGATTTCATCTAACACCAGTCAGAATGGCAGTTATCCTAAGAATACAAACAACAAGTGTTGGCAAGGATGGAGGGGGGAAGGGCACGCTCATCCATTGCTGGTGGGACTGCAAATTGGTACAGCCAATCTGGATAGCAGTATGGAGATTCCTTAGAAAACTTGGAATGGAACCACCGTTAGACCCAGCCATCCCACTCTTCTGTCTATACCCAAAGGACTTAAAAACAGCATACTACAGTGATGCAGCCACTTAAATGTTTACAGCAGCTCAATTCACAATAGCTAAACTATGGAACCAAGCTAGATGCCCTTCAATAGATGACTGGATAAACTGTGGTATATATACAAAATGGAATATTACTCAGCAATAAAAGAGAATAAAATTATGCATTTGCAGGGAAATGGATGGAGTTGAGACTATCATGCTAAGCAAAGTAAGCCAATCCCCCAAAAACAAATGCCTAATATTCTCTCTAATAAGTGGATGCTGATCCATAATGGCAGAGGGGACATGGGAAGAATGGAGGAACTTTGGTCAAAGGGGAGGGAGAGGAGGGGAGGAGACATGGGGGCAGGATAGATGATGGAATGAGGTGGACATCATTGCCCTAGCTTCATGTATGACTGTATATATGATGTGATTCTACATCATGTAAAACCAGAGAAATGAAAAGTTGTGCTCCATCTGTGTACAATGAATCAAAATGCATTCTGCTGTCATGTATACCTAAGTAGAATAAATAAATTTAAAAAAAAGGAAAAAGGTCCCATGTATTTGTTCTATCATCCTTTTTCCCCCTCTACGTGCCTCATTGCTAAGAGGTTGTTCTGCTGGTGGCTGTCCAATGGAAATTCTCAATTTTTCTTTTGAAATGTTGAGATTAAATAATTTAATCTAATATGTTGTGGGAGTGTAAGTAGGATTTAAACCCATCTATTTCCTATGGATGTTTTCCATACCTGTAGTTTTCACTGAAAATAAACTAAAGGATAATTTTCATCAATTCTCCCATCAGGCTTTAAATCCATGTCAGAAAGTAATTATGGGCTAAGCATATCTATGTAAATCACAGGCTAGTAAATGCTTTTTGAAAATCTGCATAATATTAACATTGTTAAATCAGAGAGGGCAGGAATCATTTTATGATACACAAAATTCCACTACTCAACCATGTAAAGCAGACTTTTGCCCTAATTTCTCATTCGTTTTAAATTTACATTAAATAACTTGGCAACAGTATTAGAGTAAGTGGGTTACATATTTCAGTGATAGCTAAAAAGAAGATATACATTCTTTTCTGCATAGATATCACAATTTTATTCTCTCAGTCATACAGTAATGTTCACTCAACATATGCTTGCTTAAGTTTTCACATTGATATATGTATAGTAAGTCAAAATACATTCTACTATCAGGTATAACTAATTAGAACAAATAAAAACATTTTAAAAAAGGAAAAAAAAATTCACATGTTCTAGACACCATTCTAAGCACAGGGGAAGAGCAGTGAACAAAACAAAGTTTCACAGAACTCACATTCTATTTTTTTTTTTAAGTTACATTTTTTTTTAATATTTTTTTTTTAGTTGTCAATGGACCTTTATTTTTTTATTTATTTATATGTGGTGCTGAGAATCGAACCCAGTGCCTCACGCATGCTAGACAAGCGCTCTACCACTGAGCCATACCCCAGCCCCCCACATTCTATTTTGGGGAGAAAGATCGACCAAAAAAGAAAAGAAAAGAAATACACAGCATGTGGGATGATCAGAAGATATTAAGAGGAAAAGCAGCAGAGAAAGAGAATTTTGCGATTTCAAATAGGGTAGTTAGAAAAGGTCTCTCTCAGTCTCTAAAAATGAAGGTTGGAGCAAACTTGAAGTAAGGGAGTAAGTCGGGATATCTGTGGAAAGAGCATTCCAGGCGAAGGGAGGAGCTGGTGCATGATATCAAGGCAGGAGGATGCCTGGAGTGTTGCATATGTTGCAATGAAATCTTTGGGGTGAAGAGGGGAATGGTAGATAATGAGGTCAGATGTGTGTGTACAGAAGTGTTTGCATGTGTATGTAGGGGCCTATAGGTCATTATAGGGATTTTTGATTTTAATCTGAATGAAACAGGAAGCCTTGAAAAACATTCAAGCAGAATAAGGATGTACTGGGGCTCATGTTTCAAAAGGGCCTCTCTGGCTGCGACGTGGCAGTGTAGGGTAGTGGGGTAAGAGTGGAGGAAGGGAGACTAGCTAAGTGGTTACTGCAGAGTGTAGGCAGTGGAGTGTGGAGAAATCGTGGGATTTGGGATGTATTTTGAAGATAGAGCTGCTGGGATTCATGATATATTGGATATGGGTTGTGAGAAAATGAGAGAACTCGAGGAATCCTCTCAGTTTGTTTTATGCTAATATGATATCTACAATTTTGAGGTTACACAGGGAACAGCTGAGCTAGTTGCTCATTGCTGTCAGAGAGAGCAGTTCTAAATCGGCTCAGCTAAAACTAAAATTGAACTCTTTCCATTGTCTAAATGGATAGTGCTAAGTAACTGCACTCAACAAGATAATTAATTGAGATTTTGAGGGTGAATTTTGCAGCTAACATTTTCTGTTCACCTATAAAAATGCCGTTTTTATTAAGAATCAGATGATTTTTGGTCAAGGTTCTCTTTTTGTCATCCTTGTCTCTTGCATATTTTATGGTGCAGAACATTCAACCAATAACTGCCTGAAGGCTTCAGCAGATTCAAGACTAATAACATTTTTTTCCTTATCGTAGGTCCTCCCCTGATTCCTGCCATTATGGAGGGAGGACTAGGAGAGAATCCAAGTTGGCCTCTCAGGTCAGGGCAACTGTGGCTCCTGCTTTTCTTGGTGGTAAAGCACATTTATTTTTTCCCCAGTCCCATACACTATTGCTACTCTGTGTATGTATCCATGAATGTAGCAACCAAATGCCCAAGACCCAGCATTTATCAGTGACTTCTTCAAACAACTGATACATGAGAGCAATTGTCTGATGGGCATGTGGACAATCCACTCGTTTACATCAGTGGATATGCATGGCATAAAGGAAGGATTTTCAAGATTGAAAGATTCTACAACTGATCCTGGTTCTACTATGTATTATTTGTGTTATTTAATCCCTTCAAATAAGTACTCTCATTTCATCTAACAAGCTTTTATTATACAGGTTAGATCAAATGAGATTACATATATAAAATATCTGGCACATGGAAGGTGATTTTTCTTCAATTCTTATCTATTCTTGTGGTGTATTATATTGTCAGAAAGAAACAAAACCAATCCCCATTATAATAGTAGCTGTAGAAATGCTTTCATTGAATAATAATCTAAAGTTAGATGTTCATTTATAAATAGAAGACAATATATGTAATATACAATTAAAAATATTTCTGTATTTTTCAAAGTTGTTACCTTAAATCTCAACTGTAAAGACTAGGTGATATATTACTTATTGAATTACTATACCAAAAAGCACTTTCTCTAAACCAATATTATTTCCTTTCTGACTTGGTTGAGAAGAAACTCACATTTCAGTTGTATAATTCATCATATTTCACCTTTCGGTAACTCTAATCCACTTCCTTTTACTTAATTTCTTGTTCTTTTTAAATGTTAGAACTCTTGTCACATCGAGTTTATAATCAACTTCCTTGAGATATAAATAAATGGCACCCTTTAAAAATGTACAATTCATTGGGCTTTGACGGAGGTGAAACCACTGCTATAATCAAGATAGAGATCATTTCCATTGCCCCCTCCCCAATTCTCTCCCTCTTAGTCCCAGGCTACTACTGTGTTGAGTTTAATTTTGCAAGCCTTTGCAAAGTCATTTTTTAGGTAGAAGACAGATGGCACTCATTTGAGAGACAAAGAGGAGGAGACAGTGAGCATCTATTCTTTCAAGATAGTTGTGAAGAGTAAGCCTGAGAGAGAGAGGGAGTCAGACACAAATTAAGGAAGATATTTTTAAAAATGTTTTTAGCGAATATATGCACTGAATGGAAAAGCAATGGAGGAGATTTTAAAGCTATGGAAGGCTTTGAGATCAATGATGCAAGAGGCCTCAAAGGAAATAGGAGAAGCTGGGGTAACAAGCACAATTGGACGAGTAACTGGAAACAGGAGGAAAAACAGCTTTTGCTCAAAAAGTGGAGGTGAGGTGGTATGAGATGAAGCAGATAATAGGTACATTACTATACTTGGAAATAGAGTTAAAGAGTTCATATTTGATGGTTCAATTTCCTCAGTCAAGTGCAAGGAAAGTTCATCCGTTGAGAGTTATGGAAGAGTGAAAAGGTGCCTGAGGAAAATAGGAAAATAATGAGGCTTTGGAATAGCAACTGTGGGGAAATGGGAACAGGAGTTGTCCTTCTGACAGGGATCATGAGTGGTGTTAATGTCCCAGTTGACACTGGAGGTCAAGACTTTGTGGTGGAGCCCATCACATGCCTCTGTGTGGCCAGGGTATAGCTGCAAAAGAAGTAGAAGATGAATTTTTTTCCTAGTTGGGGAAAAGTTGTGAGGAGGGTGCAGAGAAAGGATAGGAGAATCAGGAAGTGGAATGTTTATAATAGAGTTATGCACCGTAACATTTAAATGGATCAGGAAACCAGTCAGTCAGGAGTGAGGATAGGGTGAAGAATATTGCACTTTTTCTCTCAACTCTGAAGCCCTATTGAAGAAAAAAATAGTGAAACACTGACCATTCTAATTTGTTACTTATTAGTGCAATTATTTCATTAAAACAAATGAATGTAGGTACTGTTTAGAAGTCCGCTTAAGCCCAGCAGAAATAATGGAAATTTCTGTGACACAGGAAATTTTCTGGTGGTGCACCATGGAAACTGGAGCCCTGTTGCTTATTTTTGAATTCTGGTGCCTCAGTTTTCCGCTGTGGGACCCTGAAGAAGTTACTTAACCTCTTTGTGTCTCAGTTTCCTTACCTATTAAAGCAAGACAACAATAGCCTCCACCTCACAGGACGGTTGGGAATATTAAATACTGTAATGTATGCCAGGATCTATATCTAGCTATTATGACTAGGAATCTTGATGTTTGAATTCAAGTTTCACATCTAAATTCAGAGCCTGGGTCTGGGATTATGGGCAAGCCATCTAGCCATTGCCTATTGGTTTTTACTTAACTCATCTGTGAACCAGGTTTAATAACATACTGTGCATATTATAGTGATAGTTGAAGGAGATGGTATACATGAAAGTGCTGAAACACTATATTCCCATAGAAAATACTGTATTAATTGTATTCTAGTTATAGAGAAATCATATAAAGTAACAAATGTGAAAATGCTGTGACGCATATCTATGTTGACATGAAAATAGAGCAGCATTCAGAATTGGAAATGTTTGGGGGTTTATTATAATAATTTTGATTATTTACATGAATGTTTTTTACCTATAGGTATGAAAAAAATATGGGTGGAGAGGGTTTCAATTTAAATTCCTAATTAAGGTGAAACTTTTGCTTTTCTCATGGATCTCATTTCCCCTTAGCATGTGGAGTTGAAATTTGACAGTTCCTGATCAATACCAATTTCAGTGGATTCTGACCTCTAATGGTATTGAGTCCAAGAATTTATTCATGTACAGAATGTTGCAAGTTTTTTAAAAGATTTGTGACAAGTCTGCCTTTTAACTTCATGGAGCACTAGTGCAGGCAAAGTTATAGCATTTGTTGTCACTGTGTCCCCTCTACTTTTACCTTTTCCAGTTGGTCAGTTTTTATTAAAATCATGTCATTGGTATATAAGTTTTATACAGTAATAGTCACTCTTTTGTGTGTATAGTTCTATGAATTTTTACAAATGAATATATAGTCATTCACCACCACCATAATTAAGATACAAAACATTTCCTTCATACTCAAAAGTTCCTTTATGCTTCTTAGTGGTCAGTCCCTTCTGATCTCCAGAGCTTGGCAACCACTGATTCTATTTCTATCTCTAAGATTACAAAAATAAATGATATATTTTAATATATTTATTTATTTAATATATTTATATTGAATATATTTAAAATATATGTACTATGTACATTTATTATTGTTTTGTCTATTTCAGGATGTTACTTATATTAATTAGCTATTTTTAAGCAGGTTCTGGAAACTTGTTCCTGGACCTCATTACTGATTGTAGCAGATTTGTTCATCATCTGTGCATTTGTGAATATGTGAATGTATGTGTGTATTTGTGATTGGCTATGGCAGTTGGATGAAGATGGTGCTGGTGAGTACATGGACAGAGGCTTCATTCATAACTCAAAGCACCTGGGGCCAGTGCCATGCTCTTCCTAAATGGGATCAGCTCATGAAATTGCTGAGAGACCTGCAGAAAGATTGTCTTTCTCAGTTGCCACTCAGTAAATATTGCTGACTGTTCATCAAATAAATGATACTTTAATGGAATGTTAACTAAATAGCTTTACCTACTGCCAGGGAGAAACTCGGTTAATCTGTATGATGAGAATGATGATAATAAAAGCATTAAACCTATTTTGTCCATTACACTGTCCAATTTGGAGTGCCACAGTTGAGTCAGTACATTTTGGTAGATGTTCAGTAATACAGAAACTGGAGAAAACAGAATTGACTGCAAAACGTCAATTGAGGTGCAATATAAATTCTTAACATAACACATGGAAGAGAATGGAATCCATTATTTAACTATCTGCTGTGATAGCCTCAAATCATTTAGTATCTTCCTTTCAGAAAGGCTTCTTATAATTCTGTTTTTTCTTTCCTTTTTACTTTCTTCATTAGGACTCTGTAGATTGTAGTGTCTGGATTGTAGCATTAATGTAGATGTAGGTAGATGGGGAAGCAAAGTGAACCAGCATTGGCTGAGTTGCTGCCATATGTGATAGATACTTGAACTGTGTCTTGCTTAAAAATCACAGAAATTCTGATACTTGAGACTTGTTATCAGCTGATACCTGAGTCTTGTTATCACCACTTTACAGTTAAGTAAACTGAAAGGAAGCTTGTCTAGGGTCACAAAAATCAGGTCTGCCCTCAGTCCACAATCACTGCCCCTCACCTTGCTAATTCCTGTGTTGCTGCTTATTTGGCTGTATGACATCTTTTCCAGTGCCATCCCTTGTGCTCTACTTATCTACTGGCTAAACGTATTGATATGGCTCATAGCACATCAACTTTACGATTATGTACAGTTGTTCAACAAATAACAGGAATTGCTTTTTATTTTCTATATTTAGCAGGTTAGAACAAATTATAATAAATATGATGACCTTTAGGTCAGGCATTTCCTGTAAAGTGATGACCAGATCTTCTCAAGCCTGCTATTAATTATGATCTGAGAGCACTCAGCCATTGTTTTAAAAATAATAAAAAATAATAAATAACACAACAAATGATACTTTGGTTATTATGTAACAATGTGGTGGGTGTTAAAAAGGTAATATTGGTAGCCTAGAACTATTTCCCGTTACTCCACTCACTGAGAAGATGAACACATTTTCCGGAAGGCCATGAATTTACCAGATTTCATTGGTCTACATTATCCTCTCAAACCTTAATAAAATTTCATGAAGGTTATAATTCTGTAAACTTCTTAAGATTATGCCAGTTTTTAAAAAGTGAGGTAAATATCGGCTTCTTAGGAAATGAAAAAATATTTGATTCAAGAATTGTATGAGCAGTAGTGACCCATACTTCTGTGATTATTCCCCTTTTCCCCTTTTTCTTCCTGCATCTCTGTGAATATACATGAAGAAATTTACATCTTATGAAGATCTCAAAGCACAACTTTTCCTAAGTCTTTTTAGTTATTGAAAGCAGTCTCCTTTCCTCTCTTCCCTCCCTCTTCTTTCCTTCCTTCCTTTCTTCCTGTCTCAATTTTGTCCTTTGCTTTTAGCCATTTGAAATATTTTTACTCTTGTGATGTAAACCTTTAGGTTGTCTTTGATTAGATTAGAAATATTAAAATTCCTTCTAGCTATTAAACTTATTTCATTAGTAGACAATATTGTAGTTTTAAACAACTAAGTCAGAGAGCCAGCTTAAGTTCTGTGCTCTTTTCCCAAAACTATAATAGTAGCCTCCTTTCAGAATATTGATTGATTTTTTAAAAACTTCAAAGATTTTATTTGCGTTATAGAACACTTGATAGACCAAATATTAATACAAAATTTCAAATGCTTGTTAAATACTCAAATGAGTGTTTTTAGAAAGGGTGTTTTATGCTTATAAGATATAATGAGGGGGCTGGGATTGTGGCTCAGTGGTAGAGCGCTTGCCTTACATGCATGAGGCACTGGGTTTGATCCCCAGCACCACATAAAAATAAATAAAGATTTGTGTCCATCTACAACTAAAGAAATATTTAAAAAAAGAAAAGATATAATGAGGTAGTATAAGATATAGCCCTTAATATACTTATTATACTGAAATTAATTCTACCTTCAAAAGGGCACTCTAGTGTTTTCTGTTTTTCAGCATCAAACTCTGCACAGTTTTATCATTGAAAAAAATGTACTCCTAGAACTGGAATACATTTATTTTTAGACAAAGTATAGAAGTATTTAGAAGACATAATTTTAATGAAGTATGGAAAAAATAAAACAAGACTATTGATGGATGATGATTTCCTACCAGCCTTCTGACAGGTTTTTTTTTTTTTTTTTCCTTCTCTGTACTATCTGTTCAAGAATGTTTGCCTACCAAACAGCTTTCAAAACTAGAGATACTGTCTCCCTATGGGGAAGAGGCCACATTTGTTCCCTGCCAAGACAAACTTCCTTAGGAAAAAGGTCAGGCAAATTTGGGTGCAGATCTCTTTATGAAGTTGGGTATTTCCCAAGCTTGGAATTTCTCATATCCGTTGTGTGTGCAGTGTCCATCTCAGGGGCAAGAGGGAGGCAGGGACCCATGTGTAAATCAGGCTCCTGCTGCTTGGTCTTCTAGGGGTAATAATTTTTTTTTTTTTTAAATCTGTGACTCTGAGGTCTCTTGTTTTTTGCCAGCCTCTATGAAACTGTGGCAGAATCTCAGATCTTTAGCAGTTCTTGACCAAAACCTGTTTTATTACATGTGAACTGAAATGAATTTACTAGAGCACCAGGTTTTTCCTCCTTTTTTAAAAAAGATAAATACCTTATAAATTGCAAACTTGCAATCTGTTACTACAAATTTCTGGTTGATTTTACAAGTTAAATGTACTGAGAAATAACCATTCACTTATAATATTTGTCTATTGAAACATTATCCACTATGGCAGCATTTATTGTAGACATAGTATATGAATATGAAATTAATTTTATTTGCATAAAATTGCTACTGTTTCAAATGAATGTCATTGAAGGAAAAATGGGTCTGGTTGTGATATACCCACAGTTTGTGATTCTGTGGAGTTCAACCCGTTGTTCCTGCAAAGAGTTGTAGGGGAAATTTATATCTGAAATGTAGCAAATGCATACAAAAGTCAAGAGTTTTAAAAAATAAGGATGGCTGATGGGTGACAGTGGTTTTAATGTTTTGTTTTGGTGTTTTGTCCTTTCTTTGAGACTTAGCATTACTGAGTAAATGCTAGAAATTAAGAATCAAGATTTGGAAATATGGTTACATTTTAAAAACTTCTTCAAAACATTTTATTGCTGGGCATGGTGGCACATGCTTGTAATCCTAGCAGCTTGGGAGGCTGAGGCAGGAGGATGGTGAGTTCAAAGCCAGCCTCAGCAAAAGTGAGGTGCTAAGCAACTAAGTGAGACACGTCTCTAAATAAAATACAAAATAGGGCGAAGGATGTGGCTCAGTGGTCAAGTGCCCCTGACTTCAATCTCTGGTAAATCCCCCACCCCCTAAAAAACAAACATACTTTATTTTAAAAAAGTGTTGGATAGGTGGGAAGTTTGCACTCACTGAACTTTAAATACATGTTAATACAACTCATGTTTCATTGCAAATGTATCAGATTAATTTTGTGCCACCTAGTAAAAAATAAATTACTTAGGAAGGTCTGTCTACATAATTTACATTAGGATAATGTCTTGTAGTTATTAGAGTATTTTAACCCTTAGTTTTTCGAAAGAATATTTTTCATTTTGTTTAAAGAAAAACTGTGTCTTTTCTGTTAAAAAAAAAAAAGAGGTGGAATTGTTTGAAAGATTTTTAGCTACTTGCATCAAGACTTTTATTTGCATAATTTATGTGAAGAAGATAAACTTTTACCTTAGACATTGGTGATATTAGGAAGTATTTCAAAGTGATGGGTAAGAGTTTTTTTCTATTAATTTCGTGAGAAAAAATGAAGAAACAGGTCTTGCACAAGTTCTTCAAGGTGGTAATATTTTATGGAACAAGTAGTTTAGATCTTATAAAGTCCATATCTACTTTAGATTTTTTTTGTCAAGCAGCCATCTGTGCCATAACTCATGATTTCTTGTGCATTTTAATCAGCATCTAGTTATGCATAGCTCCAGTCTTATTGCAGCCTAAATACTTAAAACAGTAAAGTGCTCCAGGATATTAGGACACATAGCTGTAAAATTATAACATGGACTTTCTCTCCGTACCTGAGCAGATGATCTACAAATCACATCCTCTCAGAAGCACATCTGCAGAGGTGCTAGAGAATTTGGCTGGCAATTGGAGCCTAGGACTTATTTGGAGGCTTCCGGGGGACGTGGCCTCCTTTTGGTCCAGCCTTGAGTTCTCCTGTCAGGGAGGACAACCTGATGCCCTCTTGCCCCTGCCTTACTTTGATCAGCCTCTCAGTATGGATGGAAAAGGAGAGCTGGCAATGCAGTATTATTGCATGTAGCCTGATTTTCTGCAGCATTTTAATTGTATTGTGGGGCCTTGAAATTATGGTTACTTTAAATGGATATGCAACAAATTTTTCCCCTTTATGTGTAATTTAGTGCAGGGGGGCTGTGCAACTAAATTTCATTTCAAACAGAAATATGTTGTGCCAGCTGCAGACTGAGGCTTGGCCTTGATTTGCAAATTTTCACAAATTCAGAGGATGTTCTGCCAGCAGCCAGTGTAATAGCTGGGATATGGCCAAAGAGCAGCTTTTCATTGAATATATTCTATTCCAGCTTCTGAATGCACAAATCCAAGGAACTTTTTCCCTGAGAAGACACTGATATATTTACTTGGAATAGCATTATATACACATAAATCAAGAGCTCTGGCAAGAAAATCAGTACTTGCAGGTTTTAGTTCTGAGTCATGGATTTGTTATATGACTTTGGGATAGTTACTTATGCTGCCACATGCTTCTCATTTTAAAGACCTTTATTTGCATTGCCCATGAGCAGGTATCACTGGGAGCCTGGGAGCTACCATAGGATATGGCTAATGCTTATGACTACCATTTTAAATTAATAAATATTTTAATTGGAATATATATATATAGAAAGGTGCCCAAGTCATAAGCTTATGTCTTTGAGTTTTTGCAAGGTGAAAATACCCAGGATATCCCATTTAGATCAAGAAATTGAATATCACTAGTGCCCACCGAAGCCCTCTCAGACTCCTCTTAGTCACCAACCCATTCTGTTTCCCAGAGGAAAGTGGTGTCCCTGCCTTCTAGCAACAGAAATCAGCCTTCATGTGTTTCTTAACCTTGTGTAAATGGAATGATCCATTTCTCTTTTGTTTCTGACTTGTTTCATTCACCAACATGTCTATAAAATTCACTTGTGTTGGTACATACAGAAAAAAGTTCCATCATATATGGAGATACTTTGATTTATCTATTTAAAAAGCAAGAGTGCACTGGATGAAGTAATTCTGTATTCTCTCCTTGGTGTGAAGTTTATACCTGAATGATTGTTTAGAGAAACATGTTCTGATGTATAAGTTACATGCTTACCTTGTAAAAGCTTATAGGATAGCATTGAATACCAGCTCACATTCCTGAGAAAGTAGGGTATAGCAATTTTTTAACATGGAGCTGTTTGAGCCTAATACATATAAAAAAGAAGAATCATGTGCATTTTTTCATACTCTGTACTGTTAAATTCATTAAACATATACTGAGCATCAGATACTATATTAGTTGCCTTTAGTTCTCACAACTTTAGAGGGTTATATTCCATTTTTTAGAAGTGAGGAAATAGTCTCAGAAAGCTAGTTACCTATTTTTATATGAATTCTGAGTGGCAGAATCAATTTAAAATTCATGGTTTTACTACTGTGTTCTTTCAAAGAGTACTAAGGCATTATCCCTGTGAGCTTGGAGTTTGTATCCTGTGGGGTTAGAGACTGAAGTGGGCAAAGCAGACAAATTAAATAAGAATTCTAATGTGGTGGCTAAAAATTACATATGGAGTTGTACTCTGTTCTTGCTGTGATAACCAAATGCCACAGACTGGGAAATATATAAACAAAAATTATATCTTACTATATGGTAGTTGAAGATTGTAAGAGCAAGGCACTGACAGATTCAGTGTCTTGTGAAGACTTACTCTCTTTATCCAAGATGGCACCTTGTTGCTGCAACTTCACATGGCAGAAGGACCAAGTGCTTTGTCCTCACATGGTGGAAGGGTGAAAAGGGCCAAACAAGCTTTCCCAAGACCTTTCCTGAAGGCATTGATTACATTCATGCGGGCTTCCCTAATCACCTGCTAAAGGTTCCACTTCTCAGTTCTTTTGCATTAGAGATTAGGTTTCAGTATGAATTTTGGAAGGACACAACACAGACTTTCAAATCCTAGCAACAGGTAGGAATACGGTAGGTTCATGAAGGAGAGACACCAACACCCTAAAAGGAAAGAAATGAATTGTAGGTTGGAATGGACAGAGAACACTCAAGGCAGAACAGCAGCATGTGTACAGGTATGGGATAGTTGCAGGACCTTGCTATGGTAAGATGTTCAATGTAGGTGGCAGGGGTGGAGTGGCAGTAGGGAGGTGGAATGTAGTAGGAATGAGGCTGAAGAAACCGGCATGGATAAGAGGATAGAGGATTGTGTTTTCCTCTTAATAAACTGGGATTTTTCCATGTAGGAATTTGTAGCAATCAAAGGGCTTTCATGGAAGAGTCATGATTAGGGGCAGTTTGAGAGGTTTTTTCAGACAAAGATCAGCAGTAACACAACTTGAATTGTATAAGTTGGATTTATTGCTTGTGGGAATATTTTTTGCTGTGGAAAAATCCAGAGCTATGGACAGCAAGGGGGTATCCTGGTAAGAATGTGTTAGAAAGAACTTATTTGATTTGGGTTGTGGATGGGTGACTTGAGGGAGGGTCCAAAGTAGTAGGGGTTAAATCTGGATTAGAGATTATCAGGAAACAGGGTAATTCTATGATTTGATACTTCAAATGCATCTTTCCAGAAGGAAGGCAGATAAGAACATGTCTAAACCTGTAACTGGTAAGGAAGCAGTAGTCACTCTTATTAGCTAGGAGAGAGAGATGTTTGATATTATTGTCATTTACACAAGTGATCTTGTTCATGTGTTTGGACAAAATTATAAAGTGGTCTTGGTATTGGCCTCACTTAGTCATAGTCATCATGACCTTGGCTCATGCTCATGTGCACTGAGATTGCTTCTCTCAGTAAGAGCCCAGCTGTGAGTGTCTGGCTAACTCCCTGATGTCAGGAGCTGCTTTTCTGTTTGACAGTAGCTAGGAGTGCAGTGTATGAATTCAGATGGATCCTTTTCAGATGGCTGTATTATATCTTACCTAAGCGACATTTGAAAAGCATTGACTATAGTATTGTGTTATACTTTCCATATGTGAAAATGGGACTATTTCCAAGGGTTATGAGGAGTGTATGAGATAATGTATGTAAAGTACATAGAAGAGTGCATGGTGTGTGGTTAAGTGCCAATCAATAAATGTGATGATGATGGTGGTGGTGGTGGTGATGGAATGATTATTAGAATCAAGAAGGAAGATGTGAGGGGAAAAAAGAACAGGAAAATCACTGGGAAGATGATTCTGGAAGGCAGATGAGACTCCTCGTCTCCTGACAAGGGCTCTGGGAGTATGTATGGAGAGAGGATATAGTCAGGAAGAGATAAGAGAGGAAGAGGAAGCAGGACAGACTTCCCTGTGGTTCTTGGTTGGATGAATGGTAGGAAGGGGGGTCACTGCTAGAGAAGTAAAAAAGCACATTGAGAGGCAGGCAGTATGGCCAGATGGAAATGTTCAGCAGACTGCTGACCATGTAAGACTGAAGCTCAGGGGAGAGGTCAAGTTCTGTAGCCTTTGTCACTTTCTGATCTTCCATAGAGAGGCCAGTTGTCTAGGTGAGAATAACAGTGCCACTGACCTTGTTTTCAGGTCCTCATTTTGCTGCACTCTTTAGGACCCAGGAAGAAGCTTCTATTATTTCATATGTAGTGTTAATCTTAGGTCCACCTCAGTAGACTGTCAAAACTTAATGGATTTGTCTTTAATCAACAACATGAAATATTTTCACACCAAGATTTTGTCAGAGATTTTTAACCCTGAATTCTTTTCTGGGCAATACTTAATCAAAACCTACATGGAAAAAACG
>PVHX01001670.1:0-150385 GCA_004024805.1 Geosciurus inauris
GAATGAGTGGCTGGGTGAGTGAATGGGTGGCTGGGTGGGTGGCTGGGTGGATGAGGTGGATGACTGGGTGGATGGCTAGGTGGATGGCTGATGGCTGGGTGGCTAGGTGGGTGGGTGGCTGGCTGGGGGGGTGGAGGGATGAATGGGTAAATAGGTAGACAGATGGATGGATGGCAGATGGATGGACAGATGGATGGGTGGCTGAATGAGAGGATGCTTGACTGGATTGTGAGTAGGTAGATGAACAGATAGATGAATGAACGAATGAACAAACACACACACACACAGGGGAGCACCAGAGGCTACAGGGATTTTGCAAACTGACGCGGCACACTCCACGAAATCACAGAAATCAATGCAAGTCAACACCAGGGAAAATCAGGTCATCATTTTCCATAAAACTGCCATGAACTGCCCCGATCAATGACTACACCCATCTGTTTTACTTTTTGCGCTATTTTTAATCCTATTGAATACCAAAAGGGTGGCACAGGAGGAAGCTGGACGCGAGAGCCTGTTGCGGCAGGCCACTGGCGCACACCTCCCAGGAAGAGGACAGGCAGGTCCCTCCGTGAAGGATGACCTCCCATGGGATTCCTTTGCCAGCTGGGCCAAATGAGCAAGAGAGAGCAGCAACAAGGCGATGGCTGCCCCCAGGAATGCCCTCCTCGGCGGGAGGCCCCTCCACCTCCATGGCAGGTGCTGGGCTTCCGATCTGAGAGAGGTGGACAGGTGACTAGCAGTAGACGAAACTGCAGCCGCAGGGATATGACCATCTGCCAAGGTTCAGACCCATCATAGTGGACGACCCATACCCCACCCGCCACGAGCACCCGGCAGGACGAACGGCCAACCAAGACTCAGCTCGGGGAAGTGCCTTCCTGTTGGCCTTGAGTCGGGGAGAATGGACACTCAGTGACTCGGGTAGCAGATACATGCAGAGCAAGGCCTCTGAGGAGGCACGAGGAGGCAGCCCAGTCTAAAGACCCTCTACCCTCCCAGGTTGGGACCCATCCCCTGTGCCTCACTGACACTCCTGAGCCCTCAGCACAGTCTGGCTAAGCACCGGAGCTACTGAATGAGGCACATCAATATGCCTCCAACTCCAAAGTATAACAGAACCGGCCCCCAGCACAGAGCCCACTGGGGTTTCTCCTCTTCAAAACAATGGCTTTGAGGAAAACCCCATGAGCGAGGAGAGAGCCCAGAAGCTGCTGCCAGAGACGCCCTTAGTCAATCTACTCCTTTCTGAGGCTCCGCACTCCTTTGGCTGGGCTTCTGGGCCATTCATTGCCAGCACTGCCCCAGCTAATAAGTAATTAGAAGATAATTAACACTTGTAACATACAATGGAAACATCTGGACCTACTGACTTATTAAAATCTAAAAATTTGATTAATCAACTGTGGAGTGAGATGGGAAACAGGCTCGGGTGGAGGACAGGCTTCATCCGGCTCAGCTCTCCCACCCCATGCCACCCCTGGCCTCCAAGTCCACTCCCACCCCACTCACATCCAAAGGCAGCTCCACCCACCTCCCCAAACACCTGCCCCACATTTACCTGCAAGCTTTAGAGGAAAGCAAGGGCTTTTAGAGTCAGCCAGGGCTCTCCTGGAAGACCAAGGACACAAGTGTGGCTTGTGGTCCCTGCCCAACCCCTTCAGCCCTGCCTCTGCTCTTCCCAGACAGTGGCCCTGGTGCTCAGGGAAAGAAGGCACCTTGACGTACAACCCTCCCCCTGCCCCGCCATGATGCACCAGGGCTCAACCTGGGAAAGCCCGTGACCCCTCGCCTTCCCCCGTAGGGCAGGGCAAAAGGCTCACACAGGGCCCCTTCACCAGCCCCACCAGCTCTAGGCACAGGAGGGCACCCTGCCCACCAGCCAGTCCCAGTCTGCATTCCCAGTCTGGGCTTCCGCCCTCTGATTTTCTCCCCTCTGGGCCTCAGCTTCTCCCTTTCATCTCTGGAGCAGCAGGGCAGGAGTGAGGCGCGTGGGAACAGGAGCTTGATGAGGCCGAGCGCTCTCCCAGGCGCCTTGGTTTCCAGCCAAAGCATTAGGATGTTGCTCTACCAACTAATCATCCTCCCTCAGACAGGAGGCAGCTGAAATAAAATCCTGGTGTTTCTGTGAACATGGGGAAAAGCCAATTAGGGCTGCAGGGATCCTCTCCAGCGAAGCGGAGGAGAGTGTGATCCGGAGGCAGCTCCCTGAATGTCACAGGAAGCCCTTTCCTGGGTATTGGTTTTGGAGAAATCCAGGACAGAGTGGCCTCCGTTTCCTCTCTCCAGAGAGAAGCCTGCAGAGAAGTGCTGGAGGAGATACAGCAGTGAGCGCCCCTTTCTGCCCATCCTCCCCTCCTCCACCCTGTGGCTTGGCTTCTCCCGTTGCATCTGGGACAGTCACTCTTTTCTGGTGGGGGCTGTCAGTCATGGCATCTGAACCCTCAGGCCTCACTGATTGGTTCAAAGGGTGGGCAAATGATGTGAATGGAGCCAATGAGAGGCCTGCCCTGGGATTTTTCTCCTTGGAGAAAAGGAAATAGGCCCCTCTGTCCCTGGCAGAGAGACTGAAAACAGCAAGACCAAGGGCCAATCGTACCATTTGTTCCTGACCAGCATGGAACCAAGGGACAAAGCCAGGCCACAGTGAGGCAGAGGAGTGACGTGGGGGTAGCCACAGGAGAAGGCTGGTACGCAGCCCCGGTCCCCTGGCCTGCACCCTATGTGCATCCTCGCCCTAGACTCAAGGGACTCCTTATTTCTGCTTCAGGCTACATGGGCTCTGTCTACTCTTTGCCACCACAGCAACGACTGATGCAAACACCCCTCTTGTTCCTGGCTGTTCCTGGCAAAGGGGCAGTCACTCCACCAGAGAGGTGGGCTTGGAAAATAAACAATAACTAAATAAATGCAGATCCGTGAATGGCTGTAAGCGATATTTAGCAAGTTAAAATGACCGACAAATTAGCGGGGTGGAAGTTTAGTCTACTTAGAGAAACAAATTGTTGTAAATACTCTAAAATGCCCATGGCTGCCCTCCTTTCCTTTGAATGCAGCCCCTGGCTGTTCTCAGCAGAAATCCTTTTCCTTGGCCACCTGCAGACACCCTGTCCCACCTCACTCCTCCACAGCAGTGCTTTTCCAGCAGAATCTTCCTCTTTAGGGGATTTTCCAATCTGGTTTCCCAATGGATAAAGCAGATGAAATCTGCTCCACCAGAACTTCCGGCAGCCAGCCGGCCCAGGACCCCGGGAGCCAGAAAATCTCCTCCACTTGGGGGACCCTCATCCCCAGTCTAGAATCCTGAGCTGGGGCTGAGCAAGATGAGCGTGAACCTGGACAAGCCAGGCCACCAAGGCAAGGGGCCACCACAGCTCCACCTGAACCCGTCCTTTGCCCCCACCCCAGATGGGGACAGATGTCCACTGCTGGGATGAGTCGACCAGGACCCACACTCAGGCTCTCCAGGCTCCCAACCCTGTGGTCCTGCTCTGCGTCTTTCCTGGGTCGTGACCCCAGCCCTGATCTCACTCAAACGCCAAGGTCCCACCCACTCACTTTAAATCAATGAGTCACTCCCCATGGCCGTGGAGGGAAATTGGCCAGGAGAGAAAACTCAGTCACTTAGGGCCACGAACCTACTAGGCAACCAATTTGCAGAGGACTTGTCCTTAACTTGTGCCACCGGCAAGGTCTGCACAGGCAATTTGGGTCTATCAGCCTTTAAATTATAGACGGCGGCATCATTCCGTCAGATCAGCTACAGAGGCCAGCGGGAGCGGCTCTGGGGTGAGTGACAGTTCCAATAACTGCATTCCTACCAGGAAAATAGCATCACCACGTGGAGGTGTTTGCGAGAGTATTGAACTTCAGGAAGAAATAAAATAAAAGCAAAATGGCCCTGGCACTCCTGGGCGCTCCGTCAACGTTGCCAGACACAGTGGGGAGAAAAGAACCCGTCATCAGATAAATATCTCACTGTCCTCGGCCAAGAAAGGCACTGCGGCGTGCCACCAGCAGCTAGCTAGAAAGTGGGCGTCTGACGCAAACGAGAGTCTTGGGGCAGCGAGGAGAGCCCTGGGGGTCATCAAGGGCAGCCTCTTTACTCACAGAAAGGGAAACCGAGGTCAAGGTCATGCGGCAGGTCAGGCTGATAGACAAGCAGCGGTTCAAATGGACAAACATACAGCATGGCACAGGCAAGACAGGCTCCTGGGTCCACTCTGATATGGGGACCCCTGGGGGTAAGGGTCCACACGGCAGCCATGTGGTCTGTGTAGGACACTGATGAAGGGCAGGTTAAAACCAGAGCAGTCCCCCATGTCCCCGGCCTGCTACCTACTTCCTCCTGTGGCTGATGTTTGGATCCAGGGACAGGCTGAGTTCCGATCCAGCAGTGCTGTGGTCTATCATTCTGATCTTCCTGCTCCCTCCCCACATCCCACGCCATTGCCATTGAGGGCCCCATCCTGCTCCTCCTCTCTGAAGCAGGTAAGCTCGGGCAAGGCAGGGCTTGCTCCTGCTGACGGCTGCATCCCAGTCCCAGAGCAGCACCTGCTGTGTATCAGGTGCTCAATGAACTTGGCAAGTGAGCAGATGGGGTCAGGGATCCAAGAAAAGACAAGTAAGTACTTTCACACAAGTAAGAGGCTGCTTCCCAAATCCTTATCTGTGCCCGCCCCCATGTCTTTATTGCCAGAGGGCAAGGAAGACCTGCGCTCAGGCAACTGCTCTCCAGAGCCGATCATGGGTCGGCCATGCAGAGGTCAGCGCTGGGTCCTGGTTCTGTCTGGGCCTACCCCATGACCAGAGGAGGTGGGGCTACTTGGGTTCCCATCCATATTTGTGCATCTTGCTCTTCAGAAATCAGAATGGAGGCAAAGAGGGGTGAAGCCTCAGGAGGGCTGGAAGGAACCCAAGCATGTCCTCGTGGCTCTGCGTGAGTCACTGCTCCTCACGTCTCAGCTACCCCAACTGCATGGGAGAGATGATGGCCTGGTCTTGAAGGAGTGAAGTGGGGAAGAAAGAAAGGAAAATGCACCTCCAGGGCCTTGGACGCTGTACACAGTGGGCTTTTTCTCCGTCCAGGGCATTTGTGAATCCTGGATGCTGTGACACCCCATCCAGTCTCCAGGGGTATGCGAGCCAGCACCTGTGGCAGACAGCTGAAATTGGTGAGAATGCGCTTCCTGCAACGGCCTCTTGCTCCACTCCTCCCTGGATTCACCTGGGCACACTCTTGCTGTGCCCGGCTGTTGTCAGTGATGTTTTACAGCTGCCTTTTAAATAACTGGAAATGATACTGGAGGCCTCGGGAGCATGGTCCCAGATCAATGCAACCAAGACTTTTTAAGATGAACTACAGCGTTCTTAGGTGGGAAGTCTCTGCAAGAGCATCTTTAACTCATTTCCCTGCCCCTGGGTTGGCCGCCATCCACACCAATCTCGCCAATGGCAGCGAAATCATGGCCCAGCGACATGGGAAGGCCACAGTAATTGGAGGGACAGACTTATTCATCTGTCTCGGATGAGAGGGCAGCTGGCCAGTGAGATGGGGCCATAGGATGAGAGGGGTGGGCAGTGGGTGCTTGTTTCCAGATGGCAATCATCTCAGACCTGCACAAGCCAAGTCATGGATGCCACCCTGCCTACAGAGGGCTTGTCCCCCTTCAATCACAATGAGCACCTATAGTTAGCCCCATGTGGCCACCTTGGGACCTGGCCACCATGGGGCAGATGGACTCCACCCTGCTGGGCAATCCTGGACCAGTGCCTCTGGCCTTGGAAACTTCATCTGTCCCATGAGGAACATGAGCTAGAGCGAACCATCCTTCCTCCCTGCAACCAGCGGCACAGCTCTCCAACCATGGTGACCCGTGTCCTGAACAGGGAACAGCCAGGCCCTGGATTCCCTCCTCCATCTAAATGTGGACAATGCAATGTCAACACTAAACATTCTACATAAAAGCATCCAGTGAGCTCTCAATGTGTCAGGCAGGACATCAGCAAGGGCGTGAGCACTCACACCCGGGTACATGTGGGGAAACAGGCCTGGCACACCTCACCGAGGTCACACAGACCAGGACCCTCACCAAAGCTGTCGATGCCCAGAAGCTCATACTCACCACCTGTGGTCAGAGCAGCAGTGACAGCCTGCATTAGTGTCCTGTGACTATAAGTGATTCTTCTGTTGGGCTTCCAGAGGGTGGACGTCTAAGTGGGTTCTTGGAGCCACAGCCTGGTGGGCGGAGCTGGCTCTGCTGAGGTTCCATGTGGAAGCTGTTCCTTGCCACTTCAAGTCCCAGACACACCTGGCCTGTGGGCCTCGCTCCATCTCTACCTTGAGGTCACAGTGGGGGCTTCCTCCTCCATCCACTCTCCTTTGACCCTCTTGTGAGATTTTTGTGATGGCGTCGGTCTCATCAAACCATTTAGCATAACTCCCATCCCAAGGTCACATCTGCAAATTCCCTTTTGCCAGATAATGGGGACTTCACAGGCTCTGGGACTGTGAATGGCTTGGATTGGGATGGCTCTGGGGTTTGTTGTTTTACAGCCCGTAGCCGTGTGTCTTGTGCATCTGTGAGTGACTCCGTGGATCTGCTGGCCCAAGGTCATCCAGCTGTTGAGTGGCAGGGTCAGGACTAGAGCCCAGGTCTGTCCCTTGTTCATTCTCCTCACGTACCCCTACCCCACCCTCCCAGAAGCACTGGGCTCTGCCCCCCCAACACAACCCCAGGGAAACCTGCTGCCCAGAACTGATGCACCCTCAGGACCTGCACGGGACCTGGCCTTGGGCTGACCAAGACTGGCAGCACCTAGTGGACAGAGGATCTACAGAAGGTGGTCTCTGGGGCATCCTTCCCCAGGGGACCTCTCTGGCAAGGAAGATGTTGGTCACAGCAACAGTCCCTTGAAACAGGAGGCAGAGGCACGTGCATCCCTCGGGGCTGCATCGGTGCAGAAAGCCCTTCCTGTGGTTTCCGCAGGAAGACATAGGTACAGCAGAGCGAGAGGCCTAGGGTTGGCTCGTGTGACTAATCTCCGCAGGCTCTGGGGCAGAGCAGCACCCTAGCTCATTGGCACCTGGCTCTGGAGTGGCTAGGCTGGTGGACAGCCTAAGGAGGGAGGTGCTTGCCCGAGTTCTGGCCTGGCCTGTGTGCATGTGAATCAGCCCCAGGAGGTCCTAGGCCGCCGCTGACCTCCGCAGAGGCTTTCGTGCTAAGGAGGAACCCTTCTCCAAGGCAGACCCAGGGACACCAGGCACAGGCTTGGTGTCAGCGCTATTCCCCAGCAAGGCCAGGGGCCCTTGAGCAGTGTAGCAAAACCACTCAGAGACCTGGGAGGCATCCAACCATGTCCCTTGGGCCAGGTGGCTTGAGGGCACCCACTGGGTCAGAGCTCCCCAGCTGGCCTCTTGGCTTACGCTCTGGACACAACCCTAACCCTCCAGAGGAGAAAGGAAGGGTGGTGCTCCAGGCTTGCCCAAAGCCCCCTTGGCCTGTCCTTGAGTCTCCTTCCCTATGAAGGAGGTGTCCTGGGGCAGTGGCTGTCCTCGCCCCTCCCATTTGGAGACCAAGTGTGCTTTTCCCCTGGAGGGCTGAGGGCCTGCCTGGGGCGGTGGCAGGGGTGGTGTCATGGGCCTGAGGGCTGTGGTCCTGCTGTTGGGGAGGTTGGCTGTGTTTGGGTGTTCTCCTCAGGCATGAATGTAACCATGGCCTGACCTCAGGTGCGATGTGCTCTGCCACCGTGGATTTCAAAGGAAAGGACAGAGATGGGACAGATGCTGCTGCGCAGCCCGGATCCCGCAGAGCAGCAGCGCCAGGGGGCAGCAGTGCACGGTGCCAGAATCCCAAAGAGGCCCGGAGCTGTGTCCTGACTCCAGGGCGTGCGGGCAGGGCCTCCAGAATCAGTGAGGTGTCTTGTTCTGACAGATGTTTCTGTGAGTCACATTTGGCCATAGCCAACCTCAAAGGTCAGGTCCCCAGAGCCCATGCCTTCCCAGCCTGGGGGGACTCTGATCCCACAGCCCTCTCTCTGGACCCTCTTGCCTCCTGTAGCAACCATGATTCCCAGGAACTGACACCTGGAAACCTCTGGGCACAGGGTCACTGCTGGCAAAGGTGACAGGTGTAGCTCCTGAGGGACCTGGTGCTTCCTCTTTTAATGCAAGAGATTCCACAGGCCACCCCCCACCCAAAGGGGCACATGTTCCCAGGCTGCAACATCCTTGCTCAGATCTAGTGTGGGATCCCACAAGTCCACAGTTCCCAAAGCAAAGCCAAGTGGTCCCTGCAACAGGCTATGTTTTCAAAGGCACATTGTAAAAGGCCACAGAGGTGATAGATTCACGACACTCAGAAGGGAGCAGACCCGAGGCCCTCCCTCACCCTCCGCCTGTCTGTGATGACGTGCTCTCCACAGTTGCTATAGTGACAAGAGATACAGGACTGGGACCATGTCCTGCACCTTCGTCCCGACACAGGACTCCCAGGAGCACCCTCCATCACCACATGAACACGTGTCTGTCTCCTAAACTGCCCTCCCTCCCAGAGGGGTCTGAACTGCCAGCCTCTGAAACCCTGTGTTTTAAATGACCCAATTAAGCAGCCAGAACGGCCCTGGCGGCACACTCTGTCCCCAGCCTCCTTGGCCAAGAAATAATTTTGAGATAGTTAATATGGACTCTGCATCTGCTCCCTGCTTCGCCAGGAGACTGACCAATTGCTCCCAGGAGCCAACCGGGCTCAAGTGGAAGGGAAGTTACAGACGGAATCCAAGAAGGTGATTTGCAGGCGGCGGGGCCCCCAGAAGCCTTGGGCCTGGCTGGGCATGTGTGCGTGGAGCAGACAGGCCCCCATGAAGAGCAGGAGGGACAGTCACTGACCAGACTGCACCTGCCACTGAGCAGAAGTGCTCACGTCCTTGGGACTGAAGAAGGGACAGAATTAGGCCCCAAGGACAGCTAGGAGCCTCCAGGGAAGCCTGAGCCCAGAGGAGCAGAAACACGCCTGGAAACACGGCTCTTTTGCTCAGGGCTTTACAACCCCTCTTGGCTGGTGGGCGGGAGACCAGTCCCCTCACGGGAGGCCTCTGAAGACTGAGGGGATGATGGGAGCCGTTCAGGAGCTGGGGTCAGTGTCCACAAGGAGGTAGGGCCCAAGGGAGGACCCCAGGTGTCCCTGGTGCAGCACCGTTTTCGGATCTCTCAAAAGGACTCCAAGAGACAGGTGCCTACCTCCTGGACAAGAGTCAGTGTGGCCGCAGGAAGGTTAAGAAACATGCCAGGACTAGCGAAGTCACAGCCCAGGGTCTGCCTCCCTCAGCAGCCCAGAAAGAGTCAATGGCACTGTCACCCCAACAGAGGCCACAGGCAGCCTCAAACTTCACTGCCTGACCTGGGCTCAGAGCCTGGGGAGGCAGGGCCCCAGGAGCCCAGCTCAGCCCCCAGATGTGTGTCTGTCTGCAGACCCCCCCAAGCCCGTCCTCTGTTTCCCTTCTCCAGAAGCCCCCGGGGATGCAGGTCCCACACCTCTGTGGATGCACAAGCCACCCTGCGCCCCAGGACACTGAGTGCAGGTAAGTAGGAACCAGCCATCACAGCCTGCTCCAGGTGACAGACCACAGCAGCGGGGCACCCCACCATCCTGACCCTGATGATTGCATACAACCCAAGCTCAGGAAGGCTGCGTCTGAGACCTGGGTGCTATGGCCACTGTTCCCCATGAGCACAGTGTTGAGGCAGCTTCTCGAGGTAGCTCAGACCTACATCAGCACCCCCCCCCAGGAAGCCTTCTGACTCTCAGGGCTCTTGGAGCACCTGGGCACACCCCATTCCCATGCCTGACACACAGGTGTGTTGGGGACAGACAGGCCCCTTTACCCCATGGGTGGCAAGATGCACACAGAAGCTGGCACTGCCCTGAACCAGAAGTGTCTGTTTACTGGTCTCCACAGGCACAGACCACACTTGTCTTTATACCCACAGAACTTGGCAAGGTGCCCGCCCATCGTTAGGACTGAAATAATGAATGTCGCAGATCTAATAATAACAATAATAATGGCCATCAAGGGCAGTGGGCATCGGGCCAGCACTGTGCAGAACTTTACCTGCCTGAGCTCACACGAGCCTCCCAAGAGGCCCCTGCAGGTGCCAGTTCCACACTCGCTGTGTGACACTCTATTCAGAGGGGTTGAATCTTTGCCCAATGTCACCTAGCTCCTCAGAGACACAGTCTGTTGGGTCCCAATGCCCATGATCTCAACATCTGTGGCAACACAACCTGGGCAGGAGGGCTGGGGGCTTGTCAATCACACAATACTGAAAGACCGAGCCGGAGTCCAGAGGCCCGCAAGCCCACTGAGCATAGCCAGAGCGGTCACCCTCACCCCACCCGGCCTCCGCACTTGCCATCCATGAAGGATGCCACAACCACATCTCCTGGGGAGCCCCAAAGCCCTCCGCAGCTGGGGGAAGAGGAGGCAGGGGCCAGGAGCCCCGGGTCCAAGGTGAAATGAAAATGTGGGAAGGATCCTCTGGAGTCTGGTGCTCCACAGATGGAGAGAGGCCGGCTTCCTGGAAAGTCACCACAGGGGGTTCTGGAGCAAAGAACAAGCTGAGGAGCCTCCCCAACTAGGTCCCCCGTCTGTGTCTGTGGAGTTTGCAGGCGCCCAGAGTTCCTGGGGCAGGGGGCTAATTGTTCCCTGCCTGTGGTTTGTTTTGATGGACTGATTAAGTTTCATTAAATGTCTTTAAACAATTAATACCTGCACGACCACTGGAAATCATGGCAATTACGACTAAATTAAATGCCACTTTGAAATTTTACTTCTAGATCTAAATTAGCTATGGTCAATTCTATCTGATTGGACTGAACTGCTGTTTAAATTTTAATTGTAACCAGGGATCAGGTCTGAACATTGGGGGAGGAGGGGGAGGACGGATGGACAATGACCGGCCGAGGTTTAGAGGCCGGAAAGGCTCGGAGCAGGAGACCAGCAGGCGCTAGCCTTTCTTGGTTTGTGGCTTTCCTGGATATTTACCACCATATTCCCTAAAGAAAAGGGGAACGGTAAAACACAACACCCTGAGTGCCCCTTGCTGTTCCCCAAGCCCTAGCCAAGTTCAGGGAACCAGGAGAGCAAGGTCAAATTGTCTGCATGGGTGTTGTCCTCGTGCATGTGGCTCTGCCCTCAGGGGCAGCCTAGCCCAGAAACATACCATCTGGAAGGACACTGGCTCTCTCTCACCCACACTGGACCAGGGCGAGTCCTTGTCACCTGTAGAAAGCTACTTTCTTGCATACACACCAGGACAGTTGCTGCCTAGGATGCTGGTGGCACAAGCTGACTAAGCTAACGCTGATGGCGTCACCGCTTCCGCGGGCTGACACATAAAGCCCCTGAGTGGGGACAGGCACAGAGCTGAGGACACTGTGCAGAGGGTACGTGTCACTTGTCCAGCCAGCCACCACTGGGCAGGACACGCGAGGGGGAGGAGGCGCTGCTCTAGGAGCTTGGTGCTCTTCTGGGAGGCGTCCTGACCTCTTGCAAGCTTGCCAGTGAAGCGTGTCTCCCACGCTCTCTCCGGCACTGTCTTTGGATTTCCAGCAACCTGCCACCCTGCCCTGAGGCAACTAGGCTAGGGCCCTGGCACACCCAGTCCCTTGGAATGATGGTTTTCTATTTCTTCTGGAACCGTTCTCCCCCACCATCCAGTTTGGGTAGTATTCACTGCCATCCCAGTTCCACAAGCGGATAGGTAGCTCAGTCCTGACCAATCAGAGCATCGCATTTCTCTGGCTACGGTATTTAGCTCAAGGATGGGCCTGTGACCCACGCTGGGTCGTTAGATGCCATGGGATTTTCACAGGGTCTGCTGTGAAGGAGACCAGGAGGAAGGGAGGCTGGAGCAGCAGCAACCATCTTGCCACCACGAGGGCACGGCCAACAGAAAGGGCAGAGCTAAAGTGGGAAAGGGGGAACGTGGCCTGGGGACATGGCCTGAGCCCTTGGATGCAGGGATCAGCAATAGAAATGTATCTGGTGTGTTTGTGTGCCTTGTGGAAATTTGTGTTGAGATTTATTTGGACAGATTGAGCAGCCTTCCTGAGGTGCACACGGACTGTGGACAGAGTGTGTGGTGTAGGGCTGGCTGGGCCGCCGCTGGCTTGGCCCCCGCTGGCTTGCTCTGACGGGGCTACCCAGCCTGCTTGGGCCAGGACGGGGACAAGGGTGGGACGAGCCAGGCGCGCACACAGCCCTGAGAGTGAGACTGGTTCCGTCTTTCATGTGACCTGCTCCGTGCGTCACTTACTCCTCTAGTCCACTGTTACACACGACACCCTGCCAGACCCGTGGGCAGCAAGCCAGGGCACACCCTGGAAACCACCCCTCCTGAGCTGGTATTTTGTTACTGTTGTTGCTGTTTTGACAAAAAAAAAAAGTGTATACATATTTTGTACAACATGTTGTTTTGAAATATGGGTTTAGTTAGCTTTCCGTCACTGTAACCAAAATACCTGACAAGAACAATTAGAGGAGAAAAAGGTTTTTTAGCTCACAGTTTCGGAGATTCCATCCATAGATAGCCGACTCTGGGCCCAAGGTGAGGCAGAACACGGAGGAAGGGCAGGGCGGAGGGAAGCAGCTCAGGACATTGGCAATCTGAAGACAGAGAGAGCTCAGCTCACCCCAGGGACAAAATGTAAACCTCAAAGTCACGCCCCCAGTGACCCCCCTCCTGTAGCCACACCCCAACTGCCTGGTTACCACTGTTAATCCATTCAAGTGGATCAATGCACTGACTAGGTCAAGGCTACCGAAGAGGATCATTTCTCTCGGAACATTGTTGCATCTTCTCACACGTGAGCTCTTGGGGGCCAATTGTCTACACCATAGCAAATACCGATGCACTGTGGAGTGGCTAAATTGAGCTGATTGACGTGTGCATTATCTCACAGCTTTCATTTTGTGGTGAAAACACTTAAGATCTCTCAGCATATTTCCAAGGAGATGATGCACCGCTATTCATTATTGTCACCATGTCCCGCAACAGATCTCTCCAGCTCCTCCTCCCCTTGGACCACCTCTCCACCTGGCCCAAAAGCCCCATTCTGCCCTCCGCTTCTCTGAGATCAAGGTTTTCAGATTGCACACACAGGTGGGGCCAAGCCACATCGGCCTCTCTGTGCTGGCGCGTTTCACTTGGTGTAAGGTCCACAGGCTCATTCACATCATCACAAATGACAGGATTTTCTTCCTTTTAAAGACTGAATAGTATTCCGTGGTGTATCCCTGCCTCCATGGGTGGGCACTCAGGTTGATTGACGCCACATCCTGGCCACCATGAATAGTGTCGCAGTGACGTGGGAGGGCAGGTGTCTCTTTGACACACTGGTCTCATTTCCATACCGGGTAGTGGGGTGGCTGGGTCCCTCAAATCCTGAGTCCAGATCTCTAGTTGCATGCTCCCCTTGACCTTGAGCAGGCCTCCTCCCCACTGGGGCTTTGCGTTTCTGTCCATGCCCTGGAGAGTTGGAGCCTGTTCCTTAGGCCAGCCCAGCTCCAAATGATACACTCCTTCCTGGAGTTTTCACAGCCAAGAAGATCCAAAGGCCACCAGGTGCCTGCATCTGGCCGGCCCCTGTGGTCAGGGAAGCAGTGACTGGCATGGGGCTGGCTGGGGCTTGCTCTCCTGTGACCTCGGCAGGGTGAATGCTCTTTCCTGGGCGGATCCTTGTGATGCTCTGCTGCCAAAATCCCTCCTGAGCACCCCCTGTGGAGGCAGCCAGGGACCAGGAGAGAGCACTGGACTCACGGCAGCTGCCAAGACAGGGACATTCTTCCTGTCCCATTCTCGGGTCACGCAGCCATCCCCTGCCCCTAGACGGTTGCTGGGCCACACTCCGCTCACACCAGCCCGCTCACAGAGTGAGTGCCGCAGGGCTCCATGAGCAGACACACAATCAGCTCCAGCAGCGTCTCCCAGGTCAGCAGAGGCAGCCTGAGCTGCGGGGTGGGAGCCGCGGTCACAGTCTGAGGGCCACACGCAGCACAGGCAGCGGGCAGGGCTGAACCCCAGCTGGCAAGGGAGGAAAGCCACCAAGACTGCGGGACCCTCCCCTACCTCCACTGGCTCTGCAAGGGTGTCCCAAAGTGGAAAGGGGAGAGCGAACAGGGGCTGTTTGAGAAATCCAAGCAGTTTTCCTGGACCTCCTCTCCTTCTCTCTGGCCAGTCCCCCTCTTTCTGCCCACATCAACATCATCCCGAGCCCGGACTCCACACTGAGCACCTACTGCATATCCTCAGCTGTCCTGGGGAGGTGCTGTTTCTAGCTGTGTGGTCAGCAGTGACCTCTCCCATCCTCTGCTTCATCAGGACAAGGCTGCAGGTGAAGAAAACGGTGAGTGCTGGCACAGGTGGCCAGCCCTGCCCTGCACCCTGGTGACATGGTGCAGACCTCTCCACCTCGACACTGTGGAACTGGGTGGAGGGGCAGAGGAGCAGCCTGTGCTGTGTGGGGTGTTTAACAGCAGCCCTCACCTCACCCCCACACCCCAGTGAGACAACCAGCATGTCCCCAGACATTGCTAAATGTCACAAGTGGGGTGGGAAGAGCCCCCAGCTAGGATGCACAGGGTTGGTCCAAGCTTCCTTTCAAAAGAGAGTAGAAGAAATAGTCAACGCCCTTCAACAAGTATTCACCAGCAGCTGCACCGTGCGGTGACAGGGCTCGCTGGCCAGGGGAGACACCCACGTAGACGAGGCCCCTGGGCCTGATGTTGGCTTCACACCTTGCCACAGATCTGCTCATCAGCCTCTTCTGCAGGAACCATGACCCTCAGGAGCCAGCACTCTGTCCCCTCCTGGCCATCTTCCTCAAGCCTGGGTGGGGCTGAGCATGCCCCACTGTGTCGCCCACTGCTGGGGGGACTGCGCGTTCTGTAGGGTCCTGAGTCTTTATCCTATAGGACATGCCCAGGCTGCCGCCCCTGCAGGTGTGTACACCTGTGCTAGAAAGCTCCTCCCTCTTCACTTTGCCTGATCTTGCTGTTTTACACACCTGTGGCATTGCATGGAAGCGTCACCTGTAAGAGCTCAACTGCGTGCACTTGGGCTTACGAGGGGGGGAGAGAGAATTATTAGCTTATTTCATAGCCCTGACCTTGGCCTCCACTGTCCTGTGCAGAGAGGCATCGTCGTATGGAGGTTCTTAAGGCTGCACAGCCAAGGGACAGCTCCAGTGAAGAGTGCAGAGTACTGTTTAGCACACACTTTTTTCCATCTGTGTAGACGCAAGAGCCTAAGCCTACGCGGCTCTTGCCATGACCTGTTTATCTCCATGCGGGCTCTCTGCATGGTGCCAGCACAGCAGGTGCTTGGCAAAGGTTGGAGGAGCTGAGTGCAGCCACAGGTTATGCTGTGGCCTTGCTGTTTCTACAGAGCATTCCAGGCCCGTAGAGACAGTGCACCCCTGGCCGGCGGTGATGGAAGCTCCCTGCCCAATGGAAACCACGGTTCACGCTCCTCAACCAGGAAGCGCAGCCCAGATGGCAGCAGATCCTGCTCTGCAAATGAGGAATCGGGCTACTCACGCCACCCACCCACTCATCGGGCAACCTCCACCCCCAAGGACCAGGGCCTGCTGACCCTGGGACAACACACCAACCCTGATGAAGAAGTCCTCATGTCTCCTGGTGGCCACACCCATGAGCCAGCCCCAGTGGTCGCCCTCCCGGGAAGGCTGGAGGAGTCCATCAGCCCTGACAGGCGGGCCCCAGGCCTCCATGAAGATACCTGTTTGGGAGCCCGACTGGGCTGGGGGAGAGCACTACACACAAGGCCAACGTGCCAATTAAGTACCCAGTGCTATTAATTAAAACCTGAAAATGGAACTTGGGGATTTAATTAACAATCCAAGTGCAAAGAGGAGAGGTTTCATGGCTTTTCTAACACATCTGTAATCCTTCATTAACAGCTAGAAATTTAGATCACTCTACCTAAGCATTGAAAATAAAGTAACAAAACAGAAAAGACGCTTCTGAGAGCCACCCTCTCTTCACTGTGGGCTTAGGGAGCAGCCTGAAGGTCATCCCTAGACCCCCATCACACCTCCCCGCACAGGCTGTGTGGGCCAGGGACAACTCGGGAGGCCATGGGTACAGCCCCAGGAGGAGGGGTCCTGGCAGGCCAAGGCTAGCAAGAGCTGCCCACCCCAAGCCAGCAGGAGGGTTGCTAGTGTCTGCAAAGCCCTGCCACCCCCCTCCCTGCCCTGGATGGGCAAGTGGACCAGGCAGGGACTGGAGGGGGGACCGGAGGACCCATGCCCTGTGCCACATGAGCAGGCCCCAGGTTCCCTTCCAAGGTGAGGGCACAAGCTCAGCGGGGCCTCGTGCTCCCTCCAGGAGACAATTCTCCATGGGCCTTTCGTGCTTGGGCACCTCCAGACAGAGGAATCCAGGTTTTGTTTCAGATCATTTTGCAAAGAACTTTGAAGAGCCAACAGTCTCAGAAAACAGAGACTGCCCCCTGCAGGGCAGAAGCGGGTTTGTTTGTACCCCAGTATAAGAAAGATAATGTCCCCCTGCATGGCAAGGGACAGGAGGGTGGCTCACAGCCCACCCACTGAATCCAGACCTCTGCCTGGAGGCAAGCCCCTTACATACCCAGCATGCACCAGGCCACTCTGCCTCACAGCTGTGAGTTTGGGAGGCAAAGGAGAACCAGGGTGACCTCGAAGCTCATGCAGCCTGAGAGTAGGGAGCATCCTCGACCTCCACCTCCACCCCAGGAGGCTCCTGTCTTCCAGTGTCCAGGAGGTAGGCTGAGCTGCAGCCTGCAATGTCTACTGCAGACAGGGACTCCTGGCTCCCAACCTCACACAGGCGCGGCCTCAGCCAGGGCCTGAGCAGAAGGGAGATGACACTGACTGAGAGCGGAACCAGGCTGCTCTCCAAAGGAAGATGTAAGCTTTTATTGATTTTCTAGGGTGGGCTAAAGTCTAGCGATTTTTTATTGGCTAGGAGCATGGTTTTAAAAGATGTTTGTTTGGTTTTTTTCCTTGTGCAAACATCCTGGCCTTGGGGAACGGGTGGTTAGTGCCTTCCCGGGCTGCTGTATTTCTTCTGCCTTCTGTCTGCGCCGTCATCCTGCACAAACCCCCTGGCCTTGAGATAGGGTTGGGCCGTTATAGCTGCTGAGACCATGTGGCGGGGTGGAAGGAAACATACCAGGCTTTTAATGAGACAGGTGGAGAGCCCAGGAGATCATTGCCATTTGTCTTTTGGGGTGATCCCCAATAGTCTCATGTTGCATTGATCTTTGGAGAAGGTATAGGCAGCCTGGCTTTTACGATGCCCCGGTCTCTGTGGTCCAGAAGGTTGTTGGGGGGCAGGCACAACACCTCACACCATACTCAACGGATCAGGAGTCCAGGCCTCAGGGTGCACCTGCCCTCTGAGCCCATGGAAGTCCCTGTCTCACAGGTGGGCAACATCTCAGAGTCTTTGGGGCTTGGTCATGTTGTCACAGTCAGGAACAAGAGGCAGGCTAGGATCCACCCACACCCACTCCTCAGCTCAGTGCTTGCCAGGCTATGCCAGGGGACCACCTACATCAGACAGTGCTGCTAGACTGGGCCAGCGGGGGGGGGGGTTAAAATGCAGGGCCCTGGGCTCCACTGCTGGATGCAGGCCCCTTACATACCCAGCAAGGTGCTCTCGAAGATCAAGCCGGGCTCTTCCTCCAGGTCCCAGAGCCCAGGGGAACTCAGCAAGTAGCACGTGCCCAGCCACTCTGGGCTGGTCTGCCTTGCCCACTGGCCAGACTCCTCTGCTCAGCCCCAGGCTCTGTGCTGGCATTGGCTACCCCAGAGCAGGCGCGGAGAGCCTGGGAGTGAGCGAGGGGGTAATGGAGCAAGTTGAGGGGACACCAAGAACCGTGGCGGAGCCTGTGAGGCAGAGTGCCGGAGGGTGTAGGGCTGCTCCCAGGACAGTGGGTGTCCATGCACAGGAAGGGCAGGCACACAAAAAGTGCCCAACACACAGAACATGTCAGAGCCCCTGACGCTGAGGAAACAGACTCAGACGACAGAGAGCAGACCCAAAGGCAGCTTCTCAAAAATGGGGATCAGGAAGCTGCTACAAGCTCTCCTGACTCCAAATCCAGTGCTCTTTCTGCCTGGACTGGCAGCAGAGGCACAGGACACCCCACGGTGCTCCTCAGAGACCTCCAGACACCTCTCGTCCAAGGCATCCTGCCTCTGCCTTGGACAACCAGGAGAGGCTCTGGCCATTGCCTGTGAGCTGCAAAACCAATGGACCCTCCAGCCGCTGCGAGCTGCTGTCAAGCCTCAGCGGCACATCCCACTGAGACACCGGGGCCCAAACGGAACCTCGTTAAGCTCTTCTGCTGGCATTAAAGCTTGGCTGTGCCAGCCCACACCCTGGAGCCACACCCCACATGGGTCACGTGCAGAATAATTAAAGGCAGAACAAGGTTGGTGAGCAGAATTGTTGTGACCATATCCATGAAAGACACAGACCCTGCGGGCAGCAGAGGGGTGAAGCCTTGGACAGCGACTCCGGTGTCCAGCGACACTGGTAACGCACAGCCCGCTCCAAGCCGACACCTCAAGCTGATACTCTGAAGCTGCCATCTGTCCAGACCCTTGGCCCTGACAGCTCTGGGGAGCTGAGCGGTCGAGATGGACAACTCCCCTTGGCCGGTGTCCTCTTCGGGCTGCCTTGGTTGGCCGTGGGCGTGGACAGTGGCAATTCTGTGTCCTCCAAGCTGAGACCAGTTTGCTGAAAGAAGACCTGTTTGTCGAGAGCACATTTTCACTGGATGCTTTATGATGGGTTTGGTTTGGGGTTTTAGAAAGAGCAAGATGCAGTACTTCTTTAAAAAAGCAAATGTTAGGCTCTCCAGCAAAAGTGGTCCCCACGCGGGGCTGCCATTGACATAGGCCAAGTCTGGGTCTCTCCACAACGCCAGAGTTTACTGAATCACAGCAGATTCACAGGCCCCAGCACTCTCAGGAGTGGCAACTCACCCAGTGCCTGTGGGTCACCTGATCATCATAAGCTGGGCAAACACAAGGTTTTCTATTCCACTGCGACCCTAATATCTAATATCTATAACACTCAAGTCACACATCATTCTTGAGCTATAAATAGGTTACAGAAGACAAAGAGGGTGTTAAGGTCTCTGCAGGGTTACAGGATGCCAAGAGCTGAGGCAGAGAGCAGACAGGAACCAAAGAGTCCCTGCAGGTGGGCCAGGCAGGGCTCTAGCTACCCAGTCCCCAGAGTAGTCAAGGCAAAGGGCTGGACAGAGGCAGCTTCCGGGTGTCAGCATGAGTCGTCATGGGTAGGAGAAACCACACTGCACTGAAGCCCACAGGGACAGAACCAGAGATTGGCCACTGTGGGGATTTTCTTGGGCAGGGCTCATGAGGAGTGACCAGGCGACAGGGTCAGGGTGCCATGTGTGCAGTCCTGAGGGTCCTCCTTCTATGGGTCTCAGGTGGGGAGCTTGTGTCTGGTGAGGTTAAGCTCCTGTGCCTGGTGTCCCTGGTAGGATTTGGGATGTGCACATTTCCAGGCACTCCTAATTCAGTTTGATAAATTGGCATGAATATATTATTTTTCAGTCTGTGCCTTGTGGTGGTGCCAGGCAGATGGTGGTTGTTTACTTGTACAAACAAGGTGTGGAGTCATCCACTTTGGTGCTATAGTTAAAATGGAGCAGCTCATGGCAAACGACTGCTTTCCAGAATGGAGCAACTCTGGGTTAGGCCTCTACATCATGGGCAACTCTGAGCAGGGCACGGCCTGCTCTCTCCAGATGATGGCTCGTGGCCAGCCTGTCTGCCACCTGTCCTGTCCTCCATAAGTGGAGGGAGCCTCTGTGATTCTGGTCTCCTCCATTCAGCAGCCCATCATCTGCACCTTCAGGAGGCAGAGACCACTGGGGCCTGGCCCTGTGGACCATGGTAGACTCCTGTTCCTGAAGCCTCAGACATGCCATGACCACCAGCTGTGTGCTCTGCAGACGCTGGGACCCCCAGGCCAGCCAGATGTAGGCCAGGGCCACCCCCCCTTTGGAGGGTTGGTTAAAATGGAGTCCAGCATTCTCCCTCGTGCCTGGGGAGCGTCTGTGCTCTTCCCAAGATCTCTCAAATCCCATAGGCTCTGTCTTCAGACACTGTTCCTAGTGTGCCTGCTGAGCTCTGGAACTCGCCACCTCTCCCCTCCTCCAGCTGTCTCTGCTCTTGTCTCTGGGATGCAGCATCTACACCTCTCAACCCCACCCCAACACTTACACACACACACACACACACACACACACACACACACACACACAGGTGCGAGAGGCAGACCTGAGGATCTTTCTGAGATTTCCCACCTCAGAATGGCAGAAGAGAAAGTTGGGGTTGACATCAGAAGTCCCTGGAGCACCCAGCCACTCTCACAGCTGGGCTTTCTGGAAGGTTCTCCCAGGAACAAAGCAACTGGAATCACACACTCATCAGACAAACCAGATGAAGGAATATTCTGGGACAAAGAAGGACTCTGTACTTTAGCCTTGAAGGCCCCAGCAGCAGATGCTGCAGCAGGCACTTCACCCCGACACCAGGACCTTACCATCATGTAGGCAAAGAACCATGGTGGCCCATCCCCTTTGAATCCTTCAACAGGCTGGGCAAGGCCCTGGGCAAGGCTCTGTCCAGGGACGAAGCCCTGCCACTGGAGAAGGCAGGCAGGTGGTAGGGTGGATGCTATTCCCAAAGCCAGCCTGAGTGAGGACCCTAGTGCTCCATCCATTCAGAACTCAGGATAGACCTCAGCCAGGTTGGCTCAGATGGGGAGGCCCCAAGGGCTTGCAGGTGCATGAGTGGCCAGGTATTCCCTGGACGGAGCAAGCCAATGAGGGCAGCCAGGCATCCACACCCTGTCTGGTTGTCACACATGACCTCCTGTCACTCAGTGTCCTGTCCTTGGCTGGCAGGAGTGGCAGGCACCTCTGGGAGAGCAGCCACAGCCCCAGTGGGTAGGCCCCCATACTGCCACATCCCTGGCAGTGGTCTTGTCTCCTTTAGTGAGCAAATGGCCCCGTCTCCTGGGCCCCGCACTGGCTCCCACTCACCTCGCAACTGAGGCCCCTGCACGAGCCGGCTCTCTCACCCGCAGAGCCAGTTACTTGAATAATTTATCAAGGCATAAGGTAGAGGAAAACCTGGAGTCTGCACCTCAGAGCCACGGCCACTTCCAAGTTTCCCAGGGAGCCCCCAGCACTTACCGGGGCCAGAGAGGACCCTCCTCCGAGCCAGCCCCACCTCCCATCTATCAGTCTCAAATAGGCTTCATTCTAAACAGAACTTACTGTTGGAAATTGGCTCAAATGTTACAAAATAGTTACATAAGCAGCCTACTTTCAGAGACAGGGCTTGAGAAGCACTTGCTGCTGGTAACCCAGAGGCCTGTGCCATCCTGCCTTTTGGGGGGGGGGGGCGGACATCAGGAGGCAGAGACTCAGCACAGGCAGGCGGGGTGGGGCCTCCAGCTGGCCCCCATCACCTGCAGTGTGAGAGCTGGAGTCGCAGTACCCCCAACCCCCTCATGCAAGGCAGGGCAGGGTGCTTCCCATGCCTGCCAGGAAGCTCTGCTCCCAGACTGTGGGCCTCCCCAGCTCCCTTCTCTGTGCCTCACTCTCCACCTGCCTGCACTGACCCAACCCCTGCCGCCGTGTGTACACCTGCTCTCCCGGCACCCCACCGTCTCAAAAGATTCCTTTCTAACCTTGGAGGTGCCTAGAACTCTGGAGCTTGCAACTGATCTGCTCCAGGAGGACTACACTGAACAGACTGAGTCTCATTCACCATGGTTTCCAGCACATAGTAGGCACAGAGCAGCATGGAGGCTGCAAAGAGAACAGCATCCCGGGGGCAGCCTCCCACTCCTCCAGAAATGAAAATTCGGGGGAGACTCCTTTTCACCTTGGGAATTGATTTTTCAATGTTTAATAAATGGAAAAGTTACAATTCCAGGCACTTAAGGACAGAGGGAGACAGACATGCCCAAACACTGAGGGTGGGCTGTTGATGGCAGAGCCATCTGGAAACCAATCTGTCACTTTATCTATCAGTCAGACCAGGCCAGGTTACAGGACAGAACAACAGAAAAGCCTCAGCTCATAACAGAGTTCCAATTCTTTCAGACTCATGCCAGGAGCAGTTAGTTATGCCAGAGGGCAGTGCCCTGGCATGACCAGGCTCCTCCCTCTCAGTCTCAAGTTAGAGTGCCATTCGCTAATGTGGAGGAGGCAATTTCCACATACTTCTCAGTCTGGACCACTGCTCACATGAATGATGTGTAATTATTTCCTCAATTGTCCAAGTAGCTATAACGGCTCTAGATGTAGAGGAGAGGAGCCAGTTCATGCAGTAACTGACACTGTTGGGTATCAGGGCTGAACTCCAGGCTGTTCGTTAAACCCCTGGACTCCATGAAGACCTGGTTCATTCAGAAAACCAAACCCATCGCTTTCAAAGCCAAAGACCCACAGTGAAGAAGTTTAAAGTACATTTCCGAAATGTAAAAGAAAATATTCGGTGGGCTCCAGTCTTTGAAGCAGACTGTGGAGGGTTAAAAGCCAATACTCCTCACACAGATGAAAGACCTTAGAGATCCTGGCCAGGTTTTACCTGAGCATACCCCCAGCACAGCCTGAGAATTCCTCGGGTGTGAGAAGGATGTGAAGATAAGAAGGAATTGAAAAGACAACGGGGTGAACAGGGAGGGTTTTGGATTTCTGGGCACTCAGCAGGGCTTCTGCTCTTAGGGCCCCCATGCCAGGCTCCCACACATATGCACAGCAGCATCTCCAGGGGAGGGTGTTGTCTGACAGCTTCCTAGGCCCCACTGAAGAGAGGTCAGAGATGGGGCCAGGGAGGGCGTATTGGAAGCAGTTCCCCAGGTGACTTTTACAAGGCATATTTGGGGACTACTGCCATCATTCCAGCACAAAGCCAGGCCTGTATCCCCTCGGGAAGCTCCAGGAAGCAGGAAGCCCTTCCCCCTGAAGCTGCCCTCCTGCATTCACCTGGAGCCGAAGCCAAGGAGCCCTAGACCCGTCTCATAACGCAGCCTTCAACTGGACACACTATACACACTCATGCACACACACACGTGTGCATGCACACTAATGCACACCAGCTCCTGTGTGCACACATGCAAGTGTGTCTAGAAATACACTCGCACACGCATGCACAGGGTATGTGTGTGCAAACAGGCAGTGCCTTCCAGGTTTGGTGCAGAGGATCCCTGCTCAGCAAGGGACATCTCTGGCTGCTCCACAGTAGCTCAGTCCCTAGTGATGTATTCACCCCTTGCCAGGAAGGCTCTACTGGGTCACCCTTACCTAGAACCATCTTCAGTGGTCACCCTGGTCAGTGGGCCTCCCTGATCAGGCAGGCAAGGTGCCCTGCACCACCTGTCTGCCCTGAGTCCACTCCTCACCCTCCCACTCTGGACAGGGGAAGAAGCTGAGCTGCCCACTGGACCTCAGGCTTTAGCCATGTGGAAGGAAACTGGTGTCCTGAGAAGCTGGAGTCTCAGATGTCACCCTGCTGTGGGCCCCTGATCCAGGGGAGAGAGAGGAACCTGCTGGGACAGCCCAGTATCTCCCAGCCCCCAGCCCTGTGTGTCAGGTGCTATTTGGGCCCTAAGGAGCTGGGGGCCCTTGAGAGACAGCAAAGCACAGGGGTCAGGGCTTCCCCCACCTGCACTGTGGAACCCTGGGCAAGCTGTGTGTGCTCAGTGCCTCACCTGTACACCAGGTGTGCTGACACACGGCCCACAGGGCTTCTGAGCAAGGCATGAGGTGACATCACACAGCACCTGGCACATAGCGATCCTCAAAAGCAGGCAAGGTCATAACAACCCCCTGCTCCTGGAGAGGCAGACACCCTGGGGAAGATAGAGCTGGGCTCTGTGTGTGAATTCCAGCGGGGCAGGCGTGATGGCCGGGTCCCCTGCACCTGCAGCACTGTTCATCCCCTGGCTGGCTTCTCGCAGCCTGTCTTCAGGAAGCTACAGACACTCGGGCCTCTCTCCCTCTCCAGAGACCTTGATATACATCCTAGCTCCTCAGAATCCGCCACCCCGAGGGCCCACATTCCCACAGGGGGAAGGCCACAGGGGGACCCACCTGCCGAGGTTCCTGGCCCTCACTGAGCCCCAGTGCTGCGGGCTCTGTGGTCTCAGCAGTAAAGGAGACATTCCCTGAACTTGGGATCAGCTGAGAGGGAGGGACAGTCATGCAGGCTGCCATGGCTCCCTAGGGTCCTCAGCGCCCAGGAGCATTGCCAGACAGGCTCAGGGACCATGCTTTGCCTGTCTGCAGCATGAGCCCGAGGGGCTTCACCTTCTTCCACTGGCTTACAGCATCTGTCCCAAGACAGGCTGGCTCTTACCTCCGCAGAGGGGGGCACAGCCATAAAACACTTGGCCAGCTGCTTCTCCCGTCCCCTGCCAAATACCAAGCCTCAGACCTCAGCAAGGAGCTCTGGATAGAGTGGGCAGACAAACTGGCCCCCTGCACGTGGACACAGGATCCTGCAGCCAGCACTCCACTCTCCCTGCCCATGAGGGCTGCACATAGGTTTCTACTGCCTTGCCCCAGCAGCAAGAGGCCTGAGGCATCCCCAGACCCCACAAGGCCAGATCATGGGATCTACTGTCTGCACACCACCAGGGCAAAGCTCTGTCCCTTCACATGAGGCATCTGGGTCCATCCCAGTAGGGACGGGTCCAAAAATATGGCCCCTTCCCAGGAAAGGGCAAAGTGGAGACCCGGAGAGAGTCAGAGCCTGCCACACTCATGAAGTCACCCAGGCCCAGCTGTGGGAAGCCAGGCAAGCCCAGGCCCTGACCACGGTGTGTCTGTGGACCTGTGTCACAGGGAAGGAAGCCTCTTCCTTTCCTCCCTTTTTCCTTCCTTGCATGTACTTATTTAATTGTGCTCAAGCATCTTTAACCCTTTCCACTGAAAATGTCCGCTGGCAATCCCTGCATGGAGCACAAGCCCGTGGTCTGAAAGCTTCCAGTGCTAACCCATAGGCTGACACTGAAAGCATCAGGAACTCGGAGAATCCAGAGGTCAGAGTGAGCCTCCAGCTCTGCTTCCAACTCATCCTCTCCCCAGATCACAGCCAACCCCACCCAGGCTTGAGCTGAGTCCAGTGTCCTGCAAGATTCAGGTCCAGTGACCAACCCAATCCCCTACCCCCGCACACACACAGAGTCGTGATGCTCTAGAGACTCAGGTTAGCCTGGCTGGTCAGGGACACTGAAGCCACTGCAGGAGGACAATGTGTTCATGGGGGAAATCCACCTTCCCTCCTAACACTGGCAAGGGGACCATACAGGAGGAGGGGCTCAGCATCTCCACCCCCACCCGCCTCCCCTGGTCTCCTCCCACCTGCCACCTGGAGGCGCTCACCACAGGAGTGAGTCTGGCCACAGCGAGACGCAGGCAGAGCCCCACAGAAAGACACACTTGTGCGTGTAATCCAGGGAAGAGGCGAACCCTGCTCCTGTCACCATGGCAACCCAACTCGCCTGCGCAAGGGCTTTAATTGGAAGCGCTTATTTGGCTGAAACCCCAGGAATAATCAACAGGAGATTAGAAACATTAAAAACCAGCAGGATCCAGGAAGCATCTTGGAGGGGATGGTGACAGAAAGGACAGTCCCCCTGGAAACCATAGATGGCAATAACAACAACTGTTACGTCTACCGAGTGACATGCCATGCCAGGCCTGTGATGAGCCCCTGTGCATGTTAGTCAGTGAATACTTTCAAAAATCTTTAGGGTGCTCCTCCTATTTTGCAGACAGGGAACTTTCTGGAACTCAGAGAGTTAAGGAAGTGGCCCAAGTCCTTAAAGGACTTAAAACCAGCTTGGGTGACACAAAAAGCCACCAGGGATTATGAGCACCATGTCTCATTAGAGACATCCATGAGCTCATCCACGAGCACCTCGTGTCTCCTGAGAGGCATCAGCACCGCCCCTGGATCTGTGCCCTTGCAACTCTTCCTAGGTGGCTGACACCCATGGGCCCCAGCCTCACCCTCACCAATGGCTCCAGCGTCGGCCTTGACCTCCCACACTAACCAATGCTGCCTGCCAGCTGTGCCTGCCCTTGCCCAGCACTTACTTTCTCTGCTCTGCCACCAGTGTCCACCCTCAAGCCCGCTGAGGGCCTGGTGACCCCTGGTGGCAATGATGGGGCACTGCACCAAGGCATAAGTTTATTCCCAGACAGACCCCAAAGAGAGAAAGGGGTCCAGAAGACTCCCTGGGAAGATTCCCCCACCTTGGAAGGCTCTGGGGGTGCCAGAGGCAGACGGGGAGGGCAGCGTGGCCAGCACCAGCAGCTGGGCCAGAGAGCTGGTTCTGGGCAAAGCTCCTCAAAGTCCTCCCAGTGAGTTTTCCCTTTCCTGCTGAGGTAGCAGCAGGCAGGGGAGGCTAATTATCACCCAGGAACCTGCTGGGCACAGGACACTACCACCACCCACAAGAGACTGGCTGAGACCCACTGTCCCCAGAACCCAGTGAGCAATTCCAGCAGGCAAAGGACCCAGCAGGATCCTGGACTTGAAGGACCGGGCACAGTCCCTGGCCACTGATGTCAGCACCTGCATCCAGGTGCATGCTGGTGGCCACTTAGGGCTCCCTGAGCACCAGCGCACCAAATGCCAGAACCCCAGCTTGGCTGGTTGCAGCTCCCATGAGCAAGCAGAGCCGCTGCGCCCAGGGCACCTACCAGCCGGTGCGGAACGGAGCCACCACAATGGTGGGCTGCAAGAGGGTATTTTTACTCAAACGTTTATCCACTGAGCAATGGAAATTACTTTTTTTAAAGCAACTGGCATTTACTCAGTTGGCGTCTTATTAAATTCCCCCTTTCTTGAACCACTTGAAAATGCAAGTCACTGTTATTCCAAATAAGAGGACTTATAATTCAAACAGTGAGGGGAACGGCATGCGACAGGACCAACACCCCCTGAAGTCAGAACAGAAGGGCCAGGAAGAGGGAGGAGGTGAGGGCCCCACCTGCAAGGCTGTCCGTCAGGGCCCAGAGGTCCAGCTTGCTCCTCTTGTCCCTGTGCTGCAGCCCAGGTGGAGTCCAGCAGAGGAGCCCCAGGTCGGAGGTGGCTAGGGGTCTTCAGGGAGCAGACTGCCTGCCATGCAGCCATGCAGGGCAACCCCAGTGTCAGATCCAGGCCTCCAAATGTCCAATATCCCTCAGACAACCAGCATCACCGCGTTGGCTCAGGCAGGACCCCAAAGGGTCCCATTCCTTGGGAGTCAGGGAGAATCCTAAAGGACCATCCCCAGGGCAAGGGAGGACTAGGGCTGCAGCCCTGTGTGTTTGCAGACTCACCTGAAATCCTCCCCTATTCAATCACTCAAAGGACCACAGTCCTAAGGAAATGGGAGGCCAAGGAAGTGAGCTGACCTACTGGAACTGCGGCCGCTCCCTGGGTGTCTCTGATGGTCCTCACGCAGGACTGCCTGGCTGACAGTCAGTGCCTTTGCATATAATGGGGACCTAGAGAGGCCAGGCAGTGTTAGCAGGACCCTGGAGAACAAAGGAGGTCACAGTGTTTTGGAGGGCCAGAGACCCAGGCCAGAGAACCCCTCCTGCAGGGAAGCGCCCCCTGCAAAGACAGCTAAAGGAGCCCTCCCGGTGCAGCCTGGAGCCCGAATGCCAAGGCTAGTCCCAAAGTGGGCAAGTCTTGCAAGTGCTGCCAGATTCCCTAAAAGGCTGGGAAATCCCCAGTACCATGGCAACAGGACCTCAGCATCTAGGACTAGTGGGTGGAGACGTGACCCCACCGTGGGGGGGGGGGGCACCTGTCCACCAAGAGTTGGGCTGATTCCTCCAGTCTCCAGTTCTGACCAGCCTATAGGAGGAGGCTGGTCCAGTCCTGGCTGCAGGGTTCACGTTGGTCGCCAGTCGGCATTCTCCACTCTGGCCCAGCAACGCCCCCCACCCTAAGAACCATAACCACGGTCGTAGAGCTAGGCTGCCGTTGCCAAGAGCCTGAGCACACCACTTAGACCAGCAAACCTCCATGCCCTGAGGATCGCCAGCACCTGTGTTGGCCCCGGCCGGGGAAGGAGAAGGTGGAAGCCGTGGGGAATTTGAACAACCTGCCCCACACCCTGCCCCCAGGAGTGGCTGCACCCAGGTGCAACCTCAGGCCCTCCTCAGCCCCACACCTCCAATCTTTGCTGGGAAAGGTGCCATGGTGGAGGGCAGGGGGCTTTCCTTAAGCCAAATTGATTGTTGAGAGTGCTCCCGAGCCCATAATGGGTCACCACTTGGAGGGAAGGGGAGCCCCAGTGGTTCTGAGAGGCTGTCATGGAGCATCTCTAGGACAGGGAACCACAGCCGTGATTGGTAGGATCCAAGAACTAGTCCCTCCCATGGTGACCTGGACCCCTTCTCAGCAGCTAATTTCAGCCATTTCTGGTGCAAATGCCATGCTGGCCAGGACACCAATGTTCCCCAAACTCCCACCCACTGCCCACTAAGCAGGACAGCTTGGACCATGCAGAGCCCTGAGGAGCACCCTGGGGGCACATTCTCACTGCTCAAGGTACAGTGCTCCACGAGCATGCATTGAGCACCTGCTGTATGACAGGCACATACATCAGAAGGAGCCACGAGCAGAACACATTAGATCCTCGCCCTCCTGGGACTTCCCCCTGTGGAGGACACACCACGAGAAGGTGAAGATGTGAGCAATCGAGTCCACAGATGATCAGTATTGATTCTCTGTGCAGGAAAGAAGGACAGAGACAGGAAGGCAGAGACAAGGAGAGAAAAGAGACACAGGGAGAGTGGTCCACCTTGCTTGGACATAGGTGGTTGCCCACTCAGGTGAGGACGGCACCAATAGTCCCTCTGCCCTCCACCCTGGCCAGCTGTAGATTCTGCTCAGACCAGCGCTTTACTTTCCAGGGTGAGTTACAACCCCCAGGTCCAGGTTAAAACTTCCCTCCAGCCAAGGAGCCCAGGCTTCATAGCTCTGCATTCCAGATTCTTCTTCCAGTCCATCGCACCTGCACAGCCTCTCCCTGGTGGCTTCTCCAGGCATCCAGCAGAGCCCAGCAGAGCCTGCCTTGGTGGTGACCACTATGTCCGTCAGTCTCTCTGTGCCACAACCCCCTAGTTCCCCCCACCCTAGAGTCTCCAGGCCCACCCGCCCCACAGAGCCATCAATCAACCTGGGTCCACTAGACTAGAATATAAAGACAAGAGCCCCAAGGACCAGTGTCCAGAGCATGGTTAAGGTCGGCACTTGCTGGGACCTTCCTCTGCAGCTGCTCACACAGCCTCAAAAGCAGTCTGTGAAGCAGACTCCCATTCCCTTCCTTCACAAATGGGGAAGGTGTTCCAAGAGGTTAGGTCATTTTTCCAGGGTCACACAGCACGTAGGTCTCAGGGCTGGGGTTCCAACCCAGGCCCTCTGCCTCTGCAGTCTTTGTCTACCTGCTCTGAAGGCCTGTTTTCTGCACTATGATTTCAGCTCCTGGCCTCTTCACCCAAGAAGCAGCCCTCTCTTCCCCCTTTGGAAGGGAACTCAGCCATGAGTTCAGCAGAACTCACAAGCACCAAAAAACAGGCTTTTCCCAAAATACTGACTATCCTGTCCCCACTGGGGGAAAGGCTCCTTCCAGAATGACAAGGTTATGGTGGACGGACATCCCCCAGAGACATTGACGTTCTAAGCCGAGGAGCCACCAACTCACCTGAGGCAGAGAAGCCCAGGTAGGAGGAGGAGCCCAGCCAGGGCTGACAGCTAAGCAGGAAGGATCCCGAAATTTCAGCCATGAACATCTAACACCTGTCCCCTGCCTCAAGGGGATGATTCCTGAGTAGCAGAGGCCAAGGGCAGGGGCCCAGCCTGGGGAGAGATGCTGCCCAAACAGCGAAACTGAAAAGCCCTGAGCCGGGCACTCACAGGGTCACGGAACTATTGGTCTGGCGTTATCCTGAATGGAGGCAGCTTTCCGCACGAGATTCAGTTTGCACAGCTCCCACAATGGCCACAAATTTCTGTTATTAAGAGAGAAAGCTCTCAAAGCTGGAGGAGCATGAATATTTGCAAATTCCACACAGAGTCCGCTTTCTTTAAGCTCCTTAAAGAGCCATTCAGCAGAAGGAGCATCCAATTAGAGCGACCGCTCACTTCTCCATTCCAGGGACAAGAGCTCCCTCCTTCGTCACCTCACAGGCCTGAACTGGGGACACCTTGAGCTTGGACCCATCCCTGTCTCGTGTGAGGCTCCAGAGTCCTGGCACCCCTCCCTCAGAGGCAGGGGAGCAGAGGTGGGTACCCTGAGACAGCTCGCGGCCATGGGAGGCCAGACGGCTCAGCCACCCCGAAACACTGGATAGAGCAAATGTGCCCAAAACTCAGAAGGCAGGGACACCGCCCTGGGCCTCAGGAAGCAGGCCCTGGTATCCTCAACTACACGAACAGCACCAGCCTTGCCCAAGAGGAGCAGGGAGGGAGGGCGTGCTACCGGGGAAGAATGCTGCCATTCCCAGAGGGCATGGTTGGCCCTCCGTGGAGCCAGGAAATAGCCTAAACCAACAGCCTGAGTCCTTTGCATCAAACACAAACTGCTGTGTCCTCTGACAGTCCCAATCAGCTGCCAGGCAGCCTGTGTGCAGGGCGCTGCGAGATGCATAGACATGATGCCGAGAAGCCAGTAGATTCCAAATTCGAGGTAATAATCAGACAATAGAAAGAAAAACTAACACAGACTGAAAAGTTTTGGTTTGGATTTGGTTTTCCATTTGACCACACAGCAAGCCTGGAGGTAAGCCTGCTGTCACGCTCATGTTACCAAAAAAGAATTGTGTCATTTTCCCAAAGTTCACAGTGGTCTGGCCAGGAGGCAGCCCAGCCCCTGGCTCAGCACCCCTGTATACTCTCTCAAGTCCTGAGTCTGCCCCCAGCTCATAGTGGAGTCACAACCACCTGGCAGCCCAGCTACAACTGGGAGACAGTTTGGTGACACCTGAGGACTGAGATGCATAGAGTTCAGCTGGACCCAGGGCCTCCATTTCACAGGGGAACTTACAGAGGTGAGTGGGGAGAGAGCACAGGCCAGGCCAGCAGCAGCGGAGCCTGGCCTGCCCAACCCCTATGCAGCTAAGCAAGACAGATAAGCTGCCAGGAAATCCCGCCCCTCAGCAAACACTGGGGTGAATGAGCCAGTGGACGCTAGCCCAGCTTGTGTGGGTCCTAGTGATGTGCTGGTGGGGTATGGGCCCCCCAGCACAAGCCCTGTAAGAGAGCCAAGCCCTGTCCAAGAGAGGATACAGCCAGAGCACCTGGCTCGGATGCCAAGCCAAGGGTCTGATTGGCCTTTGGTTTCTCTGCTTTTAAACAGGGCCCTGCAGCAGGGCTCAGGACTGTGCTGAGTTACCAGGAGCATTCCTCCAAGGAGGGTTTGGACAGCTGGAGGGTGATGCCCTGGAACAGCAGACCCCATCCTGATGAGGACTCTGTGCATTGAGTTCCAGGCTCACCAGGATCTTCCTCCACTGGTTCATAACCTCCCTCCCAGGGACACTTTCATTCAGCATAGAAGCTGCTCCCAAAAGACGACAGGCTAGGGATGCAGAGGGGCGGGCAGGGAGAGGGGCCCCTTGCCCTGCCAAGAACATCATGTTTTCCATGCAGTTTTGAGCCCAATTCCAGGCTTGGCACTGTCTCCGGGAAATTCCGATGATGAAAAGAAAGATGAGAAGCATGAGTTCAGCCACTCAGGATCCCCTGCCCAAGGTGGCCACCACAAACCCAGCTTGTCATTACAGTGCCTGTGGAGGTTTTAAAATGGCAGGCTAATAAAAAAGAAGGAAATCCCATCCCCTCCTGCAGCATGGAGGACCTGGAGGATACTCCGCTAAGTGAAAGAAGCCAGGCCCAGAGAGATCAGCAATGCAGGTCCTGGGGGACGCTCAAAGAGGGGGCTCACAGAGGAGAGAGGGCTGGCCAGAGGCTGGGAAGGAAGGCACAGTGGAGGGCGGATGCCAGGGGAAAGTGGGGGTGGGAGGATTGGGCCTAGGGTTCTGTGGCCAGGTGGGGACTATAGGTCCCACCTTGTGATACTCTTTATAAAGAGCTGGAGCCAGGACATAGAACCTCCCAAGACAAAGAAATAATACATGTTTAAAGAGATGGAAAGATTAGTTACCCTGATTCGATCAATACACACTGTAGGCATGCAGCAAATTACCACACTGCACCCTATAAACATGCAAAGCCTGTGTGTCCATTGAAATCTTTGAATTTTTTTCAAATTTTAAAGCATCAGCCCTTTTGCCATTCACTCCTCCTATGTCTGTGTTTTTACTAAAAACAGTTCCATGCCCCCAGAGAAAAATGAATGCCACAGGAGGTGCCTCTTACTCAAAGGGAAATAACTGCAGAGCAAGACCACCCTTCCCCACCCAACCCTGTTCTCAGTTAGCAGCCAATGTGTGGACAGGTGCCAGGGGCGGCATGTCACCTGTGGGTGTTAGAGTCTGTCTGCCTGAGCGCAAGTCTGGGCTCCACTGCCTTCTTGGTTAAATGACTTTGAGGAAATTAAATCACTTCTCTGCACCTCAGTTTATATAAAATAGAGGCAATAATAGTGCCCACTTTGGTGACAGTGGGGACTGTCAGCATGTTTCATGCAGAGAAAATGCTCAGAATTATGCTCCGCCAGTAAGAACTTGGTAGATTTTACAGGAAGAGTCAGCCTGTGATGACCCTGCAGGGGAGTCGGGTTGGCGTGGAGAGGCACCGGGGGCTTCTCTGCAGGGCTCAGGAAGCCACTGGGTCCTGGCAGGCAGGCATGAAGATGCCCCGGGCCCTGCTGATCCGCCACCGGATGGGGTGGCAGCCAAACCCAATGGGGTGGCAGGCAGAGGGGAGCCTGGTTCGCCCACGCTGGTTCCCCCAGGGCCCCGGCTCCTCTGCCTGCCACTTCCCTGGCAGCCAGCTCTTCTGAAGCTGGGATTTCACACCAGAAGAGCTTTCGACATGAGTGGCTGGAAGCGTCCCCCTCTCAGCAGGAGTGCCTGCGATCATCAAGCTGAGCCTCTCCCCTTGAGCGAGCGCTCTTCCTGGCTGGGCTGAAGGGGACTTCAAAGCTTCCTGAGCACGCAGCCTCCTGTCAAGGGCGCAGCCCACTCGGCACTGGGGAGAGTGGAGACGGGTCCACCCTCCACCAGCTCAGGGACACCTGTGCAAAGGTGGCATCCAGGAGCAATGGTGGCAGGGGGACTCCAGAAATCAGACCCCACTGAAAGACCCAGCAGGCCCTGCCGTGCCCTAGGAGTACCAGGCTGCCCACCTCCTCCAAGCGTCAGGCCAGGCCCCCAGAAACGCACCCCAGAAATGGCGGGAGAATGGCTGCATTTGGGGGGGGGGCAAGGGAGACACGTGACTCGGACAGACCCCATGCAACGACAATGGGGCCCTGGGAGCGGGGACACCCACTTCCTTTCTGCGGCAAAAGGAGGACAGAGCATCCCTGGGTTGGCCTCCATGCCTCCGTGCAGACGACCCAAACCTAGTGCCTACCACAGGTTTTGTCTGACAGTTCCGCAGCGCAGAGGGCCATGGCAGTCCCACTGCAGGCAGAGCGGGTGCCCTCAGGGGTACCGGGGGAGGACCCATGCCTGCCCTTTCCACCTTCCTTGGCTCCTCTCTCACTCTGCATCCTCAAAGCCACAGCGCAGGCTCTCTGACCCTGTTCCTGTGGCCGGGGCCGCTCTGCCTTGGCCTCCCTCTTCCACTGATAAAGCCCTGGTGGCGGCTCTGCTCCAAGCACTCTCTCCGCGTCAAGCCTGGCTGACTAGCAACCTAATTCCTTGTGCAGCCTCGTGTCCCCTGGCATGTGGCTGGGTCCCTTTGCACTTCACTAATCAAATACCACAGACTGGGAAATATATAAACAACAAAGATTGACTTCTCACAGTTCCAGAGGCTGGAAGTCCAAGGTGGAGGCACTGGCATTGGTGACTGGGGAGGGCTGCCTCCTCCTCAGAGGCAGAGGCAGAAGGGCAGGAACCCCCGCCACGCCACAAAGCCCCTGCCTGGGGGCTCCTAACAGCACTCTGGAGGAAGGAGCCCTCGGAGCTCGAGCACCTCCTGAAGGCCCCACCTCCTCCGCCCAGCCCTGGCACAGCTGAAGGTTAGAGGGGGGCATTCAAACCCTGGCACCATGAACTGGACACGGTCACCCTGGGCAGTAAGCTGCAAGCTCTTTGGGGGCCATTGTTCTGCCTGCCAACATACCAGTGGTGTGGATGCCACCCACGACCATGCTTAGGTAGTGCCCGCTGCCCACCAGGGGCGCGGGCTTTAGATACATCGGGCCCCCGTCCAGTGCTCTCACTGGCCCTGCATGGGGTCCTGATGGTCCTCCCCTCACATGCGACGATGTGGAGGGTCTGGAGGCTCAGGGGTTCCTCCAAGGCCTCCGGCACGCAGCAGTCCTTCCCCCCAGGTGCTGAGGGACCCGCACACCAAGGAGCCGGAGGCTGCATAGCTGAGTCTAGGCCTGAGCCAACCACAGCCCACGCGGAAGCACGCCTGGCTTGGGGGCCAGGAAAACCTACACACCCCAGAAGACAGGCACTCCAGCACCGAGGCAGCAGGAGGTGGGAGCCAGAAGCTTCCAGGAAGCTAGGCATCATCTCCGCCGCAGCCTCGCGCCCGGCACCCGCAGAGCGGGAACATCACGCTTCAGGTGGCGGCTCTGAAGGCGGCTCCTCCAACACTTGTCACAGCTCCAGGCCAACTGTTAAAATAACTTTTTGGTTGTTATTACCAAGTAATAGGTGTTTATTGTAGAAATGTTAGAGACGGCAGACAAGCCAAAAGAAAGGAATAAAAATTACCCAAAACCCCACAACTGCAGAAGTGCCACTTGACATGTTTTACGTCTCCTTGCAGCGATTCTCCTCAGCGCTCGTTTCTGTTTTTCTAAAGCAAACTCTCTGAAAGCGGCTCGCGCTCGTCTTCCTGTTGACAAGAACAGCTTCTCCCCAACCGCTCCCGAGTGTGGGGGACATCACTCACCCTCCTCTGCCTCCGCTCCCCCTGCCCCGGAACAGAGAGCAGGTGGGGCTGGAACCTGGTGGAGCGGGGCTGCATTCTCTGGCTGGCGAGGTGCTGTGTCAACAGCTCACACGCAGGGACACACATCCACACGTATGCACACACCAGGAGACTGTGCAGAGCAATGCTCGTGTGCATGGCATGCATGTGCACACATGTGCATGTGTGTGGTGCTTACATGTGTACATAGGCACATGCACATGCATGCACGTATACATGTGTGCACATACAAAGACACACACGCCTGGCTCCTCCCCTCCCCACTGGGCAGCTCTGCTGTCTGCCCCTGGCACTTGTTCCAGCGTGTTTCTTGCTCTCCTCCATCTTTCACTCTCATTGGTAGCCTGGGCACCAGGACATGGACAGATACGAGCTTAAAGGAACAAAAGAGCCCCCTGTGTCCCTGGGCTCAGGCCCACCCTCCCCTGCTTGCTGAACCCACCTCAGGGGACCACAGGCCCAGGTCCAGCCAAGGACATTCTGAGCCCTGCCCATGGCTCCAGGTGCCCTGCTGAGCCTACCTAGAAGCCCAGCCTCTGTCTGGGGAGGGCACCCTCCTGAGGCCCTCGTCCCCCTCCTGTGGGAAGCTGCACAGCTCCCTGTAGGTGCTGGAGCCATTCCACCCAGGGACAGCAGATGGTCTCCAGCTGTCCTACTTAGTACAAGACACACTGTGCTCAAGGCTGCACACAGTCATGGTGCCTCCTGAAGACAGAGCCACAAGATTACAGCCAGGAAAGACCAGGCCAAAGCCCTGGAGGGCCAGGGCATCTGGAGCAGCAATGGAAAGAGCGAAGAGACAGTGGGTGGGGCCAGGAGACATGGGGACCACGGCCTAGCAAGGAGCAGACTTCCAGAATCTTCTTCAAGGGCCTGAAGAGCCACACATAGTTTCTAAAATGATGGCCGTGGCCATGGTGGAGGGGTGAGGTGGTAGCAAGGGACTTTCCAGCTCACACATTAACTTTGCCTCACTGTGCTCCAAGTACAACTTAAAGGAGGGAAAGCTTATTTGGGGCTCAGTTTCAGAGGTTCAGTCTATAGATGGCCAACTCCATTCCTCTGGGCCCAAGGTGAGGCAGCACATTTTATTTTGGCAGAGGGCATGGAGGAGGAGAGCGGCTTAGGACATGGCAATAGGAACCAGAGAGAGCGAGTTCCATTCACCAAGGACAAAATATAAACCCTGTGACCTTCCTCCTCCAGCCATACCCTACCTACTTAGTTACGACCCAGTTAATCCATCAGTGGATTAATCCACTGATCAGGTTACAGCTCTCATAACCCAATCATTTCACCTCTGAAAATTCTTGCATTGTCTCGCATGTGAGCTTTTGGGTGACACCTCCTAACTAAACCATAACACACACTTTACCCAGGTCCCTCCAGTGGTAGCATCTTGCAAAAGTCAGGATATGGACTTTGATACAGTCAAGGCCCAGGACACCACATCACCACAAGGACCCCTTGTGCCACTCTTCTGCAGCTACGCCCACTTCTTTCTCACACCACACCCTCTTTAACATGCAGCAATCACTAACCCATTCTCCAGCTCTATCATTCTGTCATTCCAAGAACATGACCTCAGTGGACCTATAGTGTTTTACCTTTGAGGACTAGCTTCTTTCACTCTCCTTCTTTCACTCCTTGGAGTTGCATCCAGGCTGCCACACACTTCAGTGGTTTTACTACTGGGCAGTGGCCCATGGTCTGGATTACCAGAGCTTGCCTAATCATAGACAGTTGAAGGACATCTGGGAGTTTACTGTTTTTGACTATTACAAATAAAGGTGCTATAGAATCTGTGTGTGGGTTTCTGTATGAACACTGGTCTTCATTTCTCTGGGATAAGTGTCCAGCAGTGCAATTACTAGGTCATAAGCTAGTCACTCGTTCAGCTTTTCAAGACACTGCCAGACTCTTTTCCAGAAGAGCTGTACCATTTTTATACTCCTATCAGCAATGTCTGAGTGATCCAGTTGAGCACCTTCTTGCCAGAATAGGGTTGTCATTTTTTACATTTTTAACCATTCTGGAAGATGGGTAGGGACATCTTGTTTAATTTGCATTTCCCTAATGGATAACCAAGTTGAGCATCTTTTCACATGCTTATTTGACATATTTATATCTTCATTGAAATGTCTGTGTCTTTTACCATGTTCTAATTGAATAGTTTTCTTTTTATTGTTGAGTTTTGAGAGTTCTTTATATATTCTATGTTCTAGTTCTTTGTTAGTTCTGTGTTTTGCAAATATTCTCTCCCATCCTTCTGATAGGTCTTTCAGAGGTGGAACTATGGTGGTACCAAATTAATTTTGAGGAAGTGTAATTTGTCAGTTTTATTTCAGAACATCTTAGTGTCAGGTCTAAGAACTCTGCCTGACCCTATATTCCAAAGATTTTCTCCCCATGTTTTTTCTAAGCTTTATAGCTTTATATATTATGTTTAAGTTCATGATCCATTTTTAGTTTATCTTTGTATAAGGTGTGAAATTTATTCAAGATTCAATATTCAATATTTTACCTATGGATACCCCATTGCTCCAATGCCATCTTTCTTCCATTAAATTCCTTTTGTACCTTTATTAAAAATTAGTTGGATGTATTTGTGAGGGTCTATTTCTGGGTTCTCTCTTCTATTGCATCCATCTATATGTCTTTCCCTTCACCATTATAACACAATCTTGATGATGATATCTATAATAATAACTCTTCAAAGCAGATTGATTCCTTCCATTTTATTCTTTTTCAAATATGTTTCAGCTGCTCTAGTTCTGTTTTCCTCAAAATAAATTTTAGGATAATCTTAATTTTATCTACAAAACATTTTTTAACTGGGATTTCAGTATATACATTTAGGGAGAGATTTAGTATCTTTACCATGCTGAGTTTTCCAATCCATGAACATGGTATGTCTCTCAATTTATAGATCTTTCATTTATTTCATCAGAATTGTGTGCTTTGTCTATCTACTAAAGGCTTTTGCTTTGTACTTACCTTAAGGCTTCTATAATTATCTTATTCTAATATCAGGATATTTTAAACTGATGATGACTTAATTTTGATCACTTGAACAAATTCTATGCTTTTATTCCATTTGATGACACATTTTATATCCTTTATAATTTGTGTCTCTTAATAAATTATCATAGCTGTAGATATTGAAATTTTTTAATTTTTGTGTCCATGTGTTCTTTCCTAGTATATTGGAATACAATTGATTTCTTTTGTGTTTGTCTTTTATCCTGCAACCTTGTCAAATTCATATACTACTTCCAGAAGTTTTTTGTAAAATGCCTTAAATAGCCTACACTGAAAATATCATCTGCAAATATGGAGAGCTTAATTTCTTCCTTTCCCATCTGTATTTCTCTCTCTCTCTCTCCTGGCCTTGTTGCCCTAGCTAGAACTGCCAGCACTAGGTTGAAAGGGAAGGGTGGGCTAGGCATGGTGGCACACGCCTATAATACTGGTAACTCAAGAGGTTAAGGTAGGAAGATTGCAATATCAAGGTCAGCCTGGGAAACTTAGTGAGACCCTGTTTCAAAATAAAACAAAACAAAAACAGGGCTGGGGATATGGCTTAGTGGTAAATTGCCCCTAGGTTAAGTCCTCAGTACCAAAAAAAAAAAGAGAGAGAGAACAAGAAGAAAAATAATAAGAAGAACGGGAGTGAACATTTTTGTCTTGCTCTTGATCTTGTGAGGAAAGCATTGTCTTTCATCATTAAGTACTAGGTTAGCTGGAAGTCTTGTAGATGATGAAATTCTCCTGTATTCTTATTTTTCTGAGAGTTCTTATAAATGAGTGTAGAATTGTATCAAGTGTTTTTCCTGCATCAACTGACAAAACTATGTGTTTTTTTTTCCTTTAGCCTGTTAATGTGGTGAATTATATTGATTGATTTTCAAATATTAAATAAGCTCTTATTCCTGGATTGCCTTGGACATGGTGTATAATTTTTTGATATATTGCTAAATTTTATTTGCTAACATTTTCCTGAAGAGTGTTTCATCTATATTCATGAAGTAAATTGGTCCACTGTTTCCTCCTTCTCCCCCTCCTCCTCCTCTTCCTCCTCTTTCCACTTCTTTCTCTCTCTCTCTCTCTCTCTGTTCCTGTCTTTGGCTTAGATATCAAGGTAATAATAGCCTCATAAAATACATTTAGAAATATTCTTTCTTCTATTTTCTGAAAGGCACTGGATAGGATTGGTGTTAATGCTTCTTTAAATGTTGGGCAGAATTCTACAGCAAAAGCCAGCTTCTAGGCCTGGTGATTTTTTTTTTTCAGATGTTTAAATTGCAAATCAAATTTTCTTAATAGCTATAGAGCTATTCAAGTTATGTATTTAGTTTGGGGTGAGTCGTGGTAGTTTTGCTTTGGAGGAAGTTGTCCATTTTCTCTGAATTATCAAATTTATGTGCTCAGGGTTGCTTGTAGTTGTTCTCTTATTGTCCTCTTGATATCTGTGGGATCTGTTGGTTCCTGTTTCATTCCTCATGTTTATGTCCTCTTTTTTCTGTGTCTGTCTTACTGAAGGCATGTCGATTCTATCCATCTTTTCAAAGACTGGCCCTTTGTGTCATTAACATTCTCTATTATTTCTTGGTTTTCATTTCCATTGATTTCCTTTATCTTTATTGTTTCCTTTCTTTTGCTTACATAGTACATTTTGATCTTTTTCTAAATTCTTGAAGTGGGAGTTTAGATTATTGATTTGAGAATTTGCATATATATGCACTTTGTGCTGTATTTCTCTCTCTGCTATAAGTATTTCACACTGCTAAAGCAGTGTGGATATGTTGTGTTTTTACTTTTTAATTTCCTTGAGACACCTTCTTTGGCCCATGGATGATGTAGAAGTGCTTTGTTCAGTTTCCAAGTACTTGGAAATTAATTGGTCATCGGTTACTGATTTCAAGTTTAACTCCATTGTGGTTGGAGAGCATACACCATGTGATTTTGATTCATAAAGGTTTTATTCACATTTGTTCTGTGGCCCAAGTTTATCTTGGTACAAACTTCAGGGACTCAATAAGAGAGTGTATTCTGCTGTTGTTGAGTAGAAAACTATATTCATTTGATCTTATGGGCTGGTGGTGGTGGTGGTGAGTTCTTCCATATCCTTACTGATTTTCTATCTAGTTCTTCTACCCATTGAGAGAGACATGGAGAGAGAGGAGCTGAAGCCTCCAACAGTAATTATGCATTCACTTGCTTCTCCTTTCAGTTCTACCAGGTTTTGCTTTGTTTACCTTGTTGTTTGATGCATACACATCCAGGATTGCTGTCTCCTGGTGGATGTCACTACATGTGCTCTTTTCTCTCTCTGGTAACTTTCTTAGCTCTGAAGTCTACTTTATTTGATATTAATAAGCTGTCTTGTTTTATTTAGTTAATATTGGCATGACATATCTTTTTTCATCCATTTACTGTGAACCTGCTTATACACCTATGTTTGAAGAGCCTTTTTCTGGAGACCACACGTGGTTGAGACATGTTTTTAACACACTCTGCTCATTTCTGTCTCTTAATTGGTACAATTAGACCTTTTGCATGTGATGTAATTGTTGATATATTAAGGGTTATGCCTGTCATTTTGTTTTATTTTCTGTTTTTCTTTAATGCTGTTTTCTTTCTCCTGTCTTCCTATGGGCTAACTGGAAACTTTTTATGATTCCAATTGTTTATAGTGTTTTTTAGCATATTTCTTAATGCAATGTTTCTGTGACTGTTCTAGGCATCACATTATATATAAGACATACACAAATGACAGTCTACTGATGTCATCATTTCATCATTTGAGTGAAGAATGCAAACCTTACCTTTCTTTGCATTCCTTGACCTCCCTCTTTATACGATTATAGTTATGTGAGGCAGTGTTCCATGGATCATCAAGCATAATTTGGAAACCTCAAGAGTAGCAGGAGGGAAGCCTACCATAATGACCAATATTTCAGCTACCCTTGTTCTTTCTCCCTTGCCAATGTTCTAAGGAGCGCGCTAAGCCTTTTATTTCAGTTAATGTATTTATTTTTGTTCTAAATTTTCCATGTGGTTTCTCTCTTATCTTCCTTTCCTTTGCTGAGGATTTCTATTATCACATTTTTCAAGGGCGTTCATGGCTGCCCATGAAGAATTTTTATCATGGCCACTTTAAAATCATTGTCATTCATTCTAACATCTCTGTCACCTCCACATTGGCATTTATTGATTGTAGTTTTTCATTCAGTTTGAGATACTCCTGGTTCTTGGTGTGATGATTTTTTTTTTCTGAAACCTAGACATTGCTTTTTTATGTCAACCTCCTGTTTCAGGTGGCTCCCTGGCCTGCTCCAGCAGTGGAAGGGGGCAGGGTGCTGCCTCATCACTGCCATGTAGACACTCTCCAGTCACCTCCCTGACACACTGCAGGCAGGAAAGAAAGCTCCAGTTCTTCCTGTGGTCTACACAATGCTACTGTTGGACTGGGACTGGTCTTTTACTGCTGGGCAGTAGTAAAAGCCCAGCCTCTACATTGGGCCTCCTCGGATTCACCCTAGAGGGGAAAAGAAGAGCACCATGATGCTTTTAGGTGGGGATGGAAGTCCCCACATCATCCCACTGATGTCACTGGAAAAGAGGACTTGATTCCTCGCTGGTCTAGATAACAGACTTGGTTCTCTACCTGGCATCTTCCAACACCACCTGGCAGGGGCTGGAGCCTCTTCTGTGATCATGTAAGGCATTGCTCCTTCAAGGCAAGCTCAGCAGCCTCTCTTGTCTGCAATAACATGAGGCCAGTGTTTTCCCAGGTCAGTCTGGAGCTGTGCCCAGTGACGGAGGCACTCCTGTGCACATTCAAAGGGATGGTGGTCCTTTCCTGCAGCTGGTGTGTGTGTTTGAAGGGCTAGGGAGACTCAATCTAAAGAAGATTTCATTCTAAGTGTGCAGGAAATAAGGCTCAAAGATTCAAGAGAGAGCATGAGAAGGAGAGGAATGTTCTAGGCATGCGCTGGGGAGCTATGGAGAATAAAAAGCTAGCACAAGAAGCCCAGAGCCAGCATCGGCTCCCACCTTCCTGCACCCTGAGCAAGATTTGCATTGTGGTTGTCACCGATGAAGCACCGGTCCTTGAGGGTGTCACTGGAAACCAGGACTCCCAGTGTGTCGTGGATGATATGGCACTGTGACAGCCCAGGAGGCGTGGTGCTGGGCACCACAGAGGGGAGAAGACCATGTTGCCTCACTGCAAACAGGCCCAGAGCTGTGGCACTGAGTCACCATGGCCCGGCTGCCTTTGTCCCAATAGGAGAGATGGAATTAATCAGAAATGGTGTATTTAACACTGAAAGGAACAGGAAGGGACAGAGCCCGGAAGCTGAAGAATCTTCCGGCTTATTGGACAGTGGACAAATGCCTACACACTTTCGATTATTATAAATCCTCATTAACAAAACACTGTCCCTTCCATGGGCCCAGAAATTTTGCTGCTCATTTTTAAAACAATGTGTCTTAACACACAGGGGGCTGGTATAAAATGTGCCTGGTGTCCTTCCCATCACAGGAAGGACAAGTCCCAAGTCCTGGAAATGACCCTACAGGCCCCCTCCCTGTCCACTCCTTTGTCCCTGGGGCTTGACATCCATGCTCAGGCCCAGAAGATGACAGAGAAGAGGAACAGTGCATGAGATTCTCCCAGGCCTGCTGTGAGTCCTTTGCATAAGGGAAGGGGTGGGAGCTACTGGGGCCCCTGCAAGGTTTTGCTCCTCCTGCAGGGAGCCTCACTGGACTGGTGCGGAGGAGGGGCAGAGCCCTAGCTCCCCCACCTTCCCCTTCCCCCTTGGGGGTCAGAGATTACCAATTCCCAGGAACATCAGTCCTGGGCCCCAGGCAGGAGTGGCCAGCAGCCTGGCTGGCAGCTGCTGGACTTCACCCTGTGGACTCCAGTGAGCCTCGGCCTGAGCTGCAGGCTCCCAAACTGTTCAGGACATCATGACGACTCACCACCTGTTCATACGGCCGTGAAGGTCACCTTGACTGCTGTCCCTCCCACCCACGCCTCTGCTACCATCAGCTCATTGAGAGGCCACTCTGCTACCCGCGAAGTCGGCACACGTGCTCCCTCCTGACTCTGCTCGTGTTTCCTCCTGACACTTTCCTGGGAGAAGAAAGGGGGACCTGTGTCCCACACATGCAGCAGGCGCAGACGTCACCAGCTGAGGTGCTAAGGCTCCTGAACCATCCCAAAACCCTCCTGACCCAGGAGGACTCAAATGCAGACCAGCAGGAACAGCTGGGTCAGAACAGACAGCTCAGACTAAATCCGTGCTCTACCCTGCTCCCCATCCTCTAAATGACAGCCTCAGGCTCCTTGTGTAAGGACTAGGCCAGTGAGCAGCCTTGTCCCAGCCTGAGAAGGACACAGCCTGGAGGTCAGCTGGCGTCCACTGAGCAGGAGAATGGCCCAGATGAGGCAGCCACAGTCGGGCTTGAAGGCCCCCGCATGCCCCCTCATCTCACACCCCCACCCACAGAAGAGGCTTGGGGGAAGGAAGAGCCTATGCCTCCCCAAGCAGGCAGGAGGACCAGTGGCCATTGCTGCGTCCCCATACCCACGCCAGCAAGGCCCCCTGCAGCCCACCTCCACCCCAGGCAAGAGCCAGAGGCTTTAACCCGACACTTGAAGAGCTAAGAATCCAGCTCTCCATGGCTTCTGTTTGTGTCTGTCAATTTGTAGATGGAAAGGGAGGTGATCCTTTAACCAGATCCCTCACTTTGTATCATAAATGTGCACCTTACCAAAATCAGAAAACATAGTAAGGTGGGGAGGGTGACACTGATCATTTTTAACGTCCTAATTAAAACACAAAGCAGCCAGGCCCGGTGGCACATACCTATAATCCCAGCAGCTCAGGAGGCTGAGGCAGGAGGATCACAAGTTCAAAGCCAGCCTCAGCCATTTAGCAAGGCCCTAGGCAACTCGGTGAGATCCTGTGTCTAAGTAAAATACAAAACAGGGCAGGGGATGTGGCTCAGTGGTCAAGTGCCCCTGAGTTCAATCCCGGTATCAAAAAAATAAAAATAAAAACACAAAGTAGTGAATGCTGCAGAATAGAACGTTAAAAACCCAAGGAAGGAAGGAAAACCTGACACAGCTGGGTTGAGGCAAAGGCTCTCTGCTCCCAGGGGCAGGCTGTGCTTCCCAGTGGCTGGACTTAGGCCTTCACCCTTGCCCCACGCACTCAAGCCACCCAGCAGAGGCTGCTAGGCCACCTGCTGCCCTGGGTTCGCTGTCCTGCAGTTGGCAGAGAGGAGCCTGCACTGTGTGCCCTGGGGGGCTGCTGGCGTCTTCTTGGGGCCTGGTGGGGGCAGATGGCATGTTCTGCTCAGTCGGAGCCTGTGTCCCTTCTACCCTTTCTTGTTATAAAGTCCACCATCTTCCCAGGGATGACCCCAATGCTTAGCCACATCCAGGCTCTGCAATTAGTAACCCAAAGCCAAGCAGAGGCCTCCAGATAGACTGGCCATACTGGATGGGGATCCAAAGTCCAGGCTGGCCTGCGCTGCAGGGTTCCTGCCTCTGAAGACTCAGGGTGATAACTCCTGTCCGACACTGCAGGCTGCTTGTCAGCATCTGGGGCTCCACCCAGGAGGCAGGAGCTAGAGGCTCTGGAGGGAGGCAGCAGAGCAGACCAGCTGGCTCAAGTCCCAGCTCTGCCCTCTGACTGCCAAGTTTCCCAAAGAAGATGCTCAGCCTCCGCTTTCCCCTTTATAAACTGGGGCTTCCACCCCCCAGGAATGTGGCGAGGACCGGATGTGCAAATGAACATAAAGTGCGCGGTGAAGGGTCCAGGGTGGACTCACCATGCCCAGAAGCCGACTCTCACCAGTAATAACGCTGTCAGAGGGGCCCGCATTTCCAGCCATGCTCCTGCCCAGAACCGTGGGAAGTGGGCCAGCTATGGGCGTGGATGCTCAGCGAGGCCCCTAGCAGTCCCCAGACCTTGAGCTACCCATCACCACCCCCAGAAGCAGCTGTCAACAAGTGCAAAGTCAGCTCCGGGAATCTGCCCCATCCTCGGACATCAGCACCCCACCCTTTCAACACAGGCAAACGCAAAGCAGGGAGCTTCCTCGGGAGTGGGTGGCAGCTGGGTTGGTTCAGCAAGGCCCTCCTGGCAGCCACCGCCAGGACCCATTCCAGCCAAATGTATTTTTGTTTTTTCAAAAGGCAAATAAATAGGTTAGAAGCCAATGAGGGGGCGCAGGAGCTGCCGCTGGAGGGGAAGTTCCAGAGGAGGAACTTAGAGGCTCTGCTCAAGGAAATTTAATGAGCTAGAAAGAGATGAGAAGCAGGACCAGCTCAGGGTGTAAATCAAATATTAATCATCGGAAAGGCAAGGCTTGCTAAGGCCGGGAACTCCAAACACCTGCCTCTCGAAAGCGCTTCCAGAAATCGGGGGCTAAAACAACAGAACAGGAAGCTGGAGAAAGGAAAGGAGGTAACCCAGGCGCCCCCGGAAATAGAGGAAGTCATTGGCTGTCACCGTCACCATCAGGCTGCTCCTAGGGGCCCGACTTGCCCAAAGGGCTGAGCCGTGGCTCCTGGGCGTGAGGCTCTGCCCACCCCAGCTCCCAGGAGGTCCCTGTCCCACCTTCACGCCAGGCCTGTCCTAAGAGAGGAGCTGTGGCATCGCCCCTTGGCCTGCAGGCTGTCATCACGCTTTGAGCTGCGAGGCCACCAAGGCTCAGAGACGCGGGTTAGCAGCAAAGGGAGGTGTCCCTCCCTCTTTTGGGATCCGGCACTGCCCCGATCCTCCCCAGGCCAGCCCCGGCCCAGCTGTGGAAGGGTGGGCAGCATGTCCGCGTGCAGGGCAGGGGTGGGCACCACCCTCATGTGAGCCCCGACCTGGCCCTCCTCTGGGGGCTGCTATCTGCTCCTCCTCCCGACAGCACCCAGCCCCTTGGCCTGCAGGAGTGCCGTCTGGAGGATCTGGACTGCCCCCCACAAGACAGGAGCACCCAGTGGCTCTCACCTGTCTGCACCTGCCACCTCTGCCCAAGACTTTCTGGCCAGTCGCCAGCTAGAAGTGCCGGCATGTTGACACCCCAGGCAAAGCTCCCTCAGCCCCTGGCTGCACGTTCGCCCCTGGGGCTGCTGTGAGAAATGACACACACAGAAAAGAAAGGTGCTTCTCACAGGTGTGGAGCCAGAAGCCAGGGGGCTGGCGAGCCTGCTCCCTCTGCAGCCACGGGGAACCGTCCTCCAGTCTCTTCCAGCTTCTTCCCGCTCCAGGCGTCCTTGGCTCGTGCTGCAGGGCTCTGGCCTCTGTCTGCAGCCTCACTGACCTGTCATCACAGAGGCCATCGCTCCTCCGTGCCTGTGCCTCCCTCCTCTTCTTAGAGGACACCAGTCCCTGAATCAGGGCCCACCCCAACCCAGTATTACCTCATCCTAACCTGGTCTCATCTGCAAAGACCCAGTTTCCAAATGCGGTCTCGTTCCCAGGCAGGGCTTCACATTTCAGCTCCTAAGCTGGGGCCACTCTGAGCTGTAGCTCTCCTGGGTGGTCAGACACACAGACCTCCGGCCTCCAGGACCTGCTGGACCAGCACCTGCATTCCACAAGGTGCAAGGGGGTCAAGGCATCTCCGACACCATTCTGCATGGTCCCAAGGGGCTGAGCCCTGGTGGCCTCAGGTCATTTCACCTTCCTTATCTCCCTCCTGGCCCTCTCACACCCGGTTCCCACATGCTGGGATCAGCTGCCACACCACCGGCCCACACGCACATCCCGGCCTCCCATCTCCTTGGTCGCCTGAGACAAGATGGAGGGCCCGGACTGTCCAGCATAGGTGGTCCCTTTTACAATCCATGGTCCATGGTGCCAGCTCACCGAGAGCAGCCAACACCCAGGCCATTGACACCCCACATCTAGGCAGCAGCGATGGATGAAGAAAAAAGAAGCCGAGAGACAAGGCTTGGCCCCCAGAGGCTCCCTTCAGCCCCAGCACTAAGACAGCTGACCACCTCTGGGACAGACACAGAGGCTTCATGAGGGAAGGAGGGCATGCCATTAGCCACTAGAGAGCCACCATCTCCTTCCAGCACACCCCTAATGCCGGACCCTGCCCACATCTCTGCCTCCCTGGCCCAGGCCCCAGAGCATGATTAAGAGGAGGAGAGGCCCCCAGCTTGGACAGAAACAGAGGAAATTCCCCCTAAACCGCCACCAGGCCCTCTCCCACCTCTTGGCTGCCCATCCCCACCCTGGCTTTTGAAGGACTCTTGTGGAGATAAAGCCACCTTGACCCACCTTGGCTTTGGTCTCTGGCTGAGGATCTCCTGCAGCAGCCTCTGGTCCTCCCCAGCTGGCTGGGAGTCTGCCACCTGGGGTCAGGTATCCAGACTAGATGTTTTTTTCCAGACTTTAAAACTTCCCAAAGAACAGGCAGATCTGGTGTTCCAGAACAGCCTGTGCCCCCTCAGGAAAGGAATTCTTCTCAAGGGGAAGGAGAGGTTTAAAGTCTCTGTACAAAACGTTTCCTGTCTAAACTAATTTTAGGATGGTCCAGCCCATTTCAAACTCTGGAAAGGTTCACAAGAATTATTCTGGGAATGTGATTGAACAGGCAGAGAGGGTGTAGTGCTCAGCACTAGGGCTTGGCCACAGTCGCCCAGGCCCATCTTGCAGGCCCACACTGAGGTGCTCCAAGCCTGTAGCCAGGTGATGCCTGCACCTGCCAGCAGTCAGAGGCAAAGGGCTCAGCCCCTCCGTGTGGAGACGAACCTCTGGAGGATGGAGAGGGCTGAGCTCAGCTACACCCACAGCACGAGCGCTGCTCAGCAGGCACTTGTCTCATGGCTGGGACACGCCACTGACAGCCTGAAGGCAGCGTTCAGCAGTGTCCACCCAGGTGGGCTCAGAGTGAGATGCCACAGCAGCTCTGTGGCCTCTCCGTGTGGGTCTGTTTGTCTGAGAGCAGGAGTGACATCGCACAGGGCTTCACGAGGATCAGAACTCATGACGCACAACTCGTGCTTAGCACAGTGCCTGAGAACCAGAACCAAAGCCCCACACAAATGGGCTGGGCTAGAAAGGAAAGCACAGATTCTATGTGTGGGACATTCAAAGGGTGGGATGGCCATAGTGGTTCCCAAGAGGCCATTACTCCCTGCCCCCACAGCTCCCCTTCCCCTGCATTAGCATCATCTTTAGTGGGACTGTCCTCACATGGCAGCCAGGACGGCCATCATCAGACCAGGAAAGGAAGAGAGAGAGAGAAGGAAGACCTCATTCCCAATTACTCCAGCAAAAGTCCCAGGAGTGAATCCTATTGGCCCTGCCTGGGTCATGTGCCCCTACCCTGAGCCAACCACCATAGCTAAGGGAAACAGTTCTGTGATTGGCCACCCAGGTCACATGATACACACTCATCCAGTAGGAATCCATTTCCACTGCAGGGTCCCCTCAACACTCAGCAAATGTTAGTTGTTGTTCTGTCATTGTTCAGAGATAAATGAGGCAGGGTATGGACTTGTGCCGACTGCATTCTCCACCCTGTCCTGGTCACAAAGAGGCTGCGGACCTCACACCCCCTTGTGCTGTGGCACTATCAACAAGCTGCCAAGATGACCCCTGACCCCCAGAGCCACGTACCCTGCCAACCCCCGGTGGATGCTCCTCACTCCTCTAACCCTAGGCATGGCTTGGGGACAGCCGTCTCACTGTCAGCCCTGAGCACTGGCTTTAGATGCTAGAAGGACAGGGGCTGGTTGGTGAGGCCAGTGGCAGAGATGGCTGACCGCTGGTAGAAAGGGCTGTGGACAGCACAGCCCTGGCAGCTTGCACCCCTGCCTGGAGATGGCACTGAAGACTGAGCCCAGGCGCATGGGGGCCACAAGCCCCTGGAGAACCTCATCCAAGGCTCAGGCTGAGGGTCTGGACTGAGGGACAGGGAGTGGACAGAGGGAGGACCAGCCGTGCCAAGGCCAGAAGACACCATAGAAGGAGCCTGAGATCTCTACCAGAAGAGGTTCTGCCAGCCTCGGGGCCACAGCCTCCAGCTTCCTCGGTACCAGGTGCCTCCTCAACATTCCTGCCCAGCCTTAAGCTCTGTGAGCTTTGGTTTTAGCCTCCATATAACGGGGCTGCTTTGGTCCATTTATGGAAGCAGGTAGCGCAGGAAGAGGCTTGTCCACTCGCAGGCCCAGGACTGGCCCCAGAGCATGGCTTGGCTTCAGCTCAGCTCTGGTGAGGGCTCATAGCCAGGCATCAGAAGGGTGGGGACATGTGCAAAGAGGTGACTTGGTAAGACAGGAAGCCAGAGTGTGGGGAGGGCCCACGTCACCCCCCCCAGTGGCAGCATCCCAGGGCCCTGATCACCTGCACTAACCTTCTGCCACCTTCCAGCATCACCACACCAGGGACCAAGCTTCCAGCACCCCAACCCCTGGGGACACACTCAGATCACAGGGTGGATGGAGCCACTGACACCGTAGAGCCAGCCCTGGGCAGGACCTCCTGCTCACATTCACACTGGAGCCCTTGGATGCCAGCACCCATCTGACCTTTGCTGAGCGACCCTGTCCCACCTGGCACCATGCTGGAATTCGGGCCCAGGCCCTTTGGCTCCAGGGCCCCTGCCCTGGCCCTTCTCTGGCCTGTTTCCTGCCCACTGCCCAGGGCAGCCCACGAGGTATCCCCCAGGGCTGGGGTTGAGCAGCTTTGTGTGCAGAGGCGAGAGGAGTAGACATTCCAGGTGGGGTAAGGTGTGGACCCACCAGGTCAGGGTTCTCTCTGGAGGACAAAGGGCCACTAGGTGCAGGTCCTGAGGAGCCAGGGAGAGGGACAGGGAAGGCCCAGGCACCAGGACATCTCCCAGGCATTCAGAAGGAGACTATTAGCCCACATGGGGCTCATGCATCCCTGGAAACTCAGAATTTTATGTCTCTGTTCAGCACCCTTTTCTAAGAGACCCCTAGGGGCTCAGGAGTCTATTCCTCCAAGGGAAGAGGCAATCCTGCCCGGTGCCTACCACTGCCCCACCTCCTGTCGAGCATAGCGACCCTCAGACCCTGCTCACCCTGAGGCTTGATGTCTTTTGCTGGGCAACTTCTGACACTCTGCAAACTTCCTCAGCTCCCCATGAGGTCGGCACAACTGCCATCCCATGCGGCAGATGCAGAAAACGAGGTTGGCAAAGCCACTCAGCCTCTAAGTGGTGAGGAGGGAGCTGGTCCCGCAGGCTGTCTAACCACTGGATCTCTCTCTTCCCCAGCTAGCCCTAATGCTCCCCAGAGTGACGGGAGTGTGGTAGCCCTCCCCGGAGTGCTGGGGGTGGCAGGCAAGGGGCGACCTCCCCCTTTCCCATGCAGCCTCTTTTCTGCACATCAGCACAGGAGGGAGTCCTCTGGCAGGAAGCAGGAATGGGCCAGTGGAGTTGCAGGGAAACTGCCAGCCGCTGGCTCCTCGTCCCCTCCCTGGTCCGCGCAGCTCTGGGGGGTGATGAGCCACTAGAATGATGTGAGACTCACGCTCAACTTGCAGTCTGCACGCTCGGGTTTCAAAAAGTGTGTCTGGCCTCAGATCTGTGAGTTGTTTAACAGGATTAATCCGCCTCGCCAGCACTCTGCTGTCACTTTGTTCCTGGCAAGAGAGCTCTGATAGGAGGCTGTGAAGCCAGCTCAAAACCCAAGGATCCGCTCCCACGCCTCCCCGAAGCCCCACAGAGGAGAGCTGGAGCTTCTCACTGCGGAGCCTGTCAGGCCCAGGCAGATGCCAGATGGCCTTGCTTGGGGGCTGCGGGGACGGAGAACCTGGGCTTCTGTGGAAGAACCAGGTATTGAGAGTCTGCACAGGTGGCCCCAGCATCTCGGAGCCTCCCAGGTTTCTGGCCCCCTGTGCCCCAGCTCAGCTCACTCAGGCTTGTCCAAGAAGACCAAGCTCCAGGGCCCCAGAGCTGCGGGAAAGCGGGCTCTGCCCCAGGGACAGCATCAAGCTCAGCTCCACAGCAAGGGCAGAGTCAGGCAGCTGAGCCTGCAGGGCCCGGGGCCCTGGGGAGGGGCATGAAGGAACCGAGGGTACAGTTGAGGAGGCACTGCCGTGTTCAAATCCCACTCCGGCCTGGCTACCAGCTGGCGGTCGAATCCTCGTGCTCTCCGGGCCTCATCTCCATCCTCTGGAAAGTGGGGTGGTATTGACAATGGGGGCCACACGTGGGTGCTGCTGTGAGGGACGATTACTGTGCGTAGAGAAGGTGGGGCAGTGCCAGCCACGGAAGGGCACTACCCACACTCCGGTGCCTGCTGGGGCTGTTATAAGTATCTATGTCATTGTTTTCGGGTGTATTATGCTGTTCCCATTATAGTACCTAATGATATGGGTCCCATGTGGCAAACCAAGGTCCCCACACGAGTCACAGTCAGCCCCCGGTATCCAGGGGTTCTGCACCCGCAGATTCAACCAGCTGTTGCTGAATGAGGTTAAATAATGGATACCAAACACCGCCAGACAGGAAGAGCAAGTGCTACTGTTCCACAGCACGCGGGGGGACCACAGGTCACTGCAGCCTCTTACCCATTGGAAGAAGAACTAGAGGCCGGGGGCTCACAGCCTCCAAACTTAAAGAAATAGCAAGGATATGGAAAGGCTAACTACCCTGATTTGGGTACATCTGTCACACGGTGCACATCTGTGGAAATAATCACCCCGTACTCCAAGTATGCACATTATTACATGACAATCAATGTTGAAAGAGATGAAAATATTAAACACCCCAATTTGATCATTATTCATTGTCTGGGTACATCAAATTAGCACACCGTACCTCATAAGTACACATAATTTTAACCACAATTTAAGAAATAAATTAAAAATCGTGTCTCAACTGAACATACGCAGACATTTCTCCTATAGTCAATATTTCCTAAACGATATAGGAAAACAGCTATTTTCATGGTGTTTACACTGTATTATGTATTGTAAGTCATCTAGAGATGCTTTGGGGTTACAAGAGGATACACTTACTTTATACACAAATACCGAGCCGTTTTATGTAAGGTCCTTGAGCATCAGGGATTTCAGCATTGGCAGGGTGGAGACGTGGAAGGATGTACCGCCATCTCACCCAGTGCCTCTGATGACTCTCTGGGGAAGGCAACAGTCTAGCCCGTTGTGCACATGAAAACCAGGGACTCTAGAGACTAGTTAACTTGTCCACAGCCCTGTGGCTGGCTAATGGGGACCTAGACTCTAGATCCAGGCCTCAGTCCAGAGGGGGCCATGACCTTGACCTTCACTCCACCACACAAGGTTGGAAACTGAAAAGCCCATAGAGCCAAGCACACGAGGTACAGGACCCAGAAACAGAACAGATGCGTGGACTGGATGCTGGGGTGGCCTTGGGGAGCAGTGGCTTGTAGCAAATAGGAACATACGACAAGTTTGGAGGGCTCAGGAACTTCTCAGATCCAGGTGATGGAGCCCACAGGGAGTTCAGGCCAGTAGCCAGGCCTTCTCGCTTTTCAAAAACAATATAGATTTTGACTTGTTTTTTAAATGCTGGCAAATTACTTAAAAATCTTTTGGAATACAGAATGACTCAGTGTGTGTGTATACATATGTACACATGTAGAGGGAGACATAGAGGTGACACAGGTATTGACCCACATGGAGATATATTTTAAACTCCTTCTGGAGACAGACTCAGCGTGCAGCTGCAAGCTTGGATGCCCTGCAGGTGGAAGGGTACCCAGGAACCTCAATCCCTCCTCAGGTCTATACAGGGGCACACGGTTCTGTCCCTAAGCCCTTCTGAGGACCACGTCTCTGCAGGAAGCCATTTTTCCTGGCAGGAAGAAGCAAATTTGATATGAAGTTCTGGACAGGAGGATGGGCTTTGGAGCTTCTGCCTTGTGCCAACCCAGGGCGCCTCACTGGGAAGCAGCAGGATTCTAGAACTCATCTCACAGAGGTGAACTGAGGCCCAAAGTCATACCCTGGCCACAGAGCAGGCCCAGGCACTCTGTGGGCCGATGTGGCTGTCCCTAGAAGTGGCCCTTGCCCTCCCCAGGGAAGCCACCTGGACTCCTCCACAGATGCCCATTTGCATGTGAGCCTCTTCACCTGCCCAAGGCCGCCTGTCAGATGGGATGGATGCGTGGCCTCTTATCAAAGACCACAGAAACACTTTGAACACTGTACACTTTGAAGCTCTGTTTGGCTTTAAATTCGGGCCTGCAAACTATCTTTGCAGAAAATAACCTAGATTTGTCATGGCACACTTTGACACATGTGTATGGTCCCTTGATCCATCCCTGGGCTAACAATAGCTCCCCAGCTTCACTTTAAATAAGAACATTCACAACATAGACAAGAAGAATGGGGGGTAAAACGGGCAATTACTTGAAAAAAAATTACTTGCACAAATGCGGAGATGAATTCAGTCTGCTGAAAGTGGAGCCAGTTTCCAGCCAAGCGACAGATTCATAACCGCGCCACACAAACAGCTGTTGACAGGCCCCAGCCTACAAGGGAGAGAAGAGAATGAGTGTGAGTCGGCCGCAGAGTGGGTAATGGGATTTGGGGCCCTTAATTTGCAGGTCACTGGTTTTAATTTAGCCCACACACCCCATCACTAGGAGTTGCCACGTCTGGCCACAGACAAAGAATGGCAGGTGGGGGCATTCCTAGAGGAGCCAGGCTGAGCCAGGCCACAGCTACCGGGAAAGCCTGGAATCTGCTAGGACAGGCTCCAAGGCAGCCTGCTGAGCTGAAGGTCCACCTGCAGCTGGAAACACAGGGACAGGTGCCCATGTTCCTGTTTGTTCTCTGTCACCTTACCCAGATCAGCAAAGTCTAGATGGGCCCAAGGACTCTGGTGCTCCCTCCCTTCATATAGAAACAGCTCCTGCTTGTAACTGATCTGTGTAAGTCATGAAGGTCCTCCTGGTTCAGTTTCGGTAGGTCATATGTCTCTAGGAATTTGTCGGTGTCTTCAGGGTTTTCTATTTTACTGGAATATAAGTTTTCAAAATAGTTTCTAATTATCCCCTGTATTTCAGCAGGGTCTGTCGTGATATTTCCTTTTTCATCACAAATTTTAGTGATTTGGGTTTTCTCTCTCCATCTTTTTGTTAGCGTGGCTAAGGGTTTGTCAATTTGTTTATTAGAGCCTTCCAACCAAGAAAAGCCCTGGACCAGATGGATTCTCAGCTGAGTTCTACAAGACCTACAAAGAAGAACTAACTCCAATACTCCTCAAATTATTCCATGAAATAGAAAGGGAAGGAACCTTTCCAAACTCATTCTATGAGGCTAGTATCACCTTGATTCCAAAACCAGACAGAGACACATCAAAAAAGGAAAACTTCAGACCAATATCCCTGATGAATATAGATGCAAAAATTCTCAATAAAATTTTGGCAAATCACATACAAAAGCATATTAAAAAACTAGTGCACCATGATCAAGTGGGGTTCATTCCAGGGATGCAAGGTTGGTTCAATATATGGAAATCAATAAACATAATCCATCCCACCAATAGACTTAAAGACAAGAATCACATGATTCTATCAATTGATGCAGAGAAAGCATTTGACAAAATACAACACCCTTTCATATTTAAAACACTAGAAAAACTAGGGATAGTAGGAACATACCTCAACATTGTTAAAGCAATATATGTTAAACCTAAGGCCAACATCATCCTAAATGGAGAAAAATTGGAAGCATTCCCTCTAAAAACGGGAACAAGACAGGGATGCCCTCTCTCACCACTCTTATTCAATACAGTCCTTGAAACTCTAGCCAGAGCAATTAGACAGACCAAAGAAATTAAAGGGATACAAATAGGAAAAGAAGAACTCAAACTATCATTATTTGCAGACAACATGATTCTATACTTAGAAGATCCAAAAAATTCCACCAGAGAACTTTTAGAACTGATAAATAAATTCAGCAAAGTTGCAAGATATAAAATCAATATCCATAAATCAAATGCATTTCTATACATCAGCAATGAGTCCTCTGAAAGAGAAATTAGGAAATTAGTAAAGCGGGAGGCATCACAATACCAGACCTTAAACGTTACTACAAAGCTATAGTAACAAAAACGGCATGGTACTGGCACCAAAATAGACATGTAGATCAATGGTACAGAATAGAAGACACAGAGAGTAATGCACATAAATACAGCTATCTCATACTAGACAAAGGTGCCAAAAACATACATTGGAGAAAAGATAGCCTTTTCAACAAATGGTGCTGGGAAAACTAGAAATCCATATGCAGCAAAATGAAACTAAACCCCTATCTCTCACCATGCACAAAACTCAACTCAAAGTGGATCAAAGACCTAGGAATTAGACCAGAGACCCTGCGGCTAATTGAGGAGAAAGTAGGCCCAAATCTTCATCATGTCAGAGTAGGCCCCTACTTTCTTAACAAGACTCCAAAAGCACAAGAAATAAAAGCAAGAATCAATAAATGGAATGGATTTAAACTAAAAAGCTTCTTCTCAGCAAAAGAAACAATCAATGAGGTGAACAGAGAGCCTACGTCCTGGGAGCAAATTTTTGCCACACGCACATCAGATAGAGCACTGATCTCCAGGATATATAAAGAACTCAAAACACTTCACACCAAAAAAACAAACAACCCAATCAATAAGTGGGCTAAGGAGCTGAATAGAAACCTTTCAGAAGAAGATATACAATCAATAAACAAATATATGAAGAAATGTTCAACATCTCTAGCCATTAGAGAAATGCAAATCACAACTACTCTCAGATTTCATCGCACCCCAGTCAGAATGGCAGCTATCCAAAATACCAGCAACAATAAGTGCTGGCGAGGATGTGGTGAAAAAGGTACACTCAAACATTGCTGGTGGGACTGCAAACTAGTGCAACCAATCTGGAAAGCAGTGTGGAGATTCCTTTAAAAACTTGGACTGGAACCACCATTTGACCCAGCTATTCTACTCCTCGGCCTATACCGTAAAGATTTAAAAACAGTATACTACAGAGACACAGCCACTTCACAATTGCTAAACTGTGGAAGCAACCCAGATGCCCTTCAATAGATGAATGGATAAAGAAACTGTGGTACATATACACAATGGAATATTACTCAGCAATAAAAAAGAATAAAATTATGGCACTTGCAGGTAAATGGATGGAATTGGAGAACATTATGCTAAGTGAAGTAAGCCAATCCCAAAAAACAAATGCCGAATGTTCTCTCTGATTAGTGGATGCTGATACATAAGGGGAGTGGGAATGGGGAACATAAGAGAAATAGAGGAACTCTGGATGGGGCAGGGGGGAGGTGGGGGAGGGAAGGGGGAATGGGTGTAGCAAAGATGGTTGAAGGAGATGGTCATCACTACCCTAGGTGGATGTATGAAGACACAAATGGTGTGACTCTATCTGGTTTGCAACCAGAGGGATGGAAAAATTGAGCTCTATATATGTACTATGACTTGAAATGCATTTAAATAAATTAATTAACTTAAAAAGAAAGAAACAGCTCCTGCTAGTGTGTCCCCTGCCAGCCCTGCAGGGTCTTTACGGTGGCCTGACAAGGAGGGCAGGCCTCCACTCCATTTCCCAGGGCTCAGAGAGCACTGTCATTGCAGAAGGCCAGAGGAGGCCCTAAGAGAGGGGACCTCTACTTGGCACCCTCGAGGTTCTTGATGTTTGACAGAGAAACAAACGCAGAATGAGGCAGGAAGTGGGGCCAGGTGAAGACTTAAGGACAGCAAAGGAATTTGCTCTCCGAGGGAGTGCAGGGGAACCTCACCCCAGAAGTCCAGTGACTGCCCAGGTTTGAGCTCTCCAATCAGACACGATGGGTGGAGGGGGGGGCACTAAGCTGGGCGTCATGGTCAGATTTTGCTGATTTGGGAAATATTTACAAACTCCCTTGGAGATCAAGTCACAAAGTCACATGGCAACCAAGTCCCCCAGTGACCATCCTATATACTTGGAGGTCAGAATGGTCCTCTTTGGTCAAACAATCCAGCCATTAATCACTTATGGACATACTGTGAAAGTTTCTCAGGTGGCTGACATTTTAATTTGTAATATGTCTAATCTCCTATGTGCACACACTGAACGTTCTGTTTGCCTTCAACCAATGAAGCAAGCTTGGACGCTTGTCACATTTTTTTGAGGTCTCCATTTACAAAGCGTGTCTCCCCGTGGGCCCACTTTGTCCACCTATCTCAGTACCACAGCTTGCCCAGGATGAGCGCAGGAGCCGGAGCCCGTGCCCAGGTGCACCTGCGTCAGAGCCAGTGCCTTCCAGCTCAATCACACCAGAGCCCAGCGACCTCCCAGCTTCTCCAGCCACTCACAGTTCAAAAGAGGCTTTTCCACATTCAAGGGAGCACCCTCAGACTTGGAAAGGGGGGATCCTGACACGTTAGATGTGGAGGAACCTGGAGGACGTTCTGCGCCTCTAGAAGCTAGAAGGGGAAAAAACAAAGTCTCCCTGCAGCCTCCAGAAGAAACAGGCCTGTGCCACCTCGATTCCAGCCCAGGCGACCCCCAGAAGAACACGTGCTATCATAACCCACGAAGATTGCCACTGCCACGGCAGCTCCAGGAAACGAATACAGCCATTGTGTCTGTTCCCTGTGGCTCCTTAGCAAATTACTACACACTTGAAAATGTGGTGGCTTAAAACACCAGAAATCTATTCTCTCACAGTTCTGGAGGCTAAAAGCCCAAGGTCAGGCCCTCTGTTCTCTGAAGGTCCAGCCTCTTCCAATTCCTGGTGGCTGCAGGTGTCCACAGCAGGCAGCCACCTCCCTCACTCCACCTCCCTCTCGTGAGGCCTCTCCTCTGCTCTCTCTCCCCTGTGACTCTCCGGTAAGGACACTTGTCATTGGATCTAGGGCCACCTGGATAATCCAGGATAATCTTATCTCAAGATTCTTAATTACCTCTGCCAAGATCCTTTTTCAAATAAGGTCACATTCACAGCATGTGGGCATATCTTTTGAGGGAGCCTCTGTTCAACCTACTGGCAGGACATCTCAGAATTCTTCTAATAACAATAAGCAAGAAAAAAAACTATACAGATGCTGATAGCAAGGCTGGAAAGAAGTGGCCGGTGTCTTGCAGGCTCTCCTGGGCTGCACGGTCCTGCCTCTTGGCCGGGTCCTGATGGAGCAGAGAAGGAGAGGGAGCTAATCTGCTCAAATAACATGAGCAGACCTGAGTGTCTGGGAGGGCAGAGAGAGGTGCCCAGGACACAGGCGAGAGCAGGTCTGGGGTAGGAGAGCAAGCTACACGGGGAGAGGTCGGGCTGGGCTGAGGGCCCACGTGGATGTCTGCGTCTGCAGTGATAACACACAGCCCCTGGGGCAGTCGGGAGGTGGACACATGCGTCCCACCCCACCTCCTCCAAGTGGACATTGGCACCTCTGGGCCTGTTTCCTCACCTGCAAATGGGGATAACACGCTGGTCCTCCCAGGGAAGCAGAGAGGACTAGCTCAGGAAGGCCGGTGGCGGGGGCTTTTCATGCTCAGCATGGCACCAGCCAGGAGGGGGAGGAGGAGGATCCAGCAAAGCAGGAAGCCAGAGCCAGGGTTGGTTGAGCTCCCAGGCACTGAAGCACTCTGAAGGAGGCAGAAGCAGCAAACTTCCCCCCCGATCTCAAGGAGCAGGGACCCCAGCTAACAACTGAGTTTCTCAAACCATCACCAGCCCACGTGTCCAACACGCACCACCTCCAGGAACTGGGATGGGAACATAGAGGCATTTGCTCCTCACATAGCCCTGTGAGGCATATTACTATGGCCCGCGCACAGACAATGACTCTGAGGGTCAGAGAGGGACAGTAGCTTGCCCAACACCACATCACTAGCATGAGCAGCTCCTGGATGGCAAAGCACAGGCTCTTATCCAGATGCAAGTCCCTCCCAGTGCCACAGGGAGGACAGGAGCCTTGGAGGAGGCACGAAGCCCCCGCAAGCCTTCTTTTCTCTCCAATCCTTCCAAGGAAAAGGCAAACAGGTGTTTGGCCACCCAGAGAGACCCCAGGGGCAGACATTGCCCCTTCTTCCCTTCTTCCCCCACAGCCCTACAGAGGGGCTGCACTCTGGGCGAGGACAGGGAGAGGGCAGCAGGGACCAACCCACTCCCAGCTATAAGCAGGGCCTGCCTGCTTCTCCTTCTGGGCACCAAGTCCCTTGGGTCACCATCCAGACCTCCGCTTGTGGCCACATTCAACAGCACTGGGTTTTCCACAGGCGTCAAGCACATGGGCAGGAGCGACCCCGGGCAGGCTTGGTCTGTAAGAGGCTCTCATTCCCTCTCCAGGTCTCCCTGTGAAGGGAGGGGTTGAGCCTGGTTCCCTGGAGGAGGGGGCATGAGCAGGGCCCTGGGGGCCCAGGAACCCGACGGGGCTTCCAGATGGCGTGGGCCACTTGGGGTGGGCCAGAACAGCAGCCTCCTCCGCTGCAGGTAGGTTTGCTGTCCCAGGGTCCCGGCATTCCTCCGCTACTCACGCCCTCGAACCTCAAGGCTGACCTGGGTGAACTGTGCAGACATTCCTCATGGAGCTCAGCTCCTGCGTCAGCAGAAACACATCAGGCAGCCAGAATCCCTCTGTTCTTCATCCCTCAGCCACCTTCAAGAGGGCTAGGAGTGGGACAGCCACACCTGGGAGCAAATCATTGGCTTGGCCTCAGTGGCCACTCAGGCCACCATCTACCACCCGGCCACCAGGCTCCCCCAGGTCTAGTGATGCACTTTCTGATTTACTGAAGCTGAGGTTGAGCCAGGTTACAAAGGGTCCACGTCCAAGTCAGCATCTCTAGTTTACAACTGCCAGAGCCGTCTGTGGCCCCACTGCCACCACACACTGGGCCAGTGAAGGGAGAAAGGGAGCCTCAGCCCCGCGCCACCAGCATCAGGCCCATCTGTGACCTGCATGGAGCCCGGATGCACCCAGAGAGGCAGGTGGGCAAGCGGAGGAAAGAGCATCTAAGAGGCCCAGCCCCCGAGCCCAGTGCCACACATTTCCCACTGGACACTCATTCCTTACACGACCCATGCGTCCACAGACGGAGGAAGAATAAGAGAGACATGGCAAATCCGTGTCCTGTGCCATGATGAGAAGGAACCTCAGAAATACCGCCAAGCAAAAGCAGCCAAGCGCTGAAGGTCACGTGCCACGAGGCTGCACATGTGCGAAATGCACAGAACTGGCACATCCACAGAGGGTACCAGGCTGGTGGGCCGGTGGGGAGTGGCTGCCTGACGGGCACAGGGCTGGGGAGGGGGCACAAGGGAAATGTCGCCTCTGTCCACTCAGGCTGCGGTAACAGAAGTGCCAGCAGCTGCGTGGCTAGGAGAGCAGATGTTTATTTCCTACAGTTCTGGAGGCTGGAAGGACAGAACCGAGGCACTGGCAGGTTTGGTGTCTGGGGAGGGCCCACTCCCTGGCGCTGAGATGGCACCTTCCTCTTCAAACACTTGCTTTAGCACTGCTCCTGCCGGTGGGCCAGGAGCGCCAGGAGAGGTGCTCACAGCCTGGGCGTGTCCCTCGAGCCAGCTGCTCAGTTCTTCCTCCACACAGGCCCCTGCTAGGTGCACACGCACACACACTCATGCAGGCAGACATGCACACATGCACACACGTACATGCACCCACCCACTTCCAGCCACCTGTGCATGTGTGCCTATGTAATTGTACACGTTTGCACATGTGCACACTTGCACACACATGCATATGCCCACACACAGCATCCCTTGAACAGAAAACCAAAGATTAGCCAATGTCAGTGGGGCTTCTTCTGGGCAGGAGAATCTGCAGGGACACAGGAGCCTGCAGAAAACCAAGGAGTCCCTGCCCCAGGGCAAGAGAGCAGCCAGGGAGGGAACCTGGGCCCTGCCCTGCCCTGTTGGAAACACTCTGCAGGCTTGTATTTGAAAAGCTCCCATGCCCTGTTGACAAAATAGGAATCCATGAGTCCATACATGTATAATATGAATTATAATTAATAATCTTAATGAACACATGTAACAATATTAACATTATTCATAGTAATGTAAGTACTTAGGCAAATATTGTCATTTGTATTAAGTAAATAAAACTTAATTGGTGGAGTAAACAAATGTGGTAACACTAATATGGTAAATTTAATAATGAACCAGAGAGATCAGATGCTCTCCTTTTTGGCACATGCTGTTAACAAATGTGGAAGGGCCACTGCTACATCTGAGAGTCCACAGATCCACAGCCTTCTCCCTGCAAATTACCACTGGTTATGAGAGCAAAGTGCTACTCACAGTAGGTAGAGGAACTCAGAGGACACCCCCCACCAGTGGTCAGAGCTATCCCCAACACTGAGATGAGCACCATAAGTCCCTCCCACCATGGCATGCTGAGAGGACAGAGTCACTCGGCCACCAACCAGACAAATGGCATCACCTGCAGCTATGCCTGGAGGATGACAGAAACTCAAGGGACATTACAAAATCACTGGCCAATAGGCTTAAAAACACTACGGTTAGAATACCCAGAGAATGGCTGAGGAACTATTCCAGATTTGAGGAAACTACAGAGCAACAAAAATCTCACTGAACAGTGAGAAGTACCATGTCAGTCGGCTTTCATCACTGAGACCAAAATACACAACAAGAACAACTCAGAGGAAAAAACATTTAATTGGGGTTCACAGTTTCAGAGTTTTCAGACCACAGTCAGTTGACGCTACTGCCCAGGGTGGAAGGACATGGTGGAGGAAAGCTGCTCGGCTCGTGGCATTCAGGAAGAGAGAGAGAGAGAAGCCAGGGACAGGATATAGTCCCCAAAACACCCCAATGGCCTACTTCCTCCAGCTACCCCCACCTGCCCACAGTTATCATCTCATAGTGTACTTGTTATTAACCCATCAAGTGGATTAACCTACTAGTGAGGTGACAGCACTAATCACTGCCTAAGAAACTTTGCCTCTGAAACTTGTTGCATTGGGAATCATGCTTTCAAAACGTGGGTTTCTCAGGGAACATTCCACATCTGAATCACAACAAGTACAGATATAAAGGACATTATGGGCCAGTTGAAGAAATCTGAAGAGAGAAGGAGAGAATGATCAAGCAAACTGGGAAAGGTGTGGACAATGGTCAAATCTGAGCAGAAAGAGTACAGGGATTCTTTGCATTATTCTGGAAACTTCTGTGTCGTTTTAAAATTACATCAAATTAAAAGTTACACAAAATCTAATTAGGCTCTTTCTACCCTCCAGAGACTTATTGCCTGCAGGGGTCCCCAAGACCATCCTCAGGTCACTCAACTGCAAGGACTCACAGAATTCAGAAGGGCAGATGTACAGACAATTATGGTTTGTTACAGGGAAGAAACTAAACCGAAACCACCACAGGGAGAGGCCCTCGGGTGTCCAGGATCCACCACCGTGTCCCCACGGGAGTCATGTTCAGCAAAAACACCAAGCACATGCAAACTTCAGTGGGAGCCCTGAGGTAAGCACAGTGTCCTGAGAGGAGCTGACATTTAGACTGTGGCCCCAGAGGGCTGGGACTGGAACAGGAGTGGCCCAGGAGGGACACTGCACACACTGAGGAATCTTTAGGGCTGGAGAAGCTTCAAGAATAACCTGCCCTTTCCCTGGAGGAGTTCTAGACCAACTGAAAGCCAGACAAAGAGCAGCGGGGAGGGGACAGCACTGTCACCTTCATGCCCATAGAGGCCAGGCCCAAGGAAATGGCTAGGGGGCGGGGCTCCAAACACAGGAGGTCACCTCCTCCAGGGGGCAAGTCAGCCCTGGGTGGAGCATGAGCAAAGTCAGGAGGAAGGAGGGAGGAGGCCGCTCCACCTCTCCTTCCAAACCTCAAAATTTGCATGCACACAGAGTGTGTGAACACACACACACACGCACACATGCACGCCATGGGCAGGGCTGCTCTGTGATAGCCCACCCAACCCTGCTGTAAAGGCCACAGCGGGCGGGCACAGAGCACTGCAGCTGCCACGCCCACCTCCCCCAGGAAGTACACAGGGAGGCTAGCACCAGGGCAGGTGAAAGAAGCCCCAGCTCCCTCCTCAGGAAAGGGCTGAGAACCAGCTGGGAAGGAGCCTAGGCAGGAGCTGGTAGGAAAAGCTCCACTTTCCTCCCAAGAGCCCGGGGTCTCCGCAGCTTTAAGGCAGAGAGAGCTCCTCCCACTTACAGTTCCAAAAGCTGCACCTTGCAGGTGTGTGCTGTGTGCAGGGCTGGATGGACATGGACGGGGACAGGTGACAACAGGGAGCACCTGGAGACCCTTCCTCAAGCCAAGACAGCAATAGCCACAGAGATGAGGACAGGAGGAGTCCAAGGAACACCTGGGCTGGAACAAGCCGGGACACTTCCTCCAGGGGCAGCTCCACATCCCCACCTCTGTGGCCAGCAGCCCCACACAGGCATCTAAGGACAGAAACATTCTCAATGACACAGAAAGCAACGGGGGCCACTTCCTGGCTGCCAGGGCCAAAGCAGAAGTCTCGTAGCTCATCTCACTGGCGTTAGGTCCTGGCTTGGGAGCAGAGCACTGAGATGTTCGTCTCCCACGCAGGGGTCCAGGGCCACAAGCAGCATCCGACTCGATATCGAGGAGAGAGAGATGCCTTCCCCAGCAGCAGAAACCCACCTCGCAGGGTGGCTCAGCCAAGGCTGAGGAGTCTGGAGGGCACTTAGCCCTTACAGCGTGGAATGTTCTGTTAAATTCCTAAAAGGAAAGATTCGGGTTTCTTTGAACCTGAAAGATATAGTAATTACTGAACCAGAACTCACAGCAGGAGGTGCTTTATGGAACCTAATTAAAGCTAAACGGGAGGAGAGAGTCATCACATCTGTGGAGAAGAATATATCACCAGGAGCTGAGCAGGCAGAGCGGAGGCAAGAGCAGCGAGGAGGTGGCCATCGGGCCTGACATGTCCCCTGCGCTGGGTGCCAGGTGGGGACAGAATGAGAGGGCCGGTCCTAAGAGACACCAGGCAGTGAGAGCCGTTCCCAGACCCAGCGCACCCTCCTGAGGCAGGTCATTTGTGCATGAGCACACATGCCAGCACACACACACCAGCACGTGTGAGCACACAGGACACACATGTACATGCATGCACGCAGGCACACGTGTGTGCATGCACCTATGCCCACTAAGAGTGCGCACACACACCTGCACACCCACATGTGCACACTCAGGCACACACATCTGTGCCTGCACGTGCCCACACACACTCTGCACATGGGTGGGCAGTGTGCATATTTATGCAGAGCTATATGCACGTGTGTGCACACATGCACACACAGGTGTTTGTGCATACCCACAGGTCTCCTGTCACAGGGAATGCAGCCCTCCATCTCCCTGAGCAGTCCTAAGCGCTCTAGGGGACCTACCCACCAACAGCAGGAAGACAGACAAGGACAGAGGGCTGCTTACCCTCCACAGCGCCTTGAGCTCTCTGGCATGGGCCAGACTGGAGTTTGGTATCAGCAGATACCAGGAGAAGCTGGAACAGAGCAAAACCCCTCCAGCCCAACCAGACAAACAGCAAGCTTTTGCCTGGGTTTTCCAGCAGACCAAGCCCATGGCAAGGACTAAGGTGTGGAAGTACAAAGTCAGGGCAGGCGGGTAAGCATAGGAGAGGGGCGAGGGAGGCATAAAGCCCAGCGCTGCCTGCGGCTGCCCTTGCCTGACCGCTCACAGCTCCATCAGTGCCTCAGCAGAGGTACCAGCCAGCACGTGGTAAGGCCCTGGCCAGTCTTTGGGAGAAACCAGCCCCTCAGTGATTCCATCCTAAGGAGAACAAGGAGGGACATGTCTGCCCAGGTGTCCTGTTCCCCCTTGGCCAGAGGTCAGCCCCAGGGCTGTGCACACCACCCTTTTATGAGGGATGTTGAAGCACCCAAGCTAGAGTGGTAGAAGGAGCCAGAAATCTCTGGCACGTATCTGATTAGGCTGGCTGGTGGCAGCAGCCAGAGAAAAGAACCTACATGCCCATGACAGGGACAAGCTGGTCCTTGAGGATGTCAGCACAATCCAGAGCCGGTTAAGGTCCCTGAGGACACCCAAGGCTGATATCCAGCGCACCTGTCAACCAAGAACAGGGGTACACCTTCCCCGTACACCACAGGTCTCCGCACTCTCGCTCAGGAGCCCACCCTTGTTAGGAAGTCAAGACCTCCTGCACGCAAAGGGCTCACTGCAGTAGGGACACAGCCACAGGCCACCACTAGGAGACCTTTTTGACACCCCTCCAGCACAGCCCCTCTGCAAGCCAGACTCAGACACCTGGCCTGAATTGCCTCCCTCAAAGACCGGCTGCCTTCCTGTCCCTAGAGACTGGCAGCTTGTAGAGGAAGGCAAGTAGCTGAGAAGAAATGGCGTGGGACAAAGGGTGACAGGAAAGACCTTCTCAGGCATCCGAGATTTCCTGCGAGACACAGGCAGGGACGCCTAGCACACTGGTGCCTGTCACCGGCAGAGCTACAGAGCAGCTTCAGTCAGGGATTTTGCAGAACTGCAGCCTCTCCACCATGCCGCCTACCACCAGGCCCAGAGCTCCCCACCTGAGGACCCCCCCAGGCCATTTGCTGGACACTCCCCACCTGCAGAAGCTGAATCTCCACATCCACCCAGGATGCCCTCCACCCGGGCTCTCAGGATCCCACACTGCACTTTGAAAGCTGAGCCCAGCCCCTTGCTCCCAACTCACAGCAAAAGAAACTAGAATCCCATTTCTTCCTTCAAGAAGTTTCGTTTCCTAATGTCAAGAAAATCAAATCCGTCAAGATGGAGAATTTTTTTTCTTTTTAGTGGAGAAATGAAATTGAACAAAGAGAAGGGATAAGCCTGAAGCTCAACCCGAGGCAGAGAGGAAATAAATGGGATTTGCCTGCGGTTCGCGGAGTCGGCTCATTTGATTGCCGCGACCCATCCTGAGGGGTGGACCGGGAGGGGGCGTGTGGCCCCTGCGAGAGTGATGGGTGAAGAGAGGGAGGTGCTGCGTGGAGCAGCAAGGGACGGGCCCACGCTCCCCTCACTTTGTGGACATCTACTGGTGAGGAGCAGCCTAAGTCCCAGGCCAGGAGGGAGGGTAAGGCAGGTGAGACTGGGTGGCAAGGTAAGGTGGCCCCACCAGGCCAGGGGGGCTCCAGGAGGATTCTAGAGCTTAATCAAAATTCTCCATCCAGGGCTGGGGCTGTGGCGCAGTGGTAGAGTGCCTGCCTAGCACACGTGAGGCACTGGGTTCGATCCTCAGCACCACATAAGAATAAAATAAAGATATTCTGTCCACCTACAACTAAAAACCAAATATTTTTTTTTAATTCTCCATCCATCCCACCCGTCCTCCTGCCCACCGCCTCATCTATCCCAGGAATGGCCAAGGGTCCCCTGACAGTCCATGGGCTCCATCCAAAGCACCCAGGCACCCTGACAGTGGTCCTGCAAAAATGGCAGAAATGCGAGCTGAACAGGAATGACATTAACTATTTTCCCTCCAGACCCAAAGGCATTTCTATTCCCATGGTGTTCGGGGGGCTGGGGTCTGCTCAACTCCCATCCCCACCCACTCGGTCTCATTGGCAGCTGCCAGCAGCATGAGATAGCAGGGAGGCACAGAGCCAGCCTGGGGCACCAGGACCACACTCTCTGTCCCTCTGCAGCTGCGTGACCTTGGCCGGCACTCACCCTTCAGGACTTGCACAGGGGTCTCCACAGTCCCTCGGGACACCTGCTTCTCCCCTCACAGGCACCTGCCACACAGCATCAGGGCTGTAGACTCCTATCACCAGAGCTGCCAGCCCCCAGCACCTCTCCCCAACATGACACCAAGCCCCACCCTGCCAGCCCCAGGTGCCAAGGGAGCGTGGCTGTCCTGCAAGCTGCACCCTCAGATCTGCGTGCTCCTCATCCTGAAACCCAGTGTCATGGTTTGCATGTGAGGTGTCCCCAAAGCTCCTGTGCGAATGCAGGGAAGTTCAGAGGTCGTGATTAGATTATGACAGCTGTGACCTGACCATCCATCTTAGTTTAAGTGAAGTGACAGGGTGGTGACACGGGCAGGTGGGGTCTGGCTGGGGGTGCAGGAAGGGGGCATCTTTCCCACAGCCCCTCCCCCGTCCCCATATCCTGACCCTGCCATGAGCCGAGCGCCTCCACTGGGCCCTTCGCCCACGTGTGCTGCCCAGCCGCGGACCCAGAGCAAGAGAATTGGTGTCTATGGAGTGTGACCTCTGAAACCATGAGACCCGAATAAACTTTCCCTCCTCTGATTTGTTCCTGCCAGGTGTTTTGGTCACAGCAACACAAAAGCTGACTTACACACCCGAAGTGGACCCAGCCCTGACCCAGAGCGTGTCCGGATCTAGGGCGGGTGGAGAAGACTGTGCTGCCTTAAGACGCCGCCTCCACTTGGGTGGGCAGGGAGTCCCGATGCTCGGCCAGGGACATGGAGCGAGCGAGCCTGTGGGCAGATGCTCAGCCCCCCCAGCACTGACAACGGTGGGCTCACCTGCCAAAGCCGCACCGCGGAGTGCTGGGAGAGAATCAAAGATTTCAGTGACTTAGCAATTGCCCAGGCAGGGCCCTGGGAGTGCGGGGAGGAACCCGGCATCCATGCAGGTGAGATAGTTGGTGTGGCTGCCAGCCCTGGAGGACCAGGAGAGCTCTCCAGAGAGGCACCAGACAAGCAGGAGCCCGGCCAGCTGAAGTGCATCGCAAGCCCGGAAAGGCACAGTTAGAATTCACACCCCGACCCAGCTAAACAGGCCTCCATTTCCCAACCGCTGCCTCCAAGGGGCCTCCCTCAGTTCTCCCACGGCACTGAGTCCTGCCCCGAGTGCAAGGTCCACACAGGCCCAGGGCGTGAACTTTACTGAAAAGCTCAGGCCACAGCCGCAGTGGGTCTCTGTGTTCACTTAGCGGGAGGTGTCGTGGTAGAAGGAGGGAGGTTACTCTTTCTCCACCAATAAACAGACAAAACCTAAACAAGCACTTATGCAGAAGGCCCAGGAGGGCCACATGCAAATTTCACCTCAGTAGCCAAGTGTGTGCCCCGGCGTGACAGGTGCTGACGGGAGGAGCACCAGGACCACCCAGGCACACTGCAGAGCACAGCCATCAGCCATCTGCCCAGGGGCCATGTAAGGGTGGCTCTGGCAGCCAGGTATGCTCCGGGGCTGCGAGTAGCCTTGTCAAAGCCCAAGCCCAGAGCTGCAGGTCCTGTGGGGGGTGCCTGGGGCACCCAGAGACTAAGCACAGTTCCAGGGACTCTTGTCCTACACAGAAAGCTATGAGGAGACTGGGCGGCTGCTTGTGGTGCCCCCTTCCTGGTGCTGTCGCCAGCCAGCCCTTAACTCTGCTGATGGTAAGTAACTTGTGACTCAGCCAAGGAGGCCTTCCAAAACATCCTGGGTAACAGGACACAGCTCCCAGCATCTCAGGGACAGGACTCAAGGAGATCTTGCCTATGGGAATCAAGCCTGTCTCCCCCCAGGAGCCCCGAAGACTTGCAGCCCAAAGCAACAGAGGATCTGAGGCTCCTGGAAGCCCATTCATCTCCCTCCTGGGCTGCAACCCAACAGCACTGCCAAGAGATGTTGGGGAGTGAGGGGTCAGCAGGCCCTCCCACATCTGAAGATGCACTGATTGGGACTGAATCAAGTTCCTAGAAATAATTACAGCCTGGGCCGGGCAAGAGACTTTACGAGATGACAATATCTTAAAACGGAAGACACTGGAGACAGCAGATAGAGTTGCAAGGCCGCCCAGAGACAGCCAGAGACAGCCAGAGACAGCCTTCAGAGGGAGAGGAATTCCTGGGCAGGTGCAGCAGTGGCACAGGCCAGGCCCAGGAAGCCTGTGCCAGTAGCACCCACCCTGGACCACGCGTCCCCTCCCTCCCCAGGAAAGGGGAGGCTGACCCTTGTCCTGCTCTTTGCCTGGGCTCCCTGAGCATTGCAGCAGACCCAGCAGAGAAATCACACTCCTCGTCCCCAGCCCAGGGGAGCAGGTAGAGGGTGCGCAGGGCTGGATGTGGCTCCAGAGGGTCTGCACACATCCCAACCCGGAGCCTGTGAATGTTACTGGTTTGGAAACAGGGTCTCTGCAGGTGCAGTTTGAAGTCAAGGATCTCAAGGTGAGATCATCCTGGATCATCCAGGTAAACCAGTAACAAGGTGTCCTTATAAAAAATAGGGAGAGAGGAGACACAGAGCAGAAGAGAGAGCAGGGAGCAGGGGAAGAGGCGGCGGCGGCTAGGAATGGAGGATGCCTGCAGAGGCATTGTTTTTATTGACCCTGATCCCAAAGAAAGCTGAGCTATGCTTCTTTATCCCCTGAACACGTTCCCTCACCAACAGATTCAAGCTCCTGTGTCATAGTTCCTGGGGAATTCACTCTTCAGGTCTCAGCTGAAATCCAGAAATGTCACACCTTCCTCCACCCAGGGTCCCTGTCTGCCTTCACAGGTTGGGCTCTAGCTGACCTCAGGACCAGGCAGATGACCCTGACCCCACCATCCAGAACCAAACCCCACCAGAAGGACACCTCTACCACACCAAGGGAGCCCCTGACTCTTAGCTCTTGGTCTCCTTCACCCCCACCTCTGTCAATCCACACACACACGCGCGCGCACACACGCGCGCGCACACACACACACACATGCACACGCACACACACGCACACACACACACGCTAGCACCATCTGCTTGCCAAAGCACCCAGGAGTGATAGAGGAATAATTAGGGCAATGACCTCAGAGCCACTCTTCCCAAACCACCTTAACATTTCACCCTCTCACCTGCTGCAGACATGCCACCAAGTTTCTGGGCCCCATCCAGTCTCCGGGGCCCCACCAAGTCTCTGCCACCCTCCTCCCGCCCCCACCAGTAAGCTCTGTCACCAGTGCTGTGCATTTAGACATCTGCAGTATCACAGGATACTCCTGAAAATGTCAAGCCCATCAGCTCAGACGGAGCAATTTAAGAAAAGCTGAGAGTCTCATTCAGAAGCCTCTATTTCCTGCTGGAGCCTCCAGTGAGTAGAGAGAGAAAATGACAGCCATCCCTCCTCAGACAGAGGTCAGTGCTTATCAAGACACTTAATACTGAGCCTCCCCCACACCACCAAGCACTTTAAAAGAGCAAGGGCAAAATGAAGCGACAGGCAGGAGTCAGGGACATCCAGATCCTTTTCCAGAGCTGGGGGACACAGTATGGTTACTATAGACCTAAAGAAAGAAGTTCCCAAGGAGGAAGTCATTCCTTCCATCCACCCATCCATCTACCTACCCATCCTTCCCTTTCATCCATCCATCACACCCCCTTTTCTCCCATCCACCCCATCTCCTTCCCATCCATCCATCCATCTCTCCATCCACCCATTCATCCATCCATCCATCCATCCATCTACCCATGCATCTGCCCATCTATCCAGCCAGCCACCCATCCTTCCCTCTCATCCAGCCAGCCATCCATCCTATCTTTGGTTTTCTCAGAAATGATTCTGTCCCTGAGTGCTTTGGATACGGTCTGGAAGCTCCCATAGCACCCTGGTCCTGACAAGTAATCACCTAAATATAAGCATATCAATCTGGTGTGTGTACTTTGGAACTCAAGCTACAAATAAATGCTTCCGGAGAAGCTGGGTATGGTGGCCCACACCTGTAATCCCAGGTACTTGAAAGGCTGAAGCAGAAGGAAAGCAAGTTTCAGGCTAACCTGGGAAATTCAGTGAAACTTCGTTTCAAATTTAAAGAGGCTGGAGGTGGCTCAGCAGTGGAGCAATTGCCTGGCATGCATGACGCCCTGGGTTCCACCCGCGGGGGCGAGGGGGGGCGTGACTCCAGGAGGCACTTTTAAATGGTGGTAAATATGTTAAGACTGGGCCCTGTGCTCCTTTCTTTTGTTTTCAGGAAACATGAACACGTTTTACAAATCCCAACGAAATGGATGTAAGGAGTGTGCCCGCCTTGCTTCTCTTCTGCCCAGCTCTTACAAGAGTGTGGTATTTGGAAAAACCAGACCTCCTGGAGGCAAATTATTACACAGATGCCAAGGTCTGCTCCAGATCCTTCTCCTGTGTCCAACAGTGGACGTGCTGACCTTGCCTTCAATGGGACCCCTTTCTGTCCCTCTACACATGAGCCCCGCCAAGGCCTGGGCTGCAGACCATGCCATGCCATTCCTTCAGACAGTTCCCACCTGGCAGGGGCACAGCTGGTGGCTGACTGGTATTGAGGAACACCAGGTCACAGGACACAGCGGTCATTCAAGCCAGTTAGAGAGAGGTAGGAGGTGGTGTTCTGTATGGATTCTTTTCTCTATTTCTTTTTTTTAATTCTGAAGCCAGGTAACCAAAATTTTATACAGCTTTTAATGAGCACACAACAGAGGTATCCCAAGTGGCCTTTTCACATTTGGCAGGCTGAGACTCTGGGGGAGAATATGAAAGAGGACACCCTCCAAGTCCCACCCCACAGAAAGAACAGCCCTGCACAACCTTCCCAGCCAGCCTTATTTTCCCTGAGTCTCACCCTCTCTAGAACACACAGAAATTAACTGGTCTAAATATTTTGACTCCCTTCATCTCTCTTTCTGCAACTTGGCTTGAGTTCAAGAACCTTCCAGAATTGATTGATGCCATGTTGCTTGACCTCATTATCGATTTCAGTTTCTGTGTAAAACCAAAAGTTTATGTCCACACTTAGAAGTGCTGCCCTGCTGTCTAAATATCACACCTCACTGCCAAAGCGGGACGAGGAGAGGGTGAACACATTTTTAGCTGACCTCCAGACCCTCACCATAACATCATTCCCAGACAGGCCGGGATTGGACTCTCCTGTTGGCATGGATGCCGTGGCCTCCAGCGACGCAAATGCTGGCAAGATCATCTCTCTTCATTCAAGAACAAAGATATATGCAACCCTCCCTTGACCAGAGCCACCTCCAGTGCATCTCTCCAAGGAGCGTGGGGGACAGCGGAGCATCCTCCTACAAGATGAAGTCCGCGCAGACTGCTCTCCGCCCACCTAGAAATCCTGTTCCCTCTCTTGGAACATCCAAGGCTTTTAACGAGAGACAGTCAAGCACACCCAGTCCCACGCAGAGCGCTTGGTTCACCGTCCATCAAAATCTGCTAAGCGGAAAACTTAACTGTCCATTTTCTTCCAGAAAAAAATTTTTAAAATAAAGAGGGGGAGTAAGTTAAGCCTGAATGAAATATGTGTTCATGTTCAAGGCTTTGAAACAGGAAGTCAGTGAACTTGTTCTTAAAGGACCAGATGTGTGTATTTTAGACTTTGCAGACCCTACGGATTCTGTGAAAACTGCTCCCGTCTACAGTGGGAGCCTCAGCCCATGAGGAAGTGAGCGTGATGCCTGTGTTGCAATAAAACTTTATTCACAAAAGCAGGCAGGTGCAGGCGGGGTTTACCAGCCTCTGCCTTGAAACAGTAGCGGAAGTGCCGAGACGTGGGTGGGTGCTGTCAGAGAGATGGGTGCACCAGGGGACCAGTGACTTCAGGGGCCCCACAGGGAGCTTCCCTTCCACTAAGACATCAGCTTTGTCTTTGCATAGACTTGGGGGGCCCATCAGTAACAACTGCTCTGTGCCCCTGCAGTTGGACCCCCTTAAGCTTTTTGCTTCACAACCTCAGCAACTAGAAGCAAGAACTAGGCAAGAGAAGCTTCTGAAATCCAGTAAGCAGCCCTCTAAAGGCCATGCACAAAGAGCCCCCCAGAAGAGAGCGAGTCTGGCTCTGCTCAGACACAGGGCTCCTGCAGGAGCAGCCAGGGCCGGTGCACATCACCCATGTCCTGCTCACCTGGGAAGCAGCCCAAGGATAGAGACGGGTGGCAGGCTCTCTGGGGAAGAACAAGAGAGACCTGCAGACTGGCTGCCAAGTTCCTTGAGAAGGGCTCAACTTGATTGTAGATCTGAGTCCTTCTCCCGTAATTAAACACTTTTGCATCTAATTGGCTTCAGCAATTTAAAAAAGACTAGATTCAATTTCCACTCCCTTAAAATGCAATCTAGACAATTTATGAAAAGAAACTAAATATACTGCAGCGATGAATACATGTTCTCTTGCTGTGGCCCTCCTCAAAAGCACTTAGAGAGGTAAAAATATTCCTAAATCAAAAGGAACGCCATGCTTAATAAGATGAAAGCTGGCATGATTGATTTAGTGGCGCCTCTAGTTAGCACCTGGGACAAATGAAGAGCACGGTTCTACCAGCTGGGCCTCTTCCCGATGAGTCCAACAAAACAAAGCAGGGCAAGGCGCTCAAGAGGACACCAGGCCCGGCACTGGGCCCCTGCTCTGGAGGAGGCATGGGACCTGGGCAGAAAGCACAATCATGGGCAGCAGGAGGGAAGTCGTGGCCTCTGGTAGGAGCAATGAGAGGCAGAGATACTGACAGGGGCAGATTCAAGGGCAAGGTTGAGGTAGAAGCTTCCAGAAGAGGTATAAGGAATGTGAGAGAAGACCTACGAAAAGAGGTGAGGCAGAAGCACTGGAGGGGGCAGCAGGGACTCCGGAAGGGAATCTTGGGATCCTGCCGCCCCTCTTTCTTTGCTTCTCTGCTGCCACAAGATGAGCATCTGTCCACCACACACTCCCACATGGCCTGCTGTGCTGCCCAGGCCACGGCAACAGGGCCAAGCAACGGGGGACTGCAACTTCTAAAACCATGAACCAAAATAAATGTGTCCTTTTTAAGTTGATTACCTCAGGTATTTTGATACAGTAACAGAAAACTAATACAGGTAGGGGTGTGCACACACAAATGCCCACACAGGTGCACAGACACCAGACCTGGCAGTCAGCTTTCATTGCTGTGACCAAAATACCCAACAAGAATGTAGAGGAAAAGCTGATTCTGGCTCATGGTTTCAGAGTTGTTGGTCCATGGTGGGCCCACTCATTGCTCCAGCCTGAGGTGAGGCAGAACATCATGGTGGAAGGGCGTGGGGGAGGAGGACAGTCGGCTGAGGCAGCTGGGAAGCAGAGAGAGGAAGGGGTTGGGAACTAGATCAGCCCTCCTGGGACACACTCACAGTGACGCACTCCCTCCAACTGGGTCCTGCCTCCCAGTTCTCCATGCAGCTATCAATGGGTTAATCCAGCAAAGATTGATCCTCAATGACATCAGAGCCCTAACCACGGCCTAAAAGCCCCACCTCTGAGCGCTGCTTCTAACATATGAGCTTTTGGGGGACATTGCAAACCACAGGAGACACATACAGTTAGACATGCATGCACACACAGCCGGCACAGATGCACAGAACAGGCAATCACACACTTTCAAAATACACACACACGTCTTTCCATGATGATACAACACACACAGGACACTCAGCCGAAGACATAGATTTGCCTCCAAGTGCAGGTCCAGCATCAAGGATGCATCCAGGTGATCAGGAAATGGCCAAGAAGAAGTGACAGGTGACAGCCCCGTGCACACTCTAAGACCAGCCTTCTTAGGCTGCGGGCTGCTTGTGCATCAGCAGCACCCAGCACAGACCCGACCAGGGAGGGGCTCCGTGTGGGCACGGCACTCAAGCCTCCTGCATGTCTGGAATCTGAAACTCAGGCAACCCAAGGCTCCTGGCTCCATGCCCCTCCTGCGCCCCCATGCTTGGGGCTTTCAGGGTGCCCCTGAGTGGAACACCACCCGCACACAACCTGGAGCGGGGTGAGCAGGCATCTGGTCATTCTGTAGAGGCAGGCAAAAGAGGGGGCTCTGAGGTGAGCCCACCTGCCTCCAATCTTGGTGCCACCCCTCCCAGCTGTGTAAGCTCAGGGAAGCTGCTTGAGCTTCCTGCTCTGCCCTGGCCTCAGCAGCGAACCCCAGCCCATCCACAGGGTGCCATGTTTACAAGGCCCAGCAGATCATGCCCATCCCCGCTGAGGGAACCCAGCACCCCTTCTCTGTCCCAGAGGCACCCCCACTCCCCCACCATGGTCCTCTGGTCTCACTCCATCTGCGTGGGCCTCCTGCTGTTCCTCAAACCTGGCAGGCAGGTGCCTACCTGGGTCATTGACCCAGCTGCACCCTCTGCCTTGGAATGGTCTCCCCAAACACCGGTGTGTTCGGTTCCCACACCACTTTCAAGTACTGGCTCAGATGCCATCTCCACGTGGAACCCAGCACGGCCCCCCATATTTTGCTGCCACCCGCCTACCCCGCTCAGCACTGATGCCCGGGCTCTGCTTTCCCCTGCCAATGGCACTTCCACTCTGCTGTAAGTGGGTCACATCAGTCTTGGTCTTTTGTTCACAGACGCGTCCCAAGCACTCAGAACTAGGCCTGGCACCAGGGAGCACCCAGTGAGCAGAATGAGCAGAGGTGGACGAGAGGCCTACCATGAGCCATCCCTGTGCAGGCCCGGGGGACGCAGGCCGGAGGGAAGACCGGGATGCCCCCCACCTCCCCCAAACACCCTGTTTGCCAAGCAACCCCAGGAGGTGGTTCTGCCCATTTTGCCGCCTGGGCTGGGGCTACACAGCTCACCAAATAGCAGAACCAAGAGCCAAAGCAAAGACTCCAGCTTCAGGGGGAACTCCTTCCTGTAAGCCCCTCAAGGAAGATCCAGGGCAGGAGCTGCACAGTGGGTTCTCTGCGCTGTGCGGGTCAGTGCGGTTAGAGAGCGCACAGTCCTGGCCTCAGTGAGGAGCCCGAGCTTGTTAAGGAGCTCGGGGAAGAATGCTTCACCCTCCCCCATCCTCAAGCTCCACGGCACAGCCTCCAGGTGAGCACAGCCTCCTGGTGAGCACAGGCTCCATCCAGGTGAGCCAGCTAAACATCCCTATGAGCTCAACACCCTAAATCCACCCAAAGTCCTATATTTTGCTGTAAACCTGAAGTGATTTTTTTTTTCACAAAAGCAACCTGGGACCTGGAGGTGAGAGGGGGTCCCAGACTCTACAGGCTACTAGGGCTGGACGCCCCTCCTGCAGCTCACAAAGGGCTGAGGCTGGGTCAGGCACTTTTCCTCCACCAAGAAAGGCCATCTCCTGCTCCCAAAGCTCTAAGTACAATGCTCCCAGGAAATCAGCTTGAGGTTGAAAAGTCCTTCCTAGGACTTCTTGCACCTTCACTTTACCTGATTCTACCTAAGTGCTCTTGGCCCACAGGGACCCCTGGGTTCGCCAGCAGGACACAATCCAACCACACTTTCCATTTAAATGCCCTGTGGCTTGTGCGCCTCACTTAACCTCTCTGAGCCTCCATTTATTTCCTCAGCTTGTTCACAGGCTCTGGGGAGACTCACATGGACACAGGAACAAGGGACCACCCCTCAGTAACTGCTCAGTTGCCCACAGGTGGACCAGCCCTGCACCATGCCCACAGCCTCTCCTCGCAGAGCCAGGTTCCAGTCTCAGCCCACTCTTCTGAAGGAGCCTCACCATAGATCCCCACTCCACATACAGTGTGTGCACACTCTCCCTCCTGCACTACACACTCACACACCCATCACACCGGTGCCCACCCACACACTTGCTCCCAATCACACTTGCAAGTCTGGACAGAGGAAGCCGGGCCTGACCAGGCGAGCACCCCCACACACGCCCTCAGAAGCCAGCTTTAGATGGAGGCAGGGCCAGAGGCAGCATGGACCAGATCAACCCAGACCTGAAGCTCAGCCTCATTGGCTCCAATGTGACAGGTGGGAAAGGAAGGAAAGAAAGAGGGTGGCTTTCAGGACGAGCTGAGGCCTGCCCTGGGGAAAGCCAAGCATGAGATTGGCTGAGAGGGGACCCTGACTCCAGAGCGCCTGACATCCCACTGTCCTAATCCAACCACAGGAGCACCTGGAAATGCGACTTCCTCCCAGCAAGAGGACGTGGAAAGGATGGTCCTCTAACTGGGTCACCACAGGGGAGTGAGTAGAAAATTCCTTTTTGCTCTGCCATTGTCTTTAAAAGTTTTATTTTCCGTCTTCTCTTTCTTCCGTCCTTCCTTCTGCCTTCATTCTGCATATAATTTTTCTTTAGCTTGAGAAATAAACTCTCTGAACACAGTCCAGTCTTTCTCCAATGACTGTAAGTCCCGGTTCCGAACATCCATGTGCGACCCGTGAGATCTGGTCTGTGAATGTTAACATCAGTGTTTCCCACGGGAAGTTTTTTTCTTAAAATTGTGATAGAAACTTGGTTATGTTCGGGAGGCAGAGGGTTGGTTCGCCACACGTTATTTTGTTCCGATCAATTTCTTTGAGAAATTTCATTTAGAAACCAGCCTTACCAGGAGCTCAATTTACGCAGAAAGCTAACCAGGAGATAGACTGGCTCAGGTCCCAGAGGCCGCCACGCGTGTGTCCTGGAGGAAGGAGCGCGGTTTAGCGGCTAGCACACGGGGCGGGTCAGAACACCTGCGCGGCTCGCTACGGGCGCATGTCTACCTCATCTCTGGAGCCTGGGAATGGGCTGCCGGAGAGGAACGCGCTCCACCAGTGACTACAGAGCTCCAGAAGTCTGAGCATCTACAGGTGTCGAAAGAAAACAGCCTTTTGGAAACAAAGCTTGGTCTCAGGTAAGAGCCAGTATATTGCTACAGTGAAAAGCATTGTTTCATCTTTAAGTTTCTTTTTACCGTTACCTTCTATTTCTGGAGAAAGGTTCTACTCTTTCATTTATAGCAGCAACACACACACCCGTCCCTTTTGAAATGAATTTACTTAGCTAAAACCTGGGTGTATTTAAATAATAATGACAATAAATATATAGGTATCAAGAGCTTACGGCAGGGGCTACGGTGGCAGCTCGGTGGTAGAGCGCTTGCCTGGCAGGCTAGGGGCCCTGAATTCCACCTCCAGCACTGCACAAAATAGAAACATAAATAATATTAAAAAGAGACTAAGGCAAAAAGCTTGGGGGGATAAGAAATGACTGATCAGACCAGGCTGCCTTGGCCCTTCAGCCTCTGGATGAGGAGGGCAAATAGAGTTAGTTGGTGGGAGCCTGAACACCAGGAGACCTCCTCCTCCATTCCAGGCTTTATACCTTGGGGTATACAATCCCTCTAAGAATGCAGTCCAGCCTCCTCTGCTTGGAGATTCACATTTTGGAGAATCTGGACACTGGCAGGAGTGGGCCGATGTGGCCTTGATCCCACACAAGTGCTAAGACCTGTGACTCAGCTTTGGGGCATGGGGCTTGGGGAGATGCCCTCGGGTGGGCCCAGCTAGCCAGAGACCAGCAGGGGTGTCAGTCACTGTGATAACACGCCTCTGCTTTCCTCTGCCTGCTTCTCCATCTTCCTGGAGGGGACCAGGCCAATGCAGAGGCGAGGTTCAGTGTCCCCTAACCAATGCATCTGAGAAGTAGCCCCACTTGCCACACGGTGGGACCCGCCCTATATTAGATGATTTTGTGCACATCTCAGGTAAACGTGTCCAGATTCTCCAAAATGTGTTCAGGTGGCCTTGGGGACTGCAAAGGGCCCACCTGATCGGGAAGTTAATCAGGGAAGGAGGCAGTGCGAGAGCGTGCCTCCATCACCTGCCAGGACGTCCTCTCACCCACAGTGCGGCCAGCACGGCCGCTCCCCCACCCGCCCCTGACCACTCACACCCGGGGTGACCAGCTCAGGATGCCTGCTGCCGCAGACTGTTCCTCCCAGGAGCGTCCCCCTCCTCTCCCAGTGGCCACAGGGCATGGGCTCTCTCTATTTTTTTTTTTTTTTTTGAAGGTAGCAAAACCAGGAGTCTGTTCTTATGATAAGTAGGAACTTCCTATTTGCATCTTATTCATAACGGTGTGTCCCAAGTTTGGAGAGAGGAGCTGCGGGGGTCCTCTGCTTCACAGGTCAGCCCATCTCCGCACGGCATCCCTTGGAGAAGGTAGATAGTTCCTCACGGTGCCCAGTGGCCAAGACCTCAGGCATTCTGCCCGCAGTGAGAGAGGGCTTTTCCTTCAGCAGTTGGGAAGGGGACTTGGTTTTCCACTGTGGAGAAGGTGGCCCCAAAGGTCACAGTTTTATTGCCCTTTGGGCCATTAACTGGTTTCCCATCTTAGCAAGCTCGCACCAGCCTGCCTCTCCCAGCTGATAGGAGCTGCTGCTCCTGGCTTGCTCGTCAAACCAGCTCTCGCGCTTGCTGCTGTCTCATCCGGGCAGTCATCAATGAAGTCAGCTTTCACATGTTATGGTTTGGATGTGAGGTGCCCCCAAAGCTCCTGCTAACACAGGACTGTTCAGAGGTGACGCGATTAGGTCAGGAGAGCTGTGACCTGATCGTCCACCCTAGTCAGAATGGGCTGCCTGGGTAGGAGCTGCAGGCCGGGGAGTGTGGCTGGAGGACCAGGGTCACCGGGCTGCCCTGGAGGGTGCGTCTTCCCCGCGGCCCTCCCCTCTCCCTCCCTCTGCTTCCTGGCCACCATGAGCAGAGCAGCTTTCCTCCAGGGCACCCAGCCCCCATGGCGTGCTGCCGCACTTTGGGCCAGAGCAAGGGAGTTGCTCTAAACCTCTGAACCCGCGAGCCCCAGATAAACTTCCCCTCCTCTCATTGGTTCTTGGCGGGTATTTTGAGCACGGCGAGGCAAAGCTGACTAACGCTCTGTTCATATGAGATTTTTGGTTTAAGCAATGTATCAACGTAGACCATTATGTGTAGGACGGATACCCTAAGGTTAACTACAGTAATTAATAATAACAACAACAACAACAACTGACGTTTATAACATGCACATTCTGTACCAGGCAACGTCTGGAGGCTTTACAAGCATCATGTACTTTAAGCCTCGTGAGAGCGCCCGCCAGCATTTTAATTCTTGCTTCCCCTCCCGAGACGGTAGGCTCTGCTGGCTTAGAGGTCTTGGTGCCCAAAAAAACACAACCACGGCACCACCACGTGGGCTGGGATAACTGATCCTGAATAAAAAGGGAAATAGGGCTGAGAGAGTGCCCTGCAGCTCCAGGATCTGGGGGCGGCTTCCTGTCATGCATATTCTGTGACAGCATCGCTGAAAACCTACAGCAACCCCAACAAGGGCCACGCAGAGCTCGGGCACCAGCAGCAAAGATCCAGTGAGTCCACCACGTTAAGATCCCAGTTAGCCCAGATCTTTTGGGACCCTGACTCCTCCGCAAGAACAAGCCCACACCAGCCTGCAGAAGGACGAGGCCACATGGGGAAGAGACCAGAAGTCTCACCAAGGCTCCAGACCATGAGAGAGGCCAGCCAGGATGGGTCAGGCTGGCCCGGCAGCAGAGCCACCAGCTACCCTGGTGATCAGCAGACTGAGTCCACATCCCCAGGGCAGATGCTCAGGCAGGGTGGGCTATGTATGTGGCTCTCCCCCTCCCCTTCCTAACCTGCTACGTTAAACTGGGTGTGCAGCAGGTGGCTGGTTTTAGAATCTGGGCCACAGCAACAGATGGGATTGGGAGTCTTCCCTCGTGGGGCCGGCTGAGGATGCATCCCTGCGTTTTCACACGGGCTGGTTGTACTATGTACGCAGGAGTAACTTACTGCTAAAGCTATTGACGTCAGGGACACGGTTTGTGGATCCAAGGGCAGGTGGTGGGGTGCTGAGCGCTGGGGCACTTGCACCTGCTCCAGCCTCCTGGTTCACTGCCCGACTCTATTAGAGGGTAAACATCTGTCCCCAGGCCCCTGGCAGCCCAGGCCCCACTGTGCTCAGGGTCTAGCTCAGTGGACCACACACGCTCCATGGGAGTCCACTCTGCTCAGAGCAGAGGACTTTCTGGTTCTGGAGGCTGCAGCAAGAGAAGGGGCTCCCCCCCTCAACAGAACACCCTCCTGGTCATCCCCAGAGGCTCCGAGCGGAGCTGCTTCTCCCACCTCCCCATTGGGAGAGCCATTTAATGCCCTGTAACAAACTCCTTTCTCAGGAACTCCTAAAGCCAGCTCTGACCCCTGTGAGTGGCCTGCCCCATCTGTTGAGATCTTTCTACCTTAATTCACAGCTTGGAAATTTTAGGGTTGGCTCAGTTTGGGGTGGTACTCAATGTAGAAGTCATGACAGGGCAATAGAAAGGGACTTAGATATCAGTTTAACTCCTAATTTCCTGTACAGGTTTCTTCTGTTGGGTTCTCTACAAATATCACCAGCTGTTTTTCTTTTTTGTTTGTTTCTTTAATGTGAGCTTTACAAAGGTCTCTGAGAGGCTAGCACAGCGGCATACACCTATAATTTCCAATGACTCAGGAGGCTGATATAGGAGGATTGTTAGTTGGAGGCCAGCCTCCACAATTTAGCAAGACCCTGTCTCAAAATAAAAAGGTCTAGGAATAAAAAGGACCGTGGCTCAGTGGTAAAGCATCCCAGGTTCAATCCCAGTGCCAAAAACAAAAAATGAAAAACCTAAAGTCCCTGAACTACATGTTATTTGGACATCAGATTCACAAGCCAGACCAAAGTTTCTATTGAGAAGTAAATGGGGGGGCTGTGGCTGTGGCTCAGTGGTAGAGCGCTTGCCTCGCATGTGTGAGTCACTGGGTTCGATCCTCAGCACCACATAAAAATAAATCAATAAAATAAAGATATTGCAACTAAAAAAAATTAAAAAAAAAAAAAAAAAAAAAGTAAATGGGGAAGAGGTCTCCAGCGTCGTCCACCTCCTGGCCCCACCTGCAGGGCCACAGAACAATGACTGAACCAGGCTCAGTCATCGAGCTCCTCCCGTCCTGCCCAGAGAACACCAGGGCTGGGCAGGAGCCAAGTCCCAGAGACGTGGGGAGGAAGAGTAGCACTCCTGGTCTGTGATAGAAGCTGTTCTGACACCCTCCGGAATGACAGGGTATCCCTGATGCCTGGAGCCCTTCCCTCCAAGTGACAGCCAGTGCTTCCAATATAGGACCTGGGTGGATCAAGGGCTCTCCTTGGTTGCCTAGAAACACAGCTCAAACATGCTCGGCCATCCCAGGGAATCCGGCTGATGTCACCAACCATTCCTGGACAGGCCTAAGATGGCCAATTCTGTACCTTTATTGATGCGACCACAAAGTCACCTCCCTTGTGACTCAGTTTCCCTCTGTTGTTCAGCTCTGCCTGCCTCCCTCTGGCTTCATCCCCGGCAGGCTCACCCCTGGCTCCCCCATGCAGCAGACCCAGGTTCCACCAGTAAAGAGATGGGACCAAAGAGATGTTCTCTGTCTGAGCAATGCTAGAAAAAGTCCCAGGATGGGAGCTCCTGAGGTCAGGGTGGGTCATGCCTCCAATCAGCTTGGAGAACCCAAAGGGAAACCAGTTGGCCAGTTCTGGGTACCATACTACTTCTCCTAGGGTGAGTGGTGAGGCAGGAAGGGGCTGCCCCCCCCAACTGAGATGGAGGAGGGGGCCCTCCTGCTAATAGAATAAAGGAGCAGAGTGACTCTTCCTAGAGGCAGATAGATCCAAACAGGTGAGCCCGGGCTGGCCATGGTGACCAGCGCTGCTTCAGGACTACAGAAAGCCAGCTCATGAAGCAGGGCAGGGCAGTTAGGGGAGAGGGGAGAGCCCGAGTCCTAAAGAGCAAGCCAGGCCGGGCACGGGACGGACAGGGACTCACACTCAAATGCTCCTCCGAGCTCAGAGCCCCATGGCCACCTTAAGCAGTTTAGCTTTGGAAAAAACTGCCAGTGGCCACAAGACCAGGAAACTGCAGTGTTCAAGTGGCTCCAAATACGCACGGCACCATGTCCCCCCAAGGAGGACACGAATCGCTGGTCCTTCCCCAGCACCCTGTCTCCTTGACCAGCTGGTGCAAGGCCACCCCCTTGGCTTCCTTCGCCAGGAGTGCGCATGGCTGAGGGCCAGGCAGCCACACTCACCCCACACCAGGGGATGCAGGGTCCCCTCCCACCCAAGCACCTCTGCCACTCCAGGACACGGGGCTCCCAGGAGTTCAGAGCACCTGTCTGCGGCAAGACCGGCTCTGGAGGACCGTGGTTCCCACTTGGCTCCGGAACACGAGATGGAGGCCTCAGTGAGCCAGGTGGAGCTGTAACGGGGCCCCGGCCAGGCTCTCCACGCTTGACAGCACACAGGGGGCTCCTGATTTCCCTGCTGAACAGATGCAGCCTGGGCTTCTGCCCAGGACCCCCGTTCCTGGTGCTCACACTCCTCATGACTCTGACCTCTCAGTGAGATGCCTGGTCAGCAGGACAGGACACCTGCTGGCCTGTGACGCAGCCCAGAAGGAAGGGTTCTGCAGGACGCTGGCACCTCTGCAGTTCCTCGTTACCTCAAAGACCGGCTGGAACCGAGGTGGCCACTGGCCTTTTCCTTAGGAGATGTCAACCTTCCTCCCAACTCGCAGCTGGCACTTTCCCATGACACACAGCAGCTGCAGTGTCCAGAGTCCTAGGGGAAACCGGCCCCAACACAGGGCAGCTGCAAACCCCATGAGGCCTCTTGCTACCACCACAAACCTGGTTCATTTTCCTAGATTCCAGGTGAAGCAACCTGGGCAGGCGCTCGGGTCACTGTGGATTCCAAATGATAGTGCTAGAAATTAAGTTTCAAAGTTACTCTACCAGAGGCACCCAGGAGCCCCGAGAAGTGGCACCCAAGGCTCAAGAGCCTCCCTCAGGGACCTTTCCCAGCAGGGGGAGCTGGGCAGAGTGAGGGCCACAGTTCTGAGCCGGGAGGACCCGAGCCTGAGCCCCAGCCAACCCACTCCTTCCAGAGCCATCCCTGAGGCTCTCGGACAGCCCGATTCCTGCCCTTGGCTCACACAAGGAGGCTGAGGCAAGGTTTGTCTGGCTGGCCACCTTGCTGGCCCCCAGGTCCTGCATCTCACCCAACATGGGGCTAGAGGCGTCCTCCTCATTCTGAAGGGCACCCCATACCCACAGATGATCCCAGCAACCGCCGACACCAGCCCACCAGCGCCCACACCCCAGCTCTCAGCTGGGCGCCGGCACCTTCACCTCCTGCCATCAGCTGCTCCCAAAAATGTCTTCAAGCAAAGCTTCAGCCGACTTTGGGGGCCAGGGCATCTCCCCATGAGCCAGCTTCAAAGCCCTTCTCTTGGTTGTACAAAACCTCTAAGGCTCTGGAGGCGCATGAAGGTGCTTGGAGTCTACTGCGAAGCCTCCTTCCTGAGGGGTCTGCTCCGTGCCCCCACCTACCACTTAAGAGAGAATCGCTGACCACCTCCTCCCGCCCCTCCTGGCTGCTGAGGAGGAGGCTGCGGAGCCGATGAAATATGGATGGAGCCCACAGAGGCTGCGCTGTTCAGGCGATGCCCAGCGCTACCGGCACACTCAGGAATATGTAGGGACCAGGCGCACCCTGGCCAGGAGCTCGGCCCAGGGAGGCCAGACCCCTCTGAAGCCAACACTTGATCCTCTTGTTTTCCCAGCCATTTTAGCCTGCCTGGGGTCCAAAACACCAAGTTTGGCCCCATGCCTTTCCCCCATGGCAGAAAACAGGCTAAAACCACCAGAACATCAGTTTGCTTTCTGAACTGCAGACAGACAGCTCTGTGCCCCTGCACCCCAGCACAGGTCCTGGGGAGTGTACCACACAGCCCTCCGCCCTCCTCCACCTGCCATGAGCATTCTGCTGGCTTGGTCCACTCATATCAACCAGCAAGGCCAGGGCAGTGGAGGACCCAAGGCCGCTCAGCCTTGAGCCCTGCAAGGCTGGGAGCAGGAATATGCCTGGACCCACGGCATCTCAGGCTCCGTCCCCCTATTTCCTTCTAGAGCCTTCTAGGAACGTCCTGCCCAAACCACAAGACAGAGGCCTAGGGCAGGGGTCCGTTAGCTGGGGAGAGCACCAGGGCCCATCACTAGTGAGGTCTCCACGGCCCCCTGGAGTGGGGGAGGAGCCGTAGAGAGAACACCTTCCCACCAAGGGGTTCCGGGCACAGCATCGCGCTCCCCTCCGACAAGCGTCCTTCCCACGTTCAGGCCTTAAACGTTCCTTCTTTACCATCTGATGGTGGCAGTGGTAGGTTAGAGTTCAAAGGGATACTGTTAAAGGCCTATCTTGGCAAATAAAACATGGGCAATTCTGTAATGGTTCTCTGATAAAAAGAAAAAAAATGTACTGACTCCTGTCATCGGCATGTTCCCAGTTCAAGGGGTGATCATCCACCCGGGGGCCCTGGGAGGAGCTTCTGGTTGCCCACCCACACCTCTGCCTCCTTATCAGACTTGACCGCTGGCCAGCGCAGTGCCCACCAGGCAGGACCAGGACAAGGCCACTCCACGTGTACACAGGAAGCAGACATCAGCTTCCTTTTAAAATTTCCGTGAGCCCGGCCCATCTTAGGGTAATGAAAATAAAATTAGGAGAATTCTCTTCAGAGGCAAAGCAAGAATCAAACACACCATTGCGTCCTATCGAATTGGAGCTGCTGATGTGCTTGTGCCCCGACCGCTCTCCAGAGGAGGTGGATGCCGAGAGGGCAAGAGGGGCCCTGCCAGTGTGACGCTTGTCCAGGCCTCTGAGCAAGGGCTGAGACACCCCAGGCTGTGCCCCTGGAAGAGGCGTGGGGAGCAGGCCACTCAGCCAGGCGCTCGTTACCTGGTGCGTGAGCCCCACATCCTAAAGAGGAAGGGGTGCACTTCTGTCTGTAAACTCATTTGCTCATCCTGGAATCTAACATTCCTCCTGGTATGCAGGAAGCGATAGGAGGTGAGAAGCCACGCAGGGAGTGGCAGGGAGGAGCATGAGCAGGATACCCTTAGGGGCTCAACCTCATGAACCAGCCTGAGCGGAGAAGACCAGGGCAGGCTGCTCCCTGGACACTGCAGGTGGGACATCTCCCTGCTCTAGCTTTGGCACCAGGGAGATAAGAACACTCCAGGACCCCAAGGTCACTGCCTTGAATATCTTTCCCAATAGTTTCTCCAGGGCAGGAGCCCAGCAAGGACACTGACCTTTCAGACTCTGTACCAGTCAGCTTCTCATTGGGACGACAAAGGACCTGAGAAATAATTCAGAGGAGGAAGATTTATTTTGGCTCACTGGTTCAGAGGCTTAGTCCACAGTCAGCTGGCTCCATGCTGGGGCCCAAGGTAAAGCAGAACATCATGGCAGAAGGGTGTGGTAGAGGAAGGGTGCTCGGCTCATGGCATCCCGGAAGAAGAGAGGAGAGAGGAAGGGGCGAGGAGGACCTTCCAGGTAACCTACTTCCTTCAACTCGGCCCAGCTCCTGCAGTGTCCACCACCTGCCAATAACACCACCTCCCAATAACACTTCCCATGGATGAATCCACTGAGGAGCTCGGAAGCTTCATGGTCCAATCACTTCCCCAAACCCCACCTCTGGGCATGGCTGTATCAGGAATCAAAGCTTCAACACATGAGCCTTTGGGGACACTCCAGATGCCAAAGCTGCAAGGGCACCTGTCACAGTGCCTCTTGCCAAAGACCTGCCCCGTGGCTGACCCAGGATGTCCTCACCCCAAACCTCTGGCTGTGCCCAGGTGTGTGGGCTTGGCAAGAGGGGTCTGGGTAGAGATGCCCAGCAGGGGAAGGGGTCTGCTGGCCATGCGGGGTCCTCACCCTGGATTGGGGAATCAGCAGCCCCAGCCTTTACTGCTCCACACCAGGGCCAGCACAGCAGGGCCTCAGAGCGAGGGGACTCTGCCCCAGGCACGCGCAGGCTAGGGAAGGCCAGCAGAGCAGTGCACGGGTGGCCCCTGGAGACCACTGAGGGAGGCTCTGAGAGGGGCAGGGGAGTGCAGCCGCCTTCCCAGCATGCCCTCTCATTAATCCCCTAGTATTAGGAGGTGCCCAGGCTGGGGTTGGGTCTGCCCCAGAGAGACCCAGGGGGCTGCCGGTCTTCTCTTTACAGCAGCAGCCACAATCAGGCTTTGGCAAAGGGTCCCAAAGGCCAGACCCCACAGTGTTTCTGCAGATCCCAAGGATCCCAACAGTGACGAGACTGCTAGCAGGAAGACAGCCATGGGGAACCACATGGCCTCCTGTGCAGAGACATGGCTGGCAGCAGCTTAAATCCAGCCTCCAACCCTGTCACTCACTACCTGTCCCATGGGCTGGTGGAGAAGAGCCCTGTTCTACTAAACTGCCCACGACGGCCGCCCAGGCCTCACCCAGGCTCAGCACAGCCAGGGCCTTGGCTGCCTCTCAAGGTACACTTGCCTGGGTGCTGGGGCCGGGCAGCCTCCTGCAGCCACCGACTCCTGCTGCCCAGATTCAGCAGGGAGCCCAGGCCCCCAGGACAATGGCCCTTACAGTCTGGAGTAGGGGTCTTTATAGGCTGCCTTCTGCCTACCTGGGCCTCAACTCTCAGGGTCCACCCCTCCCTGGCCCAGGACACAGCCAGCTCTGGAGTTCTTGGCTCTGATGGACAATGAGCCCCCCATCCCTGTTTCCTCCTCGGTGTTCCTCAGAGCCTCCCACGGTCTCCCCACTGCTGGGTTGAATGGATCTGCTCACCTGGCCCGGCCCACTGGCCTGTCTCACTGCCCCATTCTACCCACGGAAGATCGGCTGGCTCCGTCCTTCAGGGACTCTGCCTGAGGCCAGCCTGCAGCCCTGCTCAGGCTTCCACTGCCTCTGTCCCTTGTGGTCATTTCAGCTCCCAGTGTACAGTGTCTGCTTCGATGCATCTTTCACACACTAGTCAAGAGCATCTTATAGCAGGGGTGCACCTTGACCCCTCTGACCCCAGCACAGAGCATCCTTGGGGACACTGGAAGCTTCCCTGTGGTAGCACTGGCCAGACCATCGTGGCTGGACTCATCACCCAAAGACTCCAGGCTTCCCAACAGCCCTACGCCCTCAGCAGCCACCCAGGTGGGCCCTCAGAGTGGACTCACTGTTTACCTGACCCTAGTCCCAGGACTCTCCAAAATGTTCTAGAAAGCCACTCCTGACTGCAGGGGCTCGATGGGGCCAACACGCGGGAGCTCCTGAGGTACCTCAGTGCTTGCCCTTCAAACCCCTGACCCTCCCCTCCTCCCCGCAGCTGAGACCCTCCCAGCTTCCCACAGTGTATGGCCTTGCGGAGCCGACAGGCAGGTACCACCAGTCCAGGAGGACTGGCTGGTGTCAGTGTGCCCTCTCCTCCTGCTTAAGAGGAGTCCCTGGGAGACTGGTCCCAGACTGAGGCTCACATGGAGCCCAGCTGAACCGGGCGCAGCCTGAGGCAGGGCCCCGTGGCCCCTCAGAACCATGAGCAAAGTGAGGAACCTGTGAGTCCCCAGGTAGGCGGTGCCGGTTTTGCAGCATTATTGTAGCTCCAGACTCTGAACCCAGTGAGATCGGGGCGCAAGGCAGACGCAGCCTGAAGGGGCTGAGCTCAGAGACTGGCCTAGGCACGTGGCAACTGTGCCTTTCCACTTTTCTCCCCAGACTTGGGTGGAATGGCATGGGCTCCCTGCAGGCTGGCAGGTCCCTGAGGAGGGCAGTGGGACAGGCTGAGCCATACAGGTCTAGGGACTCTCCAGCCAGGGACTTTGACCACCTCCCTGGGAATGCCCCTGCCCCAGATGGGAAACAGGACAGGCCATGTCATTTGAGGGCCCAGGGCAAAGTGGCAGTGCCATGCCCCTGGTTGGAAAGCGAGTAAGGATTTCAAGATGGCAGTGGCAGTGTGCTTCCCCGAGGTTGGTGCTCTCCTGAGGTTGGCACCCCTCTGGCCCGCTTCCTGCTTCCTGTGACTACACAGGGCACACACCGCTGAGGCTGTCGGAGCCCAGCCTTCCGAGTGGGCGACTTCCTTCCAAACACAAGTGCTGCCCAGGACCACAGGCGCTTGGAGGCCAGGGGTCCAGCCTCTCACCACCCAGATTGAGGCCCCTAGGAGAGACAGAGCTGTTCCTGCCACCTAAGCCAGGGACTGAGGGGTGAGGACGCTGCCCCCAACAGGCTGAACAGGGAAGTCGCACCACACCCAGGCCGCCTGTGGGTATTGAGCGCTTGCTTGGCTCCTCCCTCTGCCTGGAAGAAACACAAGGGTGGTGGCTCAAGCCTGTAATCCCAGCACTTTGGGAGGCTGAAACAGGAGAATTGGGAGTTCAAAGCCAGCCTCAGCAACTGCGAGGTGCTAAGCAGCTCAGTGAGACCCTGTCTCTACATAAAACACAAAATAGGGCTGGGGATGTGGCTCAGTGGTCGAGTGCCTCTGAGTTCAATCCCTGGTACCAAAAAAAAAAAAAAAAGAAACACAAGGGTGGGGGCCTTCTGGAACTGCAGCCCCCACTCACTGCAGGAAAGCAGGTCACAATCCCACCAAGGACCCCGGAAGTGCCTGGCAGGGCAGCCCCAGCCCCAGCCAGCACCCCTGCCCACATGACAAATCCACAGACCCTAGTAGGACAAACCTTGATAGGTGCCCTTCACCAGGACACTGGGTGTGTGCTGCTTCCTGGCGGCTGTGTGGGAGATGCCAATCACTGGCAAGGGAGGCCCGGAATCTCTTCTGGCCCCTTCCCTTCTCGAAGCACTGGGCTTGCTCTGACCCGGCCTGGTCCTCTCAGGAAACAGGTCCTCTCTGCAGCCTAAAAAGGTGAGGCTGATCCACCTTTGGACGTTTCTGGATAGTGGAGCAAAGGAAAGACCTGGGCTCATCCTAACCCTCAGGAGTGTCATGCCAGTGACTTGAGAAGCCTGCGAGGGGTCCTGTGTGCTGCAGCCGTCACAGCACTAATGCTAGATGATCACCGTCTCTGTCTGTCTGAATGAGCAACAGGGCCACCTGGCAGGACCCCTGACCTGCCAGGAAGAGTGGTGGCATCTCCCCCTCAGGGCGGGTCTCCCCCAGCCAGGGTGTCAGGAGGGGCCTGGGCTTTCCCTCTCCATGCCAGGGCAGGCCCCTTCCCCCAGACTCCAGGTCTCAGAGCCCGTCACAAGCACACTGGTCCCAGGACAGCCCCCAAGGGGCAGCCCCTGCAGGATGGGGGGTGGGGCGTTGCCCTGCACAGCGGAGATCCCCGAGGCAACTGACTTGCTGACTCCATGACTGAGCCGACCACCAACCCACCCAGCCTCCCAGATGCACCTCACGTGCCTATTGTGCCCTGCAGGGCCCTGTGCCTATGGTGCCCATCAGGTGTGGGGAGCCCAGCCCATCCTGCCCACCACCACCTAAAAGCCCGAACTCGACTCTCCCCAGAGAAGCCAGCCTCGGTTGACTCTTGCTCAGGCTCCTGCCCAACAGCTGCTCAGCCTGAGGACCAGCTGCCCGGCAGGAGGCCAGGTCCCCTGGAACACGGCAAAGGCAGGCAGGGGGTCCAGGGTGGGTAGACACTGCTCTGTCCTCTCTGCAGCCAGGCCCAGGCCTCCCCTGGGCCCTGAGCCAGGTCTCCTCAAGCCATGCTGCTCTAGAAACACATGGTTTCCAGCAGCGTCTGCTTCCAAAAGCTCATTGATTTTCGTCTGTTTTCCCAGCTTCCTGGCACGACAGGTCATTGCGGGTGATGAATGGGAACTCACCCTGCACTAACCCACCTCTTAGAGGCCCTCTGCACAGGACTGTGGCCCTCTGCACAGGGTGTGCGGGTCCCCTGGCTCAGGGAGGGCCACAGGGGCCCAGGGAAGTCACTCCCTTCACTCCCCAAGGTGCAGGTGGGCTGTGGGCCCAGCCCTCTCAGCCCAGGATCCGCCAGTGTGGCCCAGCCTGTGGTGGGATGGAGGAGGGTAGGGGAGGTGTCAGTGGGGCAGGCTGGGGGAGAAAGAGAACGTGGCAACAGGAAAGAGGCTTGGAAGCCAGGCCCACATGGTAGGAGCCCCGCTTGACAGTGCTGAGCCCGTCTGCTGGTGACGAGGGGACCCTCCTCCATCCTCGCTGGGGCCCGTTACTTCCAGGGCCTCAGCACTCCATGCGGCGCCTACTCAGGGAAGGCCCAGGGTTTGGAGACAGGTGACCTGGACTTCCTGCTGCACCCTGGGAGCAAGTGGCTCAGCCTCTGTGGGCCTCCGTTTCCTAGTCCACTGAGCAGGGCACTAACAGGGCTGGTCACCCCAGGCTGGGCGGGAGGCCCACAGAGGGCGAGGGAAGCAGGGTGGGTGGTTCCTACAGCTACTGCAGGGAAGTTTAGTTTTGCCTGCTCAGAAGGGGTGTGTGGAAAGAGGGTTCTAGCCTAGCCAGATTCTGACAGAACCACACACAGGCTTCCCAGGGACAACGGGAGGCCCCCTCCAAAGGGTCCAACCCAGCCACACCATGGGAACTGGCCCAAAGGGGTCTAAGCCCACAGCCTCAGCTGACCCCTTCAAAGACTGGATCCTGGGCCTTTCCCTCATTTGAGCAAAGTGGGGAAAGGCACCACCTGTGTCTGCCCAGAGTCCTGTCACCAGCAGCTGGGGCAAGGCTGAGATTGGGCTGCCACATACAGTTGTGCAGGTTGTGCACCTTCTATAAATGATGACCCCAGAGTCATGCAGCTGGGAAGGAGCTGAGGCCAAGTAAATCCCAGGAGCTGAGGGTCACAGAAAGCTCCTGGGCTGCAGCTCCAGGTCCCCTTCCTGGCTCTGTGGCCCGGCATACTCTAATCTTGGCAGGCCCCTGTTGGTTCCCGTCCATAAAAGGAGCATCACAGCACCCCCCTCACACAGTGGCTGAGGAGCTAGCCCGAGTGACATCTGAACAGGGTCTGGGATCACCCTGGCATCCAACAGGTGTTCAGCCAACACATCTCCTCGCTGCCGCCCCAGGGTAGCCTGGCCACCCTCAGCTCCTGAGTCGAGTCTGGGTCAGGCCAAGGTGGGGTTAAGTGCCATGGTCTGAATGCCTGCGTCCCCAGAACTCACAGGTGGACTCTAACCATCCAGGCAATGGTGAGGAGAGGGTGCGGCCCTGGGGGTTAGGTCATGAGTGGCGTTGGTGACCTGCCCACTTGGGGCACCATAGGAGGACACAGCAAGAAACCACCATCTGTGAGGAATGGGCCCTCGGCAGACACCGGGTCTGCTGGCACCTTGACCTTGGACCTCCAGTCTGCAGAACTGTGAGCACTAGAGGCACCGTCAGCCACCACCCCGTCTCCTGCTGCCTGTCACCACAGCCCAGCCAAGAAGATGGAGCCACGGACGACGGCTGGGCAGGGTTCCTTCCTGCATCCCCCCTGGACACTGATGGAGACCTGCTGAGCCAACACAGGGCCCGCAGCTACAGGGGAGACCTGGCCCAGCGGCTCGGTCCCTGGCTTAATGACTCCATGTGCTCAAAATGGAGCTGGTATATTGGGAACAGACTGCTCGTGAGTTTAGAGGAAATTTCACAACTGTGGCAAGAACCTGGCAGAGGTCAGGCGAAGGTCAGCCTGTGTGTGCCCTCAGGAACCCTAATGTGGTGCCCATGAGCACAGTGACCCCCAGGCCACATGGACGCCAGCAGGCCTGGCCAGGGCTTCAGGATGTCCCTCCCTCTTCTGCTCGAGCCATAAATTGAAAAGGAAACAGAAGACCTGGGCAGAGGCCGACCAGGGTAAGGGGAGGTGGAGAGCCAGTCCAGGACGGGCAGGTAGGAGGGAGCTGCAGGTGAGAGTGGCCTCTGCACTCCCCTCCCCACCTCCTCCCCACTGTGCTCCTGGGGAACCCAACCTGAAACAGATGGTTTCCTAACAGTGCAGCCCTCTCCTCTAGGAAACTTCTAGAAGGAACGGAGATGTAGACACAGCAGTGAATCTGAGGTTTGTAAAAGGCACACACTTGCCCAGAATGGCCTAGGCCCGCAGAGGCCAAGGCCAGAAAGACAGGCAGACCCAGAACTTACTGATGGAAGTGTGGTCCCGGGGCAGCAAGACCAGTCGGATCCTGACACATTGGGTCAGAGAGGAGTGTACTTATGGATCAGGACAGTGACTGCATCCTGGCTGGGATGCCCCGCGTTTATCTCAGGATAAAAGCAGCGTTGGCATATCCCTGGCAGCAGGGTCCAGAGGCAAAGCAGCACATCCACACTAACCGACTCGCTTAGTTATAGCTGGAAACGTGCAGGGGAATCAGCTAGGGTTGCTCTGGGGCCGTCACAGCCCCCATGATCAAGATGCCGCCGGCATGTCAAGCAGAAACCCCTCACCCACTCGTGGACAACAAGCCACCCGTGTGGTCCCCACTATTAAAAACATCCATAAAAAATACTTCATTAGCCGGGCGCGGTGGCGCACGCCTGTAATCCCAGCACTTTGGGAGGCTGAGACAGGAGAATCACAAGTTCACAGCCAGCCTCAGCAACAGCGAGGTGCTAAGCAACTCAGTGAGACCCTGTCTCTACATAAAACACAAAATAGGGATGGGGATGTGGCTCAGTGGTCGAGTGTCCCTGAGTTAAATCCCCGGTACCAAAAAATAAAAAATACTTCATTTCCTCCTTTAAAAGAATCTGATCCGTGGTCTCACTTACATGGAGTTAATTGAGACAATCAGCTAACAGGATCATTCACCAAAGGAAAACCGACTCCGAATATTTGTTTAAATTCTTAACCCAAAGGAATCCTTCATTTGGGTGAGCCTTGGCGATCACTCACAGGCTCAAAACTAGGAGGATATCTGAGACAGGAGAATTGCGAGTTCAAAGCCAGCCTCAGCACCGGCGAGGCACTAAGCAACTCAGTGAGACCCTGTCTCTACATAAAACACAAAATAGGGCTGGGGATGTGGCTCAGTGGTCGAGTGCCCCTGAGCTCAATCCCCAGTACCAAAAAAAAAAAAAACTAGGAGGATATTCGGGCAATGTCCCCCGGGTTGTGCTGCCATCCCCACCAGCCACATACAGAGGCAGCGACAGGGTGCGAGGCCTGGCTTTCTCTGGGATCATCCACCCTGTCCACTTCCACGGCCGTGGTGGCCTCACAGAGCAGAGCCTCTCTCATGGTGGACCCTCTGGCCTCCTCCTTCCTTCTTCCCAAGGACCACCCAGTGGTCTCTGGCCAAACAGGCATGAGGACTATTGTCTGATGCCAGTTGTGGCCTCGGCGTCCAGCCTCCAGGGGGCCAGAAGTACCAGCATCAGGCTGCCAGGGCCAGAGCCCAAGCTCCAAGTGGGGAGGCCGGATGGAAAGATGCGATGTTGTGCTGAGGTCAAGAAAGGCCAACGATTTAAAATACTTCAATTTTTTTTTGCTTAAAGACAGTTAAGGCTGCGACAGGGTCAGAGTTCATCTCTTCTGCCCTGCTAGGGAAACGTGGTGGCTGTTTTCCCTGCCACTTGGAATCAGAGCAGCAATTTCAAGTGCCTTGGTTTCTTTCTAAATCAAGACAACACTGAATCACCATCTGACGTGGGAACCCAAAGGAGCTCACCTGGCTTTTTTTTATTTTTAATTTTTTTTAGTTGTGGATGGACACAATATCTTTATTTATTTATTTATATGTGGTGCTGAGGATCGAACCCTGTGCCTCACGCATGCAAGGCAAGCGCTGAGCTACAATCCCAGCCCTTCACCTGGCTTTTGATCCCATTTAGGTGAATGTGGCTTTCGGTGGGGTGGGAGGAGGGAGGAGATAAAATACTACTGCAAGAAATGCCTGGAAAACCTGACCCTGCTTTGAAAGAGGCCCGGGTGGGAGAAAGCTGGAGCCTCATGGCCCAGTGAGCATGCAGGCCAGCTTTCTCCTGTAAATGACAGAAGAAAATAATGCCAGCCAAGTCTAGGGCGTCACTCAGAACAACCACACACCCAGGCACACATAGTGCCCTCGACCTGGGGTTTGTGCCTGCAGAACCCTGTCACCCGATGCCCCACATCACAACTCTTCTGCAGGTGGGTGGCAGGAGGGCAGGCTATGGAGAGAGCAGGCCCTTCTGTGAGCACTGGGCTCAGGGGCTCACCTGTTGACCAAGGGCTGGGCCTGGGGTCCAGGAGGGTTGGGCATGTGCCTGCACACCTAACCGCCAGCCCAGGAGCCCACCTGCAGCCTGGCTCCTCTCTGCCTGCCCAAGTCCCTCTGCTTCTGGCTACTGTCTGCCAGCTGGCCCCTCTGCCCAAGTGCGTCCTGCTCAGAGGACCCGACTCGTTTTCTATAACCAACACCCCTCCTCACAGCCTTGCCCCACATCTCCTTCAGTGCCCCACAGGGCACCATGAGTCCACTGGTCATTGGGCCCCATCAAAGGCCAGCTCTCAGGACAGGGGCAGTGTCTGTCTCAGGGAGGAGCCCTCTGCACCAGGCAGGTGGGACGAGGGTAAGCAGGTACGTGCCAGGTGGGGAGGCAGCATGGCTCTTTTCTCTCCCCAGAGGCCGGGCCACTTCCTCTTCATGGGCCTCTTGAGCTCAGGTGATGGTCAGGTGTTCTCTAGCCCAAAGGAGCTCACTGCTGTCCGGGGCCAGCCCCGCCCACCCAGGAGGGGCTCCCGCTGCCTGCTCTAGCCTGGTCGTCCCCAAATGCGGCACCTCCCTCCTCTGCACAGGGAGGGACCCCGCACCACGGGGAGCTGTGCACCCTGGCAAGCCGGACAAGCAGGCACCTAGCACCCAGCTCATTGCTAAGGACAAGGAGGGTCCCAGCAGGTCCGCCTCTCTAGCAAAGCAGCAACCCTTGACCTTTAGCATAAAAACGCACCTGAGGGGCTTGGAGGAGCCACTCCCTCCGCTCGCAGGAGGGCGCAGCCAGGCCAGGGGCCACCCGCTCCTTCACAAGCTGCAGGCTGCACGCGTGACCTTCCACAGTGCTGCCAGTCCCCGGGTTCTTTCTGCCCAAGGGGCAGGGCACTGCAACAGGGCTTGCAGCCAGGGCAGGAAGCCACTCAGCCATCAGATGAAAGCAGCCCTTGGGGAGCAGAGGTGGTTCCGTTACCCACCCAGCCCCACCCCCCAGGGACCCTCTCTGTGAAGAACCCGACTGTGCCCCTGAGGACCAGGAGGTCCAACAGCACGGGCGTCTTTGTCCACACTTGAGGAGCCAGCCTGCCAGGGTCACCCTCCACCCTCTGAGTCAGGAAGCAGCTGCAGAAGAACACCAGAGCAGAGGGACGATGAGCGCTCATCAGCCCCAGGTCACCTGTGGGGTGTGTGGGCATAAGAAATCAGCATCCACCTTGCCCAAGACAGCAGTGCCGGGGTTTCTGCCATTCACAGCCCAGCCAACACAGCCACCTTACCCACCTGCCATCTTCTCTCGGCTACTGCAATAGCCTCTGCTGTGTGGGCATCTGAGCCGCCCCATGTGACCCTCCACACCACCGCCCACCTTCCCCCAGAATTCCAACATGACCCTGCCCCTCACCTACCCGTTGCTTGGAACCTCTGAGAAGCTTCCTGGCACTTCCTGATAAAGACGAAAGCCCAGTGCTGGCCCGCAAGGACCTTGTGCCCAGTGTCAGCTTCTCTGGTGAGCGTGAGCCTTCCATGATGGCGCTGCTTGGGGACCTGGATGCCAGGCACCCCCCAGGGCGGCAGCCCTCCTGTCCCTTTGTCTGGGAAGCCCTCCTGTGCCCTACATGCCCACCTCACCCTCCCGGGGTGCGGGTCCTCACGGGAGGCTGCAGCTGGCCCTGCCTGCCCGGGGCCACCATCCTGCAGTGGCTTCCTCTCCACCGTGGAGGCGCTGTGAGCAGGAGCTCAACACCGTGCCCCCACCCAAGGGCCTCATGGCACCGGCATCTGGCTTCTTAGGACTGCAGGAGCCTCTTCCATGGGGACTGCATAGCCTCAAGCATCCACCAGAGCAGGACTCACCCAGTGGGCCTGCCCACAAGACAACCCACCCTCCAAAGGGGCCACGTCCACTGCTGCCTGCCAGGGCATTCGAGAGGCAGGAAGCTGACTCAGCCCAGCAGAGAGCAGCACTGGGCACAAGGACCCTACAGAGGGAGCAGGAAGGAGCCACAGCTCCTACCTTCAGGGCCCTGGGGAGCACGCGAGCAATTCCCAAAAGACACGCATTGCACAGTCAGAGGCCTGCACCCTGGCAGCCGGCAGCCAAGACTGGCTCAGGGGACGTTCATCACTGCCCGTCCCCATGGCACATGTGTGCTCCCTGAGGTCGCTGCCAGGTATTCACCCAGCTCCATTCAGGGGGTGCACCCTCACTCTCCCACCCCCACTTCCGCGCCCTGGGCCCGCCCTCGTGGTCTCGGTGGTCGCCCTTGGCTCCACCCTGGTGCCAGGCCCGCTGGAACTCTCCAGGAGGGCACAGGGCTCAGGCCCTGGGTGGCCCAGCCACGTCTTCCTCCAGGACAATTCTGGCTAAAGCTGCAGAAAGAAAAAGCTTCTGACATCATGTAAGCAGGGAAATAAGAGAACAGTCAGAGGTAAAAACATGCACAAGCACAGCATTTCAGAGTGTGATCCAAGACAGATACAAAATGTCAGTATAAAATATTGTGTAGCAAATGATACATCATATTCATACAAAATCCAGTAAGAAAAACATAATTTCAACATTTAGGATGATACATAAAATATGTTTTGCTAAAAAATTTTTAAAAATCAAAATTAAGTTAGATGGCGACAACCTCCATGGGCTACAGAGGGATGAGAGGGTCTCATGTGCACCTCAGGCAGAGCAGGGCGACCATGGCAGCCACCAGATTCCTGTTCACGCTGAAAACTCGCCTGCAGCCTTAGTCAGTGTTGGCAGCCCTGGGCTGGGCACGGGAATGACCAGAGGCACACATGTTCCTCCCTCAGCCAAGGCCCAGGCCACTGGGACAGGACCACGTGCTGCGGACAGGAGACAGGGGAGGTCTGCAGGGCAGGCATGTGTGGACAGGTGCTGCTGGACCCTCACTGGTAGATGACTTTCACGCAGAAGGTCTCTTCATTCTTATCTTCATGATCATTGATGTAAATCAGGATCTCCTCCTGCCCCACTCTCTCGCCTGGCGCAAACCGCAGGCCGATGGTGTAGGTCTCACCTCCTCCCACCTGGAAGAAGCATTGAGATCCCATTGTCCTCCCTGAGCTGTGCCCACTTTACTAGCAGCTCCTCAGTACTAGGGATGGAAGCCCAGGCTCAGGTGGGCTAGGCACGCATCCATCCTGAGCTCCACTCCAGCCTCATCAGCAGCTTCTAGAGACATGATTCAGGATGAGGTTTGCTCCCGACAGGCAGGTGGATCACACAGCTGACAAAGGACATCCAAGGCCAGCCCAGAACCCAGTGCCTGAAGGACAGGCACCACGGCTACCAGGGCAGCACTGCTCAGGCTGGAGGCCGCTCGTCTCCTGAGCTCCCTCCCAGCACTGCAGTGGGGACCCCAGCCACCAGCGTACTCTCTCAGAAGTTGGCTACCTAGGAACTCCTGAAGTACTACCACTGCGGGACCTGCCCTCAACCCTCCTGACAGGAGAAGACCTCGGATTTGGATAAAACAGATGAGCAACTGCAGGCAGGGGGCAGCCACCAGGGCCTGCCCACCAGTGCTCCACAGCAGGGTCTCCAGCTAGAGGCGTAAGGGAATCTCCTGCCTCCTGAAGCACCTCACCAAGAGTGGGGGCACCTGTCACCATCCCCAGACTCACTGCTCCTGGACGCAGCACTGACCCCCCCAGCGTCAGCCCTCCCTCAGACCTCCCAAGGCCCCCGTGCCGCCCCGTGGCACCTGGAAGGTGTCCTCCTTGAACTGCAGCAGGTCAGGGTGGTTGCTGTGCAGGCGGTAGGTCCTCCGGGAGGGGTAGGGATTGGTGTAGGTGACCCGCTTGTTGGCGCCCTTCCCTTCACCCACAGCCATTGTGATCTCAAAAGCCTGGGGAAGGTGGGCGGGTCCAGTCATGGCCACAGGCTCCTTCTCTGAGAGCTCCTGGAGCCCAGCCCCAGATACTGGGACCTCCATGCAGATGAGAGGGACAGACAGCGCAGAAGCAAGCACCCCAACATATGCCCCACACAGCCCCAGATCTGGACAGCCCAACGCACAGGGTAAGGTGACACCCAGGTGACACCCTGTCACAGGGAAGTCCCATGGTGCCTTCTCCCACAGCCTCACACAGACCTTGGAGATGAGCGGCTGGCGGCAGGAGAGGCACAGGAGCCAGGAGGCCACCAGCTGGTGGCAGTCCACGTCCACCAGGTTGAGGTGCATGAAGCGGCTGCCGGCCCTCCTGGGCCTCACAGCCACGTGCAGGTCCTGCACCCCGTGTGGCGGCAGCACGAAGACACCTTTGGGGTCTGTCTTCAGGAGCAAGGGGGAGTCAGGGTGCAGCCTCCTGGGTTTGCAAACACAGAGCCCCCCAGGCACCCAAGCCCACTAACCAAGGCAACTTAAAGTCACCAGGTTGCTCAGGGGACTTCCCGACAGGCTCGGGGGCCACCCACTTCTGAAGCTTGGCCCCCTATTCCCACACTTTGGGTCTGCAGTGGGCAAGGCCCTCCCCTGGGGAGCCCTCCCTGAGCAGCCTGGGTTCAGAACGCGGGCCTGAGGGTGGGGATCTGCACAGCCTCCCAGGCTTCTCCAGTCTCAGGGTCCTCCCCAAACTCCAGAGCTGGGCCTTCAGGGTGCATCCGCCCCTTGCCCGTCACGGGCATGTCTAACAAACCAGCTTAGGGCTGTGAGGACTTGGTGGGTACCCAGCAGAGGATGCCCACCTGCAGCTCCTGCGGGTGTGAGGCAAAAGCTCTCACTTTCCTCACTGTCTGTGTCCCCCGGAGGACAAGGGACAGGCGGCTCAGCTGGCCCGCGACACAGGAGACGTCAACACGCTGCAGGGAGTGGAGGCAGACCTGCCACGTCTGCACAGGCGCAGCCAGCCAACGATCCCTGCAAGGGACAGGGCTTCTGCAAGTGTCCTCAGGAAGACAGCAAAAGCCCTTGGGAGGTGGGTGTGCTGCGGAAAGGGCTGGGTGGGAAGGTGGGCCCCGGAGACAGGGGTGGGCCAGCTGCTCCTGCCTGGCCACGCCTGCCCGCCTAGTGGAAGCCCTTGGGCAGGGCCTAGGACTATGGTACCCAGGGGGTGCACAGTGGATGAAAAGCAGCCTGAGCTTCCCAAATGCCTCGGAACAACTGTGGAGGGTGGTGGGCTGCACGCAGGGAGACGGAGGGGCTAGAGGTCAGAGGTCTGAGCAATGGGCTGTGCCAACACCTTGTCTGAAACTTCATGACTACATGGTAAAGCAGGGCCCATGACCCATCTCCAGGGCTGTCAGGAGGAGTCCAGGCGGAGACGTTCCCAGGCATGCTTACCCTCAACCTGGCCTGTCCTTGAAGCCCTGCAGGAAACCTCCCAGCTCGCATCAGTTGTAAAGGGTTCCCAAGTAGCTGGGAGATAGGGCTCAGGAGGAGACAGTGACGGGACTGGGGTTGTTTAACTGGGCAACCTGGTCACGGTCTTGGGGTGATGATAGCCACTCCCAGCTCCAATCTCTCCAGGGGTTCAGCCCAGAAACTGGGGAGGAGAAAGCTGACATGCTTCCTGGGCTGGACCCTTCCCTGGGTGGGCACAGAGCGCATCCCAAGTCTCTCTGGCCACCTGTGCTACTGCAGCAGAGGATGCCCTCTGCAGGGGACCACTGGCCCTGAAACTCAGCATTAGTCCTGCCTCTCATGCAGGCACGTCCCCTCATCTACCAGCAGCCCGGGACCTGCTCCTCCCAGCCTCGCCTGCCCTTTCCACATCTGCTGTGTGGAGTACTTACGCATAAATGATGACAAAGAAGTCTTTGATCTCCGGGCTTGGACCACTGGCCACCTTCAGAAACACATCCCGGGGCTCCCCAGGGCCCTGCCAAGCAGACATGGGGGGCATGGGTGCCAGCACCACCAACCCCAGCCCAGCCCCTAAAACTGCCTGAGGCCTGCAAAGCCAGGGCAGTGCCTCCCCAGGGGCACCCTCCTGGCACTAGTCGCCATCCACCAGCCTGTTCACTGCGGGAGCAGCAGCAGCTCCTTGGCTCTATTGATTTCCATAATCACACTGCGCAGACTTCATCAGCCCCCCAGCCAGCCATGGCAGTCGCTGCCGCCCCCTGTGACGATGGTAACTAACAAGTGCCTCATCACCATTCGTCTTGTTCACTTTGCTTCATGCCTTTTCTTAAAATTTAAACTCAGATCAGAGAAATGATCTGCTAGCAGAAAAAACAAGCACGGGCTCATAGAGCCCTCAGGGCGTCAGCAGAGCCTTCCCCACCCTGGAAAGCAGCCACGCAGCCCGAACCCCGCAGAAGCACAGCAGGGCAAGGACAGTACCACAGGACATACCACATTCTGGGCCTCACAGAGGACATTGGGGTCGCTGCATCGCACATGGATGGGGGGGTCCTCACCAGGCGTTCCCACGGGCACACCTGCAACAGGGAGGGGACAACGGTGCCACTTGCCTAGCGTGGCCTGCGGGCAGCACAGGCTGCAGGTCATGGGCCCAGTGCTGACACCCTGACCCATGGTGTTCCTGCAGGGCGGGACACAGACCCAGGAGGAAACAGCAGAGGGATCAAGGTCATTCAGCTGGGTAAGGAAAGCACAAGGCAGTCTGATCACCATCTTGGGGTCCCTCTGCCAGGCTTCCAGGCCCCTTCCTCCAGGAGTCCCTAAAGGGAGTGACCAAGTGGTGAGCAGAAGTGCCAGTGAGCACAGAAGGCCTCGCTCAGCTGTGAAGGCACCTGCCAGGAGGTGGAGCACTCAGGGAGCCAGCCTCCCACAGAGCCCTCGCGTCTCAGGGGCCCGGGCACAGGAGCTCTTAGGGTGGCATCCGTCAAGCACACACCCCACCACCTCAGAGGAGGCAGGAAGGCAGTGGCAGGGTCTACCACACACATGGGGGGACAACATGATGCCACTTGCCACCTTGAGCGGAGGCGATCAGCTGAGCCTGGAAGAGGCCAGCCATGAGGACGGCAGGGGACTTGCCTGGAAGCGTGTGCCAGGGAGGCAGACGAATGGCCTTCTTCAGGAAGGTGAGTTCCGGGTGGTAGAAGCGGAAGATCTGGTCCACAATGTGGGGCTGGGGCTCCACAGTCAGGTGGAGCGCAGCGATGAGCTTCCCGCTGCTCACAGCACGGAACAGCACCTGCAGGACAGCAGCAGCTGGGCCTCGGGGCAGGAGCAGAGGCTCAGGGCAGCCTGAGATCCCACTGTCCCCTCACCAAGGGAGGCAGGAAGACAGGCATTGTCAGAGACACAGGGACAGGGTCCACAGCACAGGGCACACCTGAGTGGACCCCAGGCCAGGGCCTGTGCCTGTACCCAGCATGGGGTGCACAGTGAGCATGCCACGGCTACTTCTCTCAAGTAAGGCTTAACGCCCCTTAAATGCTGCCCCGCCACAGTCCCACCATCCCACGCGTGTACACCAGGGCATGCTGTATACCAAGTTGGTAGTACAGTCACCGAGAATTCCTCCGGTAAGTCTAAAACACAGGACATGGACCCGAGGGCAAATGCACTTCTAGAAGCCTTAAGCTGCAGTGCTTTTATCCTGTGCTCTGAAATGCACAGGTGGACACACACCCGCCAGCATGGCCGGTGGCTTCAGGGCCAAAGGGGTCTGACCTGTGTCATCAACAGACTGGCTATATATATAGGGAAGTAGGCAAGTAAGTAAATATGTCAAAAAGAATGGGAGCCAGGTTCCCCACTGTCAGACACTGGGGTTACAAACATGGGAAAAGACATCAGGAATAAACCCTGTGGTGCTGGCCTGGTCTTGGGAGCAGCAGTGTGAGTTTATGGTCTTCAACCCATACAGTTAGAACAGAGGCCTGTGCACATGTGCACACACACAGACACCTACATGTCACATGTGCATGATAAGGACACACGCACATGTGTATGCATGTACATGCAAGCATACACCTCCTGGGCCCCTCTGCTGAGCAGCAGTGACACCCCAGCAGCAGTAAGCACACCCAGGACCCAACCCTGGTTTCTAAATACCATTCTCCACTGACTCCTGAGATGGGCAGGGAGATACGAGATGAGCCTGCAGTCCCTTGTTATGCCAGGCAGAGGAGAAGGGCTTGAGGGATGGCAGGGATGTGGCAAGAGGACAGGAGCCAGCTTGAAGGAACTGCCCCTTGTCAGACAGGGACAATATGAAGGTCAGCAGCAAAATAAACAATGGTAGTGACAAACCAAATAACATGGGAATTAATACCCATAAGACGCAAAGCTGACAAGCAGATGGGCAGGGTGAGGGCAAAGCTCTGCCTCGCTCAGAATGCAACCCGGACATCCCCACGCCACCTGCCATGCCAGCCACTGACTCCGGCAAGGTGATCAGCAAGATGATCAACTTTTACGATGGGTAAAAGTTTGATAAGAAACAGGATACTTCCACACCCTCAGAATATCTTCTGACAAAATACTTAAATACTCATTACTTCCTATTTACTAAACACAAAATACTTAAGAAATTTTACAGGGACAAAGCGTGGCAATGTCATCCTAAGCAAATGACCACTAACAGAACAAATAAACATCGCCTTCCTTCTAACACGGTGTTCTGAGAATAAGCAAAAGCAGGCCAGTGGCGTCCTGCCCCAGATGTGCAGGTGGAGTCCAGTCACCAGCCGACTACACAAGCCCCGCAGGGCACTCTGCAAGCCAGCCAGCCAGGATGCTGGGCACCACCGGGCCACAGAGGAGAGCCCGGCAGCACAGCAGCCAGGACCACCCAGCAGCCTGGGAGCATGAGCACGTGATGACTGGCGTCAGGGGACATTGTGGAATGTGCGTGGGGGTTGTGATGACATCACACCAATTCATGATCCTTGTGGTTCTGCATTTTCAGGACCTCACCAACTTGGTGAGGCTCCAAGCAACTCAGTGAGACCTTGTCTCAATAAATAAAAAGGAGTGGGGATAGCCAGATCTGGCGAGATCTCGCACACCTATAATCCCAGCACCTTGGGAGGCTGAGACAGGAGGACTGCAAGTTTAAAGACAGCCTCAGCAAAAGTGAGGTGCTAAGCAACTCAGTGAGACCCTGTCTCTAAATAAAACACAAAATAAGGCTGGAAGCCGGGTGCAGTGGTGCACGCCTGTAATCCCAGCACTTAGGGAGGCTGAGACAGGAAGATACCAAGTTCAAAGCCAGCTTCAGCAACAGCGAGGTGCTAAGCAACTCAGCGAGACCCTATCTCTAAATAAAACACAAAATAGAACTGGGGGTGTGGCTCAGTGGTCGAGTGCCCCTGAGTTCAATCTCTAGTACCAAAAAAAAAAAGCAGCAGCAGCAGCTGTTAAGAGAAAAAATATGCAGACATATGGGGAGAAGAATAAGGCAAATGTGGTCAGTGTTAACAACCAGGAAATCGGGGAAAACATTATGAAAATTCTGTGTGTATTTTTGTAATTTCTCTCAAAGTTTGAAATTATTTCAAAGTAATTTATTTTTTTAAGGCACAAGAGGATTAACTTGAGAAGGATGGCAGTGGCCAAAGAGGGCAGCTTCAGCACTAAGGAACCGAGTCTGCCATGGAGGAGGCATCTGAATATAAAGCCCCCAAGCCCACAACCAGAGGCCAAAGCCTCATTGTTTTTGGAGCTGCTGGGCCATGACTTGTTATTTTGAAACTTGATAAATACAAGGAATGAATCTAACCCTTGTCCTGACTTCACAGGACCAAGCGTGTTCCAGGGGAGCCGCGGTGCTGCAGGGGAAGCTGCCTACAGCAGACCCACAGCAAGAGTGACTAACTGGAATGCCCATTCTGTACCCAGGTGGAACCCGCGTGGCCATGAGTCCTCAGGTGGGGGTGGGTGGGGAATTCACACAGGTCACCCAGCACATCACACCTGTGTAACCAGCCATAGAGGCCTCTGCAGGTGACATGGTCACCCACATCCAGCAGCTCAGATGTGGGCATCCAAGGACAGCAGGTCCCGACCCAAACAGGCCAACTGTAAATACCAGTGAGCACCTGACATCAGGCCACACTCAGGATTCTTGTTAGTTCAGAGGCAGTGACCACAGCACATGGTCAGGATAAAAATCCTTATCTGTCAGACGCATAACCTGCAGCAATTATGGGTAAACTCATTAAAATTTCTGAGGTTTTCCTTAAAACTTTAAATTCATGCAGAAGGATCATCATTGTGATCTAAAAATTATCTTAAAAACATTTGAGGGGCTGGGATTGTGGCTCAGCGGTAGAGCGCTTGCCTCGCATGCGTGAGGCACTGAGTTCGATCCTCAGCACCACATAAAAATAAATAAATAAAATAAAGATATTGTGTCCCTCTACAACTAAAAAAAATTAAAAAAAAAAAAAAAAAACATTTGAAATCTTATTTGAAGTTCCCTTATCTGATGCCTCCCAAATACAGCTGCCGTCAACCCCACCTCCTCCAAAGGAGGGTCTCAAAAGTTCTAGGAAGGAGTCACTCTGCCCAATCCCTGAGCACCAAACCCAACGGAACCTTCCACGTTCTCCCACTGAAGCCCACCCTGCCCTGGCTGCTACCCCCGGGCACGGTGAAACCAACCCTGCGCACCTGCCTGCCAAGGGCTGACCTGCAGCCCCAACCACTCAGACCCACAGCAGGGGAAGCAGCCTAGGAGACCTTCCTCCCAACAGCCGTGGGAGTGAGTGGTGACTGGAAGTCCCAGCCCCGATGTAGTCTACAGCACCCACGAGGGCAGACGCGTTCTGTCCACAAAGGCAAAAATAAATACATAAATAAAGCAAGATTTTACCAGTTTTCGCCAGTATTAGGACACAGGGGCAGCTGCCTGCTGGAAGTCCACCTCAACCCTTGGCCACCCCAACCCTGCCCCAAGTTGGCCCAGATATCTTCCCTCCAGGAGGACAGAGAAAGCGGGAGGAGTCGAGGCCAATCGTGGACCACGAGGACATGCTATGCCTCTGAGGACGGGCGGATGCGCAGCCATCGCAGGGCCGTGGGACGACCGAGATGTCATCTTTCTCCCCTACCTTGGCGTGCTTGGTGGACATGGCGCTGGACTTCCAAGGTGATGCGGCATCTGTGCCCCTCTTGGAGCTCAGCTCAGCAGAGGCCTGTGAGAAACCCCGGAGCAGGAGCAGGTCACAAGTGCAGTCCATGGCTCCTGAGCGCTATCCTGCTTACCCCACGCCAGCCCCCAGCAGCTGCTAACCAGCCTCACCCACAGGTGCAGACCCCAGGTCGTCCCCCAACTCTGCCTGGCGCAAAGGCCTGCTCAATCCCATAGCCCATCCACAGAGCCAGCCTAGGGGTCCCCCAAGCACACCCTGAGTGATGACCCTCACTATGGAACTGACCTCCACAGGTCAGTCATTGAAACACACACACAGCCCCCAACACCTCCCAGTTGGCCAGCTCACCCCCTCGCCAGGTTTGCACACGCGCCCTGACACATGCCCAGCGGAAGGCGAGGAGGGCCTGGGCTGCCCGCACGGCACAAGTACAGAGTGCTCACCGAGTGACAAGCGGGCAGACAGGGTGGAGGGCTGACCTGACCTGTCAGATACGGGGACACCACACAAGCAAGATGGCACTCTCCCTTCCGTGGCTGAGGAGGGAACGTCCCTGTTAGCCTAGGCCCCCACCTGCACAGGGGCCAGTGGACCTGCAGAGAAGCTCTGGTACTTGAAGGGAACATGGGTGGTCTCCCGGGGGCGCAGGTAGAGCTGGGGGGCCAGGGTACCACGCAGGTGGAACATGTCCTCCTCCAGGGGCGTGTGCAGGCCGGCAGCATCTTTGAAGAACCTCCACTCCTGGCTGTCCAGGACGACACTGGAGGAGGCTGTGGTGAGGCTGGGGCTGCGGGGAGAAGCACCCCGAGGAGGGGCAGGAACCGGCACAGCACAGGCCAGGGAGGGGCGGGCAGGAGCTGTCACCTGAGCTCAGGGTTGTCGATCTCGATGGTCACCGTGTGCTGGGTGTTGTGAGGGTTCTTCAGTGCAAACTCGAAGAACTCGGCGGTGCCCAGGCTGGCGTAGAGTGTGTGCTGCGTGGTGATGGCCAGGCTCAGCACGCTGGCGATGCTCTCAGCCTTGGTGCGCTCCCGGTAGGCATCAATGACCTGCAGGTCCCGTGAGTGCTGTGCTCGGACACTCTGCTGGGCCTGCCAAACACGGGGCCAGCTGGCTGCACAGGCTGGGTCTGTGCCACCCCATGCCGAGACGTCAAACTTCTCCTGGAAAATCACTAGCACTGCCCCTGCCTTGGCCTGTGGCTTGGGGGGACCAGCCCACCCCACCCCAGAGGGTCTGAGCCAGCACCAGAACAGAGAAGGGGCACGCCTCTCCCTCCATGTGGAGGTGCACACAGCTCCCCAGCCTCTCTGCCTCATGGCAGGGGCAACCCTGCCTGCTCCCAAGAGACGCCCACAGTCGTGAGGCTGGCACCCAGGCACGGCAGGGATAAACACAGTGGTTTCAAAGAGGAAAGTATGGCCTCAAAACTAAGCCTGGTGACAGGGCTGGCCCACAGGTCCAGGTCCCTGCGTGGAGTCGAGAGCCCTGTCTGTGACCACAGTCTGCAGGAGCCATACCCCACATGCAGATCCCGGTGTTCCCAGCAGCCTCAAGCTGGGTTGAGCCCATGAGGCTGGGCCCTGCCTGTGCGTGCGCCCTGGGACACACAGCTACCGCGCAGGTACGCTCCACAGCTGGTTTACTTCTGGACCTTACGTTAAAAAGTGAGGCTCTTCAAGGTCTAGACAGATCCTGCCCCACACCAGGGTGTCCCAGGCTGCAGCTGCTCCAAGATCCGCCCAGCCAGGCACAGAGGAATCCTACCAAGGCTGAGGGGCTGACATGGCAGGAGGGTGGGCTGCCTGCAGCACCCACAGACTTGACTGAACCCAGCAAGTAAATGATTTGGTACCAATCTGCCAATGTCCAAAGTCCTGGCCTTTTCCTTGCAGGGTGTGAGTTGGAAGTAGAGGGTGCCCAAACTCCCCCTGGAGGCCTCTCGTGGGGCATCTGGCCACAAGACCTTGTCCAAGCAGCGAAGCCTCTGGCTAGTGGTGCTGGGTCACGGAGCCACACGTGAGTTAGGATGAGGAAGGGACAAGGAATGGCCATTGATCCCTCAGATGTGAACACCCTCTGAGGCCTGCCCAGTAGAGGGGCCACACCTGCTTTGCCCACCAATGAAACGAATCAAGTCTCCGAATGACACAGGCAGGCTTTAGGAAGTGCCACTTAAAGAAGGTGCAAGACTGCCTATTGGACCCGCTGTCCCAGGCAGGGCATTGAGGTGGACATGACAGAACCCGGGGGCCATGAGGGGGGCCTTCTTGCCTGTTCCTGTCTCTTTCCATACCACAAAGGACCCTGTTAGCCCAACACCGCACCCGCTGTCCACCCACAGGAGACAGGGTAACTCCTGATTAGAAAGCCCCAGGGCACCATCTGGCCAGACGGTGCTACCTGGCCTCTGCTCCTCCTTCTGGGTCCACCTGCTTGGCGACAGCAGGGGTGCTCACCCTGTTGGAGGTGCAGAGCCCACCTGTGCAGAAGGCCTGGCAGCACCCAAGTCGGGTACAGCTGCCCTTAAACCCCAGGCTCAGTGCCAGGAAGCTGCCTGCCTGCCACCATGAGCCAGGGCTCCAGGTCAGTGTCGTCGACAGCCATCAGCGAAAGAGCGGCAACACATGGCCCTCCAGCTGCTGCGCTCCCAACCAACTGGAAGCTAAGGCAGGAAACAGTGATGGCAGCCCCTGGTCCCCGCTCTCAGCACTCCCAGCGTGGCCCTAGACACTGGCTCAGGGACAGGCAGGTCATGCAGGCAGAGCAGTGAGACGACGGGCCCTGTGCCCCTGCACCTCTGGGAAGCAAAGCCTCTCCTCCATGGCACTCAGCCTGACGTGACAACGTCAATCCCGGGAGCACACTGAGGTGGCACGCCCGGGCTGTGGGGACGCCACCTAGGGAGGCGGAGGGCGAGGCTGCTATACAGAGGGCAGCCAGGGGAGCTCCGACCCTGGTGACCTGACACAGCTGGCACTGCTCGGGGCTGTGCAGTTACTGTGCTGACAGACTTGTGTGTGGGGACAGCCACTGAGCCAGACCACCGCTGGGCAGGGCAGCAGGGCCAGAAACCAGGGTGAGGGCCTGGGACCTGTGCTGCAGGCCGTTGCACGCTGGCTCCCAGCATCTGCAACCCCGTGGCATCCACCTCCGCTGCACACGATGGCAGCCTCCCTCTCAGCCCAGGCGCTCCCTGCAGGCCTGGGGCTGCACCCGTGCAGTGGCTACCACTGATCACAGCAGTCACTATGGGCACTGGACACACAGTAAGCTGGGACCCTCACAAGGAAGATGAGGCACAAGGGACGGAGTGTCCCTTGGTATTGAAGGATAGGACACTGGGTTCTGGTGCTAGCTCCCAGCCCAAAGGCCACAGGACCCTCTGGTCAAGAAGCCCTGCGACACTTGCCTCCTGCCCAGTCCTGTCTCCCTTGAGTCTGTGCTGCAGGTGGGACTCGGGAGGGAAGGAATGACCCAGCGTCCTCTGCCTGCCTGGTGCACAGCCCTGGGGGCCAAGGCCATCCCAGGATGCAGCAAACTCGCCACACAGAGGACCAAGCAGGGCCCAGCAAGCCAGCCCAACAAGAGTAGACCATGACTCTCCCTAGCACCAGATGCTTCACAGGAGGCTTGCGAAGGCTCTGGAAGTGACAGGAACCCACAGTATGTGATCACTTCAGTCACTTCCACCAGCATCCTGCAGGCTTCCAGCTCAGAACAGCAAGGGAATCTGGTGACAGCTTGTGACTTGACTGCCTCCACACCTGGCTGGCTCACTCCTCCTCACACCTTGTGACAGTCAGCTAGCTAGACTATAAGGAGATCACCGCACAGGCACTGCCACTGAGGACCCACTGTGCGCCAGGCCCACCACTCCGAGAAGCCCCCCGGTGAGCCCACCCAACAGCTGACGGAGCCTGCCTGGTGGAGGACTAGTGGGTATGGCAGCCAGGCAGGGGGCCCCCGAGGCCCACACCCACCAGAGCCGGCTCCTGTGCCTACTGCCCCCGCCCCCAGCGTGCTCCCTGGCTACACAGCCTCCTTTCCCCACAGACCAAACAGGCTGGTTTTCTGTTTTCCCCAGGCTGCTGGCAGGGACCGAAGCTTCTCCATACCCCAGTGCACACGGCTCCCGCAGGGGCTACGTGGATGCATACTGCCATGATCCCTGGAGGTCCTCAGGGTGGCGGTGACAGCATCGGTTCAGATACCATGAGGTATGGCTGTTACCTCCCCCATGGCTTCATTGCAAAACTTTACACGTCTTTTTAGATGTTCAGCCAGAAAAGGGATTCTTGTGGTCAGGTTGACTCAAGTGACATCCCAGACATTTAAGCTGCTGGCCCTCAAATCTGGAGGACCTCAGAATCACCCATAGCTTTCTTAAAACCCAGGCTCCAAGGCATGACCAAGCTAAATGGAAGCAACTTCCAGGACTGAAGCCTAAAAATCAGCTTTACTTAAGAGTTCCAGAAAATTCCAACCTAAAAACTGCCCCTGGTGGCTGAGAAGTCCCCTTCTCTTGTCTCCTGTAACCAGGACTTGGGAGAAAGTCAACAGAGGACCACGTGGAAGGAGGGGAGGCAGACGCAGGTGCACAGCAGGGAGATCCTCACCAGTATGCTTGTCCTGAGGCTGCTCAGCTGCCCTCCAGATTCCTGCAGACGCACGGACCGCATCCTCTCCAGCTTGCGCCTACGGACAGCATCAGCCTCGTGGCCAGCACCCTGGAGCCCCTGGCCACCCCTCACATGGGTCAGTAGCATGGCGGCCAGCTCGCTGTCCACATCGGCCAGCTTCTGTGCTTGGACCACATTTTTTCCTGCTAAAGGGTCAGAAAAGGAGTCGGTGGCTGTGTGCAGTCCACACTCTACAAGAAGACAGTGGCAGGCCACCTAGAGCCACTTTATCCAGACAGAGAGCCCAAGAGCAACCCTGTTTCTTCTTTGCAGGTGCAGTCTGTATGGTTCTAAGGTGCTGGCAGAGGGCAAGCCCTGAGCATGGGCTCCACAGCACCTCTTCTTTCACCAGCCTCTCAAATAAAAGTAATTTGGAGTCCTCACCTTGGATACACCATTGCCCACACACCATTAGGTGACTTTCCAGTGGAAAGCTCATGCACTTGGGATCTAACACCAGGGCACTAACACCAGCCAGGAGGTGGTCTCAGCTCAGAGGCAGCCCTTCCAGGAAGCATCCTGCCAGTGGGCACCATCCTGCTCTCTCAGGGCATCCTCGCCCCAAGCCCATGTGCACTGTCATGGGCCAAGCTCAGCTCAGGAACAGGGGCCTCTGAGGGGCTGTGTCCCTTGGCTGGAAGCCTTCCAGTATGTCAGAGGCAGATGAAGCTCAGATCAAGCTTTGGTTCCAAAGCTTCTCCAAATGCCCTTGGATCACCTGAGCCCAAGAGCAGCTTGTGTCCTTGGAGGGTGGGCTACTCAAATCCTGAGCACTAGGAAAGCCACCAGCTGGTGAGCAGCAGAGTTGGGTCGCCCCACCCCCACCCCCACAGAGGCAGGGCTACAGATGGTGGTGGGCCTGCCTCAGGGACAAGGCCACATTACAAACTGACACATGAGACTCCTTGACAACCAGCTGCAGGCCAAGGAAGGGCAGATGAGGGAGTACCCCAGCCTAGAAGCCTGGTGCTCCTGGTACACAGGTGCCACTGAAAGTTTCCTTGGGGAAGCCAAGGCCCGCGGGGACCGTGCTGGCCAGGTGCACCTTCCATCAGACGTGGAAAGCATCCTCATGAACAGCTCTCCTCTCCCAGCACAAGTGCCACTGCCAGCTCCCTCACCACCATTCTGTTCAAAGCCATATAATTGCTTTTTAGATGCCACGAGTTGGTTCCAATGTCTTACCATCCCAAAAGAGCATTTTGCATGTCTAAATGTGCAGGTGTACGGGAGAAACCCAGCCCAGAATCATGTCTGAACTGCCTAAAATGTAATATTCCATATTAAAATGAGGAGCAGGCCCAGAACAGACTCATGGCTCCCTGGGCTGTTAATCCCTCTGAGCTTCTGCAGAGCATACAGGCCCCTCTCTCTGGAAGAGTTCGGCTGTGCCTCGAGGTTCAGGGATTGGACAGTGGCCTCCCCAAGGCCTTGCAAGATGGAACCCAGAGCCCCGCCCAGCTCCAACAAGACATGGCTCTAGACGCCCTCCTGGAGCTCCAGTTCAAGGCCAATGAAGCCAGAGGACTATCCACATAAGATGGCTCATGGCGGTTTGGGATTCACACACAATCCTCTGCAACACGTGGGGGAAAGGTTACATAAAAAGCACTTCCCATTTTTAGTTCAAATGGCACATTTAGATTCAGGTCTGTGGGATTTTTAAGGCTAAGGGGACAGAAGAACCCTAGCGCCTCACTGTCATGAACAGCACTTTCACCAAACTCGGCTCTTGCCCTCCAGACCCAGATGTGTCTTTCCCAAGCTCTGTAATTGGCTAGGAAACCAATGGGGAGCTTCAAATTTGCTTTTAAAAATCGGTTGAGGTTCACCCTGACCTTTTCCCTCGTTTCCTCTTCCCCTAGGGTGAGCAGCTAACCAGACATGAATGCTGCTATAGGATCACCATCTCCCCCACAAGATCACCATCTCCCCATGAAACCACACTGCTGGCCACAGGGCCCAGCCTGGGGGAATGTGGTGGGGACAGTAGATCCAAAGGATCCTCATTAGGGCTGGAAGCTGGTCACAGCCACCGCCTGCCCCGGACACAGAGGGCCCCACAACACCACAACCACGACATGCACACACCCGCAGGCTGCACCTCTCGTTCTGCCCTGCCCCACACGTGCCACTCACCACCACCCAAGTAGCCCCACGGTCTTAACTCACGTCTTGGGCCTCCCCTTGGGAGGAGGCTGCCCCCAGAGAAGCGACAGGCTCCATCGTTGGAGATGACCCGAGACCTGGTTGGTGGCAGCAAGCTAGAGCCTCTCACTGTCTGTTCACATGTGTGACCTGCATAAAACGCACCCAGCATGAGAGAGACACAAGGGGGGCTGACGAGCCAGCAGCCCCCACCATGAGGAGTTCCGGTCTTCAGCCGCCTTCTGCACCCTCCGACTGACAGCACCCCCAGTGCCCGCCTCTGATCTGAACACGCTTTGGCAGGCAGGACTCTGCCCTGTGCCTCAGGTGCGCCCTCCTGCCGTGGAGGTCAGAACCATGCAGCTCTTGTGGACTCACTTTTTATTTTTTTTGACAAAGGCTCTTACTAGGTTTCCCAGGCTGGTCCCCAACTTTCAATCCTCCTGCCTCAGCCTTGTAAGTCCCTGGGAGTACAGGTATGCGCCACCACACCTGCCAATCAACACAGTTCTCGTTCCTGGATCTCTGGACCACCCCGGGGAACGTGTCCTACAAGCTCAGCCTAGGGAAGAGGGCCCTGCTGGAGGGCAAGCCTTAGTGCTGCGACGGCACCTGCAGGCCAGAGCCTCCCGGCCGGGGCATCAGGACACCAGGACACCAGGGCAACTCCAGATCTCCACCTGAGATGCTCCTCCGGGACACTCGGCCGTGCTTCCCCAGGCTGAACAGGGCAGCGCCCCAGGCTCTGCCGAGGACCCCAGCCCCGAGGGAAGCAGTGCCTCCTCACCCCCTCACCTTCCTGTGAGGGCAGCACCCACCACTTCCATGCCAGCTGCCTTCCCCTCGGGCGAGGCAAGCACAGCTAACCAAGCCCCATTCCCAAAACAGCCGCCCAAGTCGCACGCAGTGCCTGGCTGTGGATTTCCAGCCCTGGCCGGGCACCCTGGCCACTGCCCTAGGAACCGCTCCACTGAGTCTCCGGTGGTCTGTGTCCCCAAGTGCTGCTTCTTCAATCCCAGGGAAGGGGGCATTTTCTGCCACTGGGCCCCTCCTCTGCCCCTCTTCAGATCCACTTGCCACCCTGGGCTCCTGCTACCGGTGGGCGCTGCTGTTTTGAAGGTGGGGCCCAGCACTGAACGCGTTCACACACTGCACGCCTGCAGAGGTCGGACCAGAGCCGGACTCTGGCCTGCACCAGCAAGCCCAGAGGGGCTGGGAGCTGCAGGCTGCCTGGGGCCAAGCTTTGTCCCATGAACCACCCGCACTCGTCCTAGTGTGGAGTGTCCCCCACCGCTCCCGCAGGCCGGCAGCCCTGGCCGCTGTCTCCTCAGCCTCCTCAAAACCGCAGCTCGGAGGGCGCTGTGCTTGGAGGCCTTCTCCAGGGTGGGAGGCTGAACCCACACAGGGTCTCCCTGCAGGGGCTTCCAAAGCTCGTGGGCTGCTCAAATGTGGGGCCGGGCCACCCACTCAGAGCCTGGGAAATCTGCTGTCACAGCCAAGCTCTGCATCAGTCACTAAGGATAAGGTGCAGCCCTGCAGTGGCCACCTCTTCCCAGGGAAGCCATTCGGGCACTGTCCCAGAGGCTGACCCCACAGTTCTTTCTCCTGGACCTCAACGCTGGCTCTGAAGCCCACCTACTCCTCACAGAGACACAGCCTCTGTCAGGCTTGCTGATTCCCGGGCTTGGGAACCAGATTCTGCGGCGAGTGCTACTTCCTCCTGCGGACAGCCAGGGTCCTGCTCACCACCACTGGCCTCTGCTGCTGCGCTCTTCCCACAGGCCCTGGCCTCCCTCCAAGCCCCTTCCCCTCCCTGGGAGCCTCTTATGGACCTGGATAGCAGCTCGCCATCCAGGACCTGACGCTCACACTAAGAAGGGCTCTGGCAACGACGCCTCTCAGTGTCGCCAGATGCTCACAGCTCATGGCTTGACTCAGCTTCAAGGCATGACAGGCACCACACTGGCCAGCGTGCCACCACCCTTGACAGTCACTCCACCCTGTGCCAGGTACCAGGGCAAAGACACAACACGCAAGAAACAGGACCTCCAGGAGCTCCCAGGCCAAGAAAGGGTGCAGGCAGCCATGGCGGGCAGGAGAAGCTGGGGACAGCAGCCTCCTTCGGGGGTCAGGGTCCTAGCCCCACTGGCCCTGAGTTCTTCAGGTTCCCACCCCAGTAGAGTCAGTCTGTTGCCTGGTGCCTCTGTGCGCCTGGTGTCTTCCCACGTGAATTCTCGGCAGGACAGAGGGTCCTGGGCAGACAGGTCTTGGCAGCTTCTCTGCCACATCCTGAGGACCTGATCCAAGCACCTTGCAGTTGCCTTCAGGTGAGCACAGAGCACCTACACTACTTGTGAGTCCGTAAGGGGTTCAGCCCACTCCTGAGGAAGCCCGGAATCCCTGGAGCCTTCTCAGTCGCCTTCATCTGATGGCTAGTGGGTCCCTGAATCACTTATGAGGCCTCTGGTCCACCCGCATCTGACTGCAATGAGTGCTGGCCTGTCTCAAGCCCGGTGGCACAAGCCACCCAGGAGACAGTGACCCAGGAAGTTATTTCAAGGTTGGATCCTGTCCACGTAGCTCTCAGATGGGTGCCCATCATTCTTGGAGCAGACTCCAGGAGGGTGGGTGATGACAATCAGCACAGCCATGAGACCAGCAGGAGCACATGGACCCGCAGAGGAGGCCACAGCCAGCCACATCCCCACAGCGCTGGGTGTGTGGAAAGATGGGAGACAGACTGGGTGAGTCGAGCTCACATTTGCATGCCTCCTCAAGCGGGGACGGGCACGGTATGCCACCTTACACTGGTGAGGTGCCGGCTATAGGAGAGCCGCGCACATGCAGGCAGGGCTCCTGCGGTGGCCTGCAGCTGGAGCACAGCGTGCCACCACCAGCTGTCTGGCTCCACGCCTCAGTCACTTGTCAAAGTCCACATCCCTGGCTCTCCTTGAAGCATGCACTTCACTGTCATACGTCCCCTGAGGACACAGACACCTGAGCTGCGGGGCCATCTGCCCTGACAGCTGCCTCCCTGTGTGGCCCCTCCAGGAGGCTGCAGAGTGAGAGCCAATCCCCAGCTGACCTGATGGCCTCTCTCATAACCAGATCACCAGGGGAAGAAGCAACACAGTTCTGACAGTCCCTGCAGGACGGTGACTGAGGAAGTTGCTTCAAGGTCAAGATCAGGCCACCAAGCGGAACACAGTGTGGAAGAGGCTGCTGAGGAGTCAGGGGCCTAGAGGAGAAGCGCAGAGCCAGAGGACAGTCCTCTGCCCAGCACAAGGCCCCAGGAGCCCTGGGTGGGGCTGGTGGATGCCTGGTCTCTGTCCCCGCTCAGCCTCCCACTGGAGCAGGCACTGCGAGGCTGAGGCTCCTGCAGGCTCCGCCCTGCTCCCCGCCCCTGGAGGCTCCCACCCCTGCTGTGTCGCGACAATAGCCAGTTTTATAAAGAAATAAAGGCTATGCCACTTTCTTCTCAAAAAACCCCACAAAGCTCACAGAGGAAACCCAAGCGCAGCTGCAGGGACGCGGTGCTGTGTGAGCGCGGCACCCTGCCGCCCAGCCTCCCGTGCCCCGTGCAGGCTGCGACTCCCTTTCCCCTGGGCTTATCTCCCTCTTGCAGGCAAAGTATGAAAATGACAATTTAAGATAACGTATAACAAGCCCATCTTTCTTCTGAAGATAAGATTTAAGGCCTGGAGTCACAGCACACTGTGGGCTGGTGAGTCAGATGTACCCTCCGCCGGGGGCTCAAGCAGAGGTCTCCGCAGCCCCCTCGGCGAGGCGCTGAGCAGCGCTTGCTTCTCACACGTGGCTCATTTGCTTCTTCAGAACCTAATTGAGTCGCGCTGTCTCCATGTTCTGCCTCCGAGTCTCCGTGTGTAAACAAGAGGCTGAACCTCCGGGACTCATGGGCTGCGTGCTTCCTCCTGCCACCGCCTCAGCTCGAATACCCTGAGCTGTGCCCGCACATGGTGGAGTGGCCCATGGGCCACTCACAAGTCAGACCAGGTTTTGACAATGGAAAACTCCCTAATAAAGCGATGGAGGTCTGTGTCCCACCCTCACGGAGTGGTTCCAGAACCTTCCGACAGCTTGTCTCACTGCCCTAAGAAGCCCAACCCTCTCAGAGTACCCCCAAGGGAAGGTCAGGTGTGTCCCAGGACCAGCAGGGTCCCTGTTGGCCCTCTGGGGTAGCCACGGGCAGGCACCTGGCCTCTGCAGACCTCTACCCACCAGCACCCTACAGCCCCGGCCCCATCACTGCCCTCTATTGGAAATGGGAAGCCCAGGTGGGACCATCCCGAGCCACCCCACCCTGGCCCAGACACAGGGAGTGTCTGTCAGCAGCCATGGGACATCATCCGTTCAAGGTCACAGTGCCTGAGAGAAAGTCCACACTCGCCCTGGGGAGTGCAGAGCATCTCCTCTCCTCTGCGATGGGCAGTTGTGTGGGCTGCACATCCAAACGAGAAAGTCCTCCCAGAATCCAGCCACTTGAGGACTGTCACGGAGTCACTGGGATGACCCAGAGAGAGGACCAAGCAACATCATGAAGGCCAGTCTGAAGTGGCCAATGGTCTCAATCCTGGTCGGTAACCAAGAACACCAGGAGGGGATCGGGAGGTGGACTCCCAAAGCCCTGCTGATCTGCCTCCGGCTGAGTCCTACCACGTGCCAATGGCATAAACCCAGGCAAAGCTGCCAGGACTCACCCACATTGGCCAAAGTCAGGTGCAGCCGGCCCCTCACCACCGTGTGGACACCAATGGGCTTGACGCTGCCAAGCCTGGTCATGTCTCCGCTCACCACTGACGTGTCCTGCTCGTACTCAGTCGCCACAACCTCAAGCTCATGTGGCACCTGCACAGCTGGCCGGCCCTGGCGGAGGAGGTGCTGCAGGGGAAGAGACAGGCACTCAGGAGCTGGGGTTCCACCACCGTCCCCTCCCAGGTACCCCTGCTAGTGGAAGCTGCTCCAGACCCACCAAGACCACTGAGCAGGGGCAGAGCATGTGTGGAAGGGCAGGAACCCCAGAGCCCTACCCATGTACCACACTATGGGGGAGAAACAGCACAGACCAACTTCTTAAAACGCAAGTCCTCAACATCAGGGGCTTCTTCACAAACTCTGAAGTGCACCCAACTTGCCCCTGAAAACACTGACTGTGGGGATGCACAGCAGCCTGGCGCTGCCCTCCATGAGGAGAAAGACCAGAGGTGGGCAGCAGAGTAAGACAGGGACCCTCCACTAAGCCCAACTCTGGGCACTCAGGAGTGCTCCAGGCGGAAGTCTGAACTGATGAGCAGGGACACAGCCCTGGGGAGGCCAGCCAGGCCAGAGGAACCGAGGAGAGCCCACAAGGTCAGGGCGGGTGGGCTTCAGTGTAGCTGGAGGAACCCAGAGGGCCAGAGCAGAGGCCCCTGGGCACAGGGGGCCAGCTGGAGCACCAGGCTAAGGCATAGTGAGAGATCAGGCGGAGGGAGCACAGGGAAATCGCAGAGCCAAGACTGTGTCAGCTGGACCTTTTCCACCACAGGTCTTCATACTCTGTCCCTCAGGCCGAGGCCTGAGCCCAGGAGCTTGCTGGCATGCTGGGGGACTGTGCTGGAATCACAGCTCCAGGCCAGCTTCACTTTCTCTACTGTGTGGCCTTGAAGAGTCACCTCCTTCCCCGGACTAGAGCGCCTCACACACCAGCAGAAGTGTGGAACAGTTCTCCAATTCTCACAGCTACCGAAGCACCTGTCTCTGGGAGTGCAGAGGCAGACCTGAGCCTAGCCTGGGCTTCCAGGCCCTCAGCACCTGCTGGCCTGGCGCTGCTTATGCCCACCGCCCAACTAACAGCGTGTACGTGCACACGCCAGGACCCTTGGAAGCCCAGGCATGGGAAGACTCCTCTGGAGAATGGGCAATCAACGTAAAGAAAGATGTTCAGCCCCACTAGGAGCCACAGACAGACACCAAGCAGCACTCTCACCTACCAAGCCACAGATGTAAAAAGGTTAACGCCCCTTAAAGAGGACACAGGTGCGGCAGCCCAGCACCCTCTCATCTGCAGACCTTGCCAGCCTCCAGACCACACCCATCTGGCTCTGTGCACCCGCAGCCCTCACTCTGCAAGGAATTCTCTGCCTAGAACCCGTCTTCTGGGGACAGTGGAAGAAGCACAGGTGTTGAGTCAGAATCTTGAGTTGGAACTGGGCTGAAAAACCACCCCGGTTGTCATCAGTGTGACCCTGGGCTTCAGAGTCACACCAGACGGAGCACATAGGCCATCAGCTGCTGGCAGCAGCTGTTCCGGTTGCCACAACAGCACAAGAAGAGACTTGCTCACAAGGAAAAGTTGCCTGCACACCCAACAGCAGGCAGAGGCCAGGCGAGCCAGAGGCAGAAAACGGAAGAGCAGGCAGGGGCCGGCGTGGCTCAGGGCAGAGCACGTGTGAACACCCGCGAGGCTTGGCTCTATCCCCAGCACTGACCACTCAGGACCAGCCAGGAGGGCATCACTCCACATCTTCATTTTCCACGTTTGCTACTTCAGCTTTAAATCTAAAAGGCTGTTTTACTTAAAGTAAAACTATTTTAATTGATCAACTCTGTCAATAAACATCACAGCATTGGTTTAAGGGGCTGCCCATGTGGGCGGAGATCAAAAGGCTTCTGTCTGCAAGTACAATGGCAAAGAAGGACACAGGCTTCGGCTGGGCCGAGGCGCATGGCAAAGTCCCTGGCCAGCACAGCCTTCCATCTCCCCTGCCCCTCTAGCACTAAGGGAGCCCACCCCAGGACAGCTACAGACACAGGGCACCCCACCCTGGGGGCGGGAGACACAAGCAAGGGCCATCATAACCCTCCAGGGCTCTCTCCATGACTCAGGACCAGGAGGGTAGAGCAGCTGGGTCCTCACTGCCAGACCCTGCCCCAGGCACCTACACACAACCCCACCACACCCCTAGGGAGCACGGTCCTCCTCACTAAAGACACTGAGGCAGGGCTGAGTCACCGGGTGAACACTGAATCCAGATCAGAGGATGGAGGAAGGGTCAGGCAGAGCCCTGGAGACCAGCAGCTAGCGTCAGGGACCTCTGGTCCTACACACAGGAGGACAGGAGGCTGTGAGCACATGGCGGTGGAGGGGCAGGGTGAAGGCCAGGTTTACAGCCCATGCTCAGTGGCCACTGCAGGGCCATGTCAATACAGGGGCCCAGCAGGCAGCCAGCTGCAGTTCAGGCCACATGCGGCTGAGGCAGAACAAGAGACCCAGCAGCCATGGCTATGGTGTCTCCTCCCCACCTCACCCCCTGGCCATGAGAGTAAGTCCCTGGACATCCAGCAGCAGTGGAGGAAGCCTGTCCTGCCCCACAGTTGTGGTGGTGGTCTTTCCTGAGCCCCCGTGGCCCCCTGCATGCAGTAGAGAAGGTCTGCAGAGAAGCCCCGGAGAGAGTGAGGACGGGACAGACCCAGGCGCCAGGACGCAGGGAGAAGGGAAGGCGCTTAGAGGGACTTCGGCTCTCACTGGAAGCCCTTCACTGGTAGAGGAAGGGCCACACGGTGTCCCACACCTTGTCACCTATTCACCCACCTCCAAGGCCATCTGCTGGCACCTGCCCTCAGGCACGTACACCATCACCCTCAGAGGAGTGGAGGAGCAGCCCTGGCAGGAGCCCCGGCAGGCCAGCTCGCCGCAAGCTCACCAGGCAACACCGCACCTTCCGCTCAGAGGACAGAAGGCCCAGCACCATGCTTAGCGAGCAAGGAAGCCCAACCACAGGCCAGTGCTGGATGGCGACTGGCACTCCAGGGGACTGTCCTAGGAGCCCCGCCTGGCCTGAGCAAGGCCGTACCTTCATCTGGACGGCAGCAGATCCAATGAGGAGCAAGGAGTCTCCATCCCAGACGTCGATCTGCAAGGTCTGCACGGCCAGGTAGTGAAGGAACCAGCGCCGCTCACCCGGCTTCAGGAACCCAGGCCCCACCAGGTACCTCAGCTGGAAGCCAGGAGACCCTGTGCCGAGGGGCCCATGGGGCCCAGAAGGAACTGGAATCATTTGTCATCTTTACTCTTTGAAGAGATCTCTGCTGTGGTCATGATTACTAATTTCTGCTTCCATCATATTGATAGTTAATAAACACATTAATCAAAAACATCATAAAATGCCCCAATTAACAAAGCCATGAGTCATGTTCAGAAGACTACACTTCTTTTCAGTATACACAGTAAACTCCCAACATAAGATTTATGGTTTTCACCAACTCCTTGTAAAACATCTATGATGGATGGGAACAGGCGCCCTGATGAGGCTCACCAGGGAGCTCATTATTCTGGGCACACAGAATTTAAGGAAAACACAGCCGACATCTGTCAACACAGCACAGCTACACACACACTCACCCTCTCTCTCTCACCCTCCCTCAAGCGGAGATGGTACTCCAAGCCTGTTCAAGTGTGGGGCCTCGGGACTCGGAACAGGCCTGCCTTAACACAGGCTGGCCGCACCCATGGGCTCACAGGCTCCTCCTGGAAGCCGTACCTGCCTATGGGGCTTAGACAGGAGCCACACTGCAGCCAGCCTTCATCCTGAAGTGGCACTATCATTAATTCTAAATTGATACAAATGCCACTGCACCCTCCATTAAATGAGGTTCGGGGATGGCAATGCTGACAAGCTCCAACCAACGCCCCTGGTCTACCCACATGGTGACCACATTTATGAAGTCATGAAGTGCCCAAGGGGCAGAGCCTGGCCTCTGGGAAGAAGGGGCAGGAGTCTGCTTGGTCCTACACTGGGCTGAGGTTTATATATAGTTGGGCCACAGGTTCCCTCTGTGACTCCATCTCGGGCCACCTTTCCTCAAGACCAGGTGACAGTGCTATTAGTGGAGGGAGGGGCACAGCCCAAGACCTTGAGCTTCAGCCCCAGGACAGGTCCCAGGGAAGCAGAGTGAGGACTGGCTGTGTAGGCCTGAAGGGGCATCTCACAGGATAAAAAGGCACATGAGGACCCAAGATAAATAGCCAGAGGGAACCTGTCACCAATACCATGCGGTGGGCAGGCATGCCGCAGCATGGCCTCTCAGAGTTGGCAAGACCTTCACCTCAAACAGCCTGGCCCTGCTCTGAGGACTCAGTGGCCTGCGGCATCTGGCTAGAGCTCAGGACACAGCAGGTTCAGGTGGGATCCCGTGCCACGCGGATCCCCTGTGTCACAGACCCGTGAGCACCAAAGCCCAGCTCATGGCACCAAGGACAATTGTCCCACCCACCACAGACCCAAGCGACAGAAGGGGCAGCATGGGCCTCCCTGCACCACTCAGGCCAGACCTGTGGAGTGACCTCCCACCAACACCCTGCACAGGCTCCACACCTCTGCCAGGCACAGACCCACCCAGGGTCCCAGGTGCACCTGACCCCCACAGGCCCAGCTGGACCCTGCCTTCTCCCCAGCCAGTTCGTCCTGCCACCTTCTGGGGGCTCCCCACACACCACTGACCCTTCAGTGGCCAGGGCTTCCACCCTCCCTTTACTGCCTCAGCAGACAACGGCTGTGCCGCCAGCCGGCCCTGCACAGGTGGCACCAATAACAGGACTCGGGGTCCCACATGGCGCTCAGCGGCTGGGGCTGCCGAGTGCACCTGGGGCAGGCACACGGCCTGGGTCACCCTGCCTGGCCATCGTGGCCCCTCAGAGTGGGCTTCTCGACTCCCCACTGCAGGTGCAGGCGCTGTGCTCCCTCTCCAGCTCCTCAGAAGCCAGCTGCCCAAAGGCCACCCGCAGCACTGCCAAAGCCCCAGCAGAAAACCTGTGTCGTCTCCACCCCGTCAGCAGCTGTGATGGCGCCAACCAACAACTGCACTGAGCGCGTGCTCCAGGTGCAGGAGCCCCTGCCTCCTCAAGGTCACAGCCCACACCCCTCGCTCCCAAGACCCTTACCAGCTCCTCAACACAGCCTCACGCCAGGCCCACGTCTAGGTGGCTGCTCTGTGCCCTGGTTCAATCTCCACCTTCCCTTCAAGATCCACAAGCACCTCCCTCGCACAGTAAGCACAGGTCCCTCGGGTCACAGCTACTTCCCAACACCAAGCTCCACAATCACAATGACTGTGTGGCAGCCACGAGCATCTAGGCAGCAAGTAAAAGCCGAAATCCAGAGGTACCAGAGAACAGATGGGAACCCGATAGCAACAGAGATGGAGCACCTTCCACTCACAGGCAGACCCAGGGGACAGTAAGTCAGGACGGACACAGACAGCGGCACGGACGGCCCACGGGGCACCTGCAGTCAGGCAGCAGCCTGCACCCAACACGAAGCACACCTTTTCAGGTTCACTTGAAACCTCAACAACAACTGCAGCAGAAAGGCCCGAAGAACACCTAGGTACACTCTGTAAAGCAGAAGCGACACAAATGATGTTCTCTGATCCAATGCAATAACTAGAATTAATAACAGAGTTTTTTAAAATTCATGACTGACTGACAACTACAGCTAAGAGCACACACAAGCAAGGAGGGCCCTGTAGAAAACAGCAACAATAAGAACACTATTTGTAGAACCAGTAAATGTGCAGCTGTCATCAGAGGAAGAGTCCTGCCCTGCCAACACACACCCACAGGGACAAAAGCGTTAAGACAAGTGAACTAGTAACTCAGGAAAACTGGGGAAATAACAGTAAAGAATACCAAAAAGAGAGGAGGATGAAGGAAATAATAAAAGCCAACAAAAAATTTAATCAGTCAGAAAAGAGCAAACTCCCAGGAGGCAGGCCTTACAACTCTGCAGAGGCACGAGGGTAGAAATGCAGGGCGGAAGGCAAGGCCCCTGCTCCTGGGGTGGATACCTGCCAGCATCAACCCATGAGCCAACAGTCTTCACACAAACACCAGAGGCCATGGGAGACAGACCACGCAAGAATGCCCAGGACACCCTGCAAGGAAGGGCAGCAGGGTGGGAGCTGGGCTCCCTAGAGGGTAAGCACCAGGACACTGGGTGAGCAACAGAGAGCACGGGCTAACATGGGCTGAAGAACGGCTTTCATAATTCAATGGGTTGTTTAAAAAAATACAGGGACAAAAATGTGACAAGAGACCAGAAAGTCTGAAATGTTCATTATCCAGACCTTAACAGAAACAGTTTCCCAATCTCCAGTCTAATGGAGCAAAACAGACAATCCAGAAATATACCCAAGTACTTAGGTTGATACGTGATAAGGGTGGCTCTCAGGACACTGGGGAAAACAGGGACATTTTAATAAATGGCCTTGGGTCGACCAGATAGACATCTGGAAAATGACGGAGTAGAATCCACATCCACCATCACAGAGCAGGATAAACTGCAAACAGATCAGAAGTCTAACATAAAAGAAGGAACCAACAAGTCGTGGGAGAAAACGAGCATGGCTCTCTGTGAGCAGGAGAGGAGAAAGCCTTCCCATCAAGACTCGAGTCCAGAAGGAAGAAAGAAGAGCTGGACACACTAGACCACCTGGCAGCAGAACTTCCACACAGCAACACCCACCACCAGCAAAGGAAAAAGATGAATGGCATAGCAGAACCCTTTGCAATTATATCAAAGACAAGGCTGATCGCCCCAACGAAAGAAGAGCTCCTAGAATAGCACCAAACAAACGAGAGGCCTGAGAGGAACCTGGGAAAGACATGAGCAGAAGTTTGCAGAAAAGAAAGATGAACATAAAATATACTCAATTTCACTCATTAAAACGTCACTGAGGCCAGCAGTAGTGGCACACGCCTGTCATTTTGTGACTTGGGAGGTTGAGGCAGGAGGATCACAAGTTCAAGGACAGCCTCAGCATCTAGAGAGATGCTGCCTCAAAAAAGGACTAGGGATATAGATCAATAGAAGAGCACCCCTGGATTCAATCCTCAGTACAAAAAAAATAATTAATCAAATTAAAATAAAAAAAAACTTCATTGAGGTTGATGTTATTGTTTGCATATGAGGTATCCCCAAAAGTTCCTGGGTTCAAGTGAAATAATTAGATTATGAGAGCTATGACCTAATCTGTGGACTACTTCATTTGATGGATTAACAATCTGAAAGGGCTCCTGTGCTGGATGTTAACTATATGCAGGTGGATGTGGTGAAAGAGGGGGGTTACTGGCGGTGTGCACTCGTGGAGTGTATCTTGGCCCCCGACTCTGTGCATGCGCTCACGCGCACACTCTCTCTCACCCTCCCTCCTTCCCTCCTCCTCTCCTTCCTGGCTTCTACAAGCTGAGCAGCTTCCCTCTGCCACGCCCTCCTGTCACGATGTTCTGCTTTAACTCAGGCCCAGAGCAATGGAGTGGCCAACTATGGACCGAGACCTCCAAAACTATGAACCAAAATAAACTTTGCCTCCTCTAAGTAGTCCTTGTCAGGTTATTTTGGTCAGTGATGAAAAGCTGACTAACATAGAAACTGGTACTAAGAGTGGGATCGTGCCTGTGACTAACCTGACATGTGATTCAGAAGCCTCTGGAACTGTAGGAGGAATTTGGAAAAACTTGGAGATGCAGGCTGAAGACGACTTAGAATGTGTACGCAGAGATCAATGGTGACTCTGGTTGAAGTTCAGAAGAGCACAGCGCTGACAGAAATGTGGACAGTAAAGACTGTGCCCATGAGGTTTTGGAGAGCAATAGGGACTCTTGGAAACTGGACTACAGGCCATTCATGCTACATTCTTGGGTGGAAAAACTTATCTACATTTTTTCCCATGTTCTGAGACTTTCTATGAGGCTGAATTTAAAATGATGAACTAATTAACCTGGCAGAGTAAATTTCAAGTTAGCACAGCATTTAGGCAGTGATATCAGGGTTGCCGGCAGGTTTTAGCCAGGTTTACTTGTGAGAATCAGAAGCAAAAAGCAGAAAGAATAGATATTTAGAACTTGTAGTTTGCCCAGAGAAGAAGCACAGGTAACACTGGGCTGAGGAAGGTGTGACTGTTGAAGAGATTTTCCACCACTGAAGAGAAGCTAAGCACTTCGCACAGAGACAACAGGAAAGATGCCTTAAGGATGACAACTCAGGAATCACCAAGAGCACACCCATTGCAGGCTCAAGAGTATAAAATTGGAAACTTCTTCAAGGAACCATGGGTTACACTGCTAACACAGGGGTGCCAAAAATTGCTTCTGTGGGATTTTGTCTCACCGGGCTCAGCCATCCAGCAGCCATGATCCCAGGGGTCCAGCTACTGCTCAGGCTGGTAGAAGACCTTGGCGATGTCCACCAGGTGCTGGTTCTCCAGGAATGCAGGAGTTAAGGGGTCGTGGAGGCTTCCACAGATATTTCTAAGGCAGGCCTGGGAGGCCAGGCAAAGACTAGCAGGGTCAGAATCCCTGCAGGCAGTCCCTGAGAGGGCAATGTATGAAGATGCGAGAAGCCAAAGCTGCAGAGGAAACCGCCTAGGAGTAAGAGATGGCAGAAACATGGCAAGTCCACCAAGGAAAGCTGCTGGTTGTAGAGTCAGCCAAGAAAGAGGTCATCTGGGCTGCAAATGTCAAGGCCATAGGGGCAGTACTGCTGAAGCCCTGTAGAGAATGATTAGATTGAAAGTTGCAACCTTATCAGCAGATTAATCAATCTGATTAATTAACAAGTTGAAAGGACTACTATACTGGTGGCAACTGTAGGCAGGTAGGGTGTGACTGGAGGAGGTGGGTCACTAGGGGCATACCCTTGGGGATTATCTTGTCCCCCTGCCTCCTCCTCCTCTCTCTCTCTTTCTCTGTTTCCTGGTTACCATGAGTTGAGCAGCTTCCCTCCACTACACCCTTCCACCATAAGGTCCAGGGCAATGGAGTCAGGCACCATGGACAGAACCTCCAAAACCATGAGGCCAAATAAACCTCTCCTCTTAAGTTGTTCTGGTCAGGAATTTTGGTCACTGTGACAAAAATCTGACTAACACAATTTCGTATCTCCCTGACCATAGACCTCCAAAGTTGGACACCTCATCTTGAGGGCAAGGTCACGGGGACACAGGCCCTCACCAGTGCTGGCAGGGCCCAGAGGGAAGCAGCCTGAAAGACACTGGCACAATGCCTGCCAACATCACTCCCATGGTGTGGATGTGGTTGGGTGTGTCCCCAATGGTTCAAGTGCCTGGTCCCCAGTGTGCAGTGCTGAAGTGCTGGAGCCTTTGAGAAGTGGGGCTGATGCAAGGTGAGAGGGTCGGGGGGCAGCATCCTGCAAACGGACTAATTCTGGACTGAGTTCTCACAGCAGTGTGTTGCCATAAAGCAACAGCCTGGAACCCCACTTCTAGAACCAGACACACAGGCTACTCACAGCTGCGTTACTTGGGGTCACGAAATAAACCCAAAGGCCCACCAAAAGGAGACTGGTAGAATAAACCACAGAACACTCACCCACGGGAGTTCCACACAGCTATAAAAAGGAACGCAGACCATGCCCATGTAGTGGAACTCAGGATAGTGTTCACTGAAAACCAGCACAGAAGAGTGTGTTTGGTGTGCTACCAACTGAAGAGAGAAAAGGGGGAAATAACAAAGATGTACACACACTTGGTTTTGAAAAACAAACAAAAACACTAAAAAGATAAACAAGAAATTAAAATCCGGGGCTGGGATTATGGCGCAGTGGTAGCGTGCTCGCCTAGCACGCATAAGGCACTGGGTTCGATCCTCAGCACCACATAAAAATAAAATAAAGATATTCTGTCACCTACAAAAAAAAAAAAAAAAAAAAATTAAAATCCTCCAGGAGACCAAGGACAGAGATGAGCAGGAGGGGACAGGATCAGGAGCCTGGAGTGTACACCTGATTAGTGTTTCATATTTTAAGCTGTGGAAATGTTCTTCAAAATTGAATCAAAAAAGGAAGGAAAGCAAATATAAAACAAATTGAAACAAATGAATCCTACCAAATATCAAATTGGCAACGTAAGTCCACCAAGGAAAGATTTGCAGGGCTCCAGGTCATACATCTGCCCAGGGGGCAGGACCAACAAGAGGAACCACAGGGCCTCTCAACTCAGACGGGACAGGCTCTCCCGCTGGCATCAGCAGCGTGGTTCTGAAAGCTCATGACATAGGCTGTAAGGCAAACAGTGAGCACAACTTACCAAGGCCTACAACTTCCTGTGTAAGAGAACTACAAACAAAGCAAGGGAACGTTCAGACCCTGAGTCTGGATTGGAAGCCACATGAACCCTGCTTGAGTAGGGCCTTCCCATCTCTCTCCAGAGGAAGGCTTCCGAGTGATGAAACCAGACCAAAGCGCCAGGCCCTAGCTTCAGGACGCTCTCCACTCAGGGACCAGGACGCTGGATGGCACAGGAGGCAAGACGTGCCCCCAGCCAGCAGAGCAGATGGAAGGGAGCCGCCAGGCCACCCGAAGGGCTCCTGCTGACAGCGTGGGGATGGGCACCTCGGGACTGGCAGAAGTGGGCAGAACACCAAGAGATCAAATGATGCTCATGGACCCCACCAGCCCAGAGTGGACACCACACCAACCTCCCTCTCCAAAGGCTGACAGTTAAAGGACAAGTTCTGAAGCTCTGCTCCAAGTTCTGTGGGGGCCTCGGTGTGGTTCATCCCCTATTCCCAAGAAAAAGCACTGTTTTAATAGAAGAATGCAGGTGATGAAGGATCAGATGAGACCACCAGAAAAGCCACAGCTGTGAAAACTCAATGCAGTGACCCAACACAGCACGGTCCAGCTAAGGGTGGAACCCAGGAGGGACAGCTGAGAGGACAGATGCTCACATGCAGCCACAGTGGCCCTCAGGGCTCTTCCCCAAGAGCACAGGGAGCCAGCCTCCGTCCACCGCAGACATCGGGGGAACTTGGCCCGCTGAGATACTCCGACACCCATGCCTCCTGGTGGGCTGGGACGTGAAGCACGTAGCCATGGCCAGCAAGCGCTCACAACAAAACCCAGAACCCGCCTGAGCTGCTGGCCTGACCGCCCTGCGAGCAAGAACCACAGGGTGAAGCAACAGGCTGCACGACATAGACAAGGCAGGGCAGCAGACAGACTCACTCAGTCTCCACAGGGCCATCCCGACGAGGAGGACAGAGGCCACCCCTCCAGCCTGAAGAGAGGAAAGCAGCACAAATACGGAACTGACACTGGGGCGAAGCCACCCGGGACTCACAGGCGAGCGCGCCTGGAAGCCTGCGACTGCTGAACGCAGGATGCGGCTGTGGGTGCGGGAAGGGCACCCTGATTTTAAGATGCATGGGCTGCAGACTTGGAGGTGAAGCGCTACCGTCACTGCAACCTGCTGAGAGATGGTCCATGGGCGAGATGAAGAGCCACTGGCACCCACAGGCATGGGCGGCCCCCGGTGGTGAGGGCACAGCAGGGCTCTGGAGAAGGCCCAGGAGGGGAAGCCGTGCTAGGGAGGGACAGCGGGGAGCGGGCTCAGCACCCACAGGGAGGGCGCTCAGCAGGCTCAGCACCCTCATCGCCAGTCTGATAAGGAACGGTCTTCACTGGAGCCAGGACAGAGATGACCTTGGCAACCCAGGATGCGCAGGCCTGGGCTCTCACACTGGGAAGACCTCACATGAGCAGCACGTTGGGAAAGCACAAGTCCAGGCCAGAAGCAAAGAAAACGTGGGAAGCACGGGGACCCATGTAAGCAGGCAGAAGCACCACAAATCCAGTGGAAGCTTCTGGACGGAGGAGGAATGACAGCTGAGGAAATGCCAGAGGGACACCCTATTCTGAGGGAAAAGAGGCGACAAGAAGAAATACTGCCCACTCACACCCCCTGAACCACAGAGATTGGAGAGACAAGCTGCAGGAGCAGGGCCACAGCAGAACACCGTGGGACCACCGTGGGACCACCCGCTGGACCCAGGTGGCCAAGAATCAACATCTCAAGGGTCTCTTTCTACCCAAGGGTCCCCGTCATCGAGAGGGGCCTGGCCTGGTGAAGCTAAAGCCCAGGCATTCTCCCATCTACCCTCGCTTGCTCAAACGCCAGAGTCTGGATTCTGGGAACAAACTTTCCTTAGAGTAACTGACTGAGGTCTGGGACCAGCCGCTGCTTCACGGTGGGTGTGTCCTGTTAGTTCTCTAGCCTCGCCAACTAAGGGTCACACACAAGAACACACTCCATGGGAAGCCCTCGTCTGAATAGAAAAAGCAAGATAAATGAATGGAACTTGTAAAAGATAACACAGGAGGGAATCTTCCACACTTTGTAGAGAAAATTCCTCTATGTCCAGTGTAGGAAATGCATCCGTTGAAAACTCATTTATGGACTTAATTTTAATGAAAAGTTGATGTTGAGCAAAAGACACCATCAACAGAGCTGCTGCAAGGCGAGCCAGCCCCAAGAGGAAGAAGACACCTGCCGTTCTGAAGAAGGACACCATCACGATGCACAGAGTACCTACAAACGAGAGCACACACAGGAGACCAAAGACATGAGCAAGCACGTCACACAGGAGGAGATCCTTCAGGCCCGTGAGCATGGGGCACAGGGTCCTCAGCGGGGAAGGCAGACCAGCAGGACAGTTAGACAGCAGGCCAGCAGCCACTCTACAGCTGGCGAGAGTGGGGAGTGGCTCCAACTTCCGACCCGCAGCTGGTGGATGTGCACCTGTAAAGGCCTGGCAAAGCTACTCAGCTCAGCATGTACTAGCCCAGGACCAGCCTTGCACTCGGTCAGGCACGTCCCCAGCAGGAACACACATGTCGACACACCAAAACACAGCTCATGGCAGTGCTATCCTGAGGGCCAGAAGCTGGAAACAACTCCAGCGCCTGTTTGCAAGGACGAACACCGTGGGTCCCTGTGCAGTCATTAAAGTGGCACTGCCAGGGACAGCAGCTGAGGCGTCTCACAGGCAAGTGACGGCAGACTGGAGAGACAAGCTGCAGTAAGGCCCCACGCATGTGCATAAGTGACGACGCTCATGGCCAGAAACAGAACTGAAGAGAGCATTTCCATGGGGAGGTTCAGGGTTGGGGTGTGGGGATGAACAAGGGGCTTTTGCATAATGGACAGAGCCCTGCACAGACGTGATCGCTTGGCAAGGACCATGCCTTCTGTAGAGAGAAGCCCCAAACGGACCAGAGCCCAGCCCAAGCGCAGACCCCAGAGCTACAGAACCAGAGACAACGTGGGACTAACTCAGGTGACCTCGGTCAGGCTTGGAGTGACGGTTACACAATACCAAGCATGATCCATGAGAGAAAAAACTGGTGGACTGGACTGCATCCAGATTAAAAACTTCTGCTCTGCAAAACACACCAGTAAGAGATGAAAGGAACCAGCCACATAGAGGGGGAAAATATCTGCCAAACATATATCAATAGAAGACTGGCATCCAAAGCAAAGGCACACCTGTTCAGACGTCTGTCTGAACAGAAGCCTCATGGATGAAGTTCACAGAAAGACGTTCAACAGCACGTCACTAGGGAACTACCAATTTAAACAAGATACCACCACACACCTACTGAAATGGCTCAGCCCAAAACACTGCCAACCCAAAGGCCGACAGGATGCGCAGCTGTTGCTGGTGGGAATGCAAAGTGGCAAGCGCCTCCTCACCAAATAAGCACACTGTTACCATAAGCAGCCCCACAAGCACATGCTTTGGTACTTACCCAGTGAGTTAAAAGATTTACGTCCACTCAATCCTGTACTAGTGTTTATAACAACTTCATTCACCATTACCAAAACCTGGAAGCAACCAAGATGCCCTTCAACAGGTAAATGAATAAACAAACTGCTGTATCCACACAACGGAATGCTTCCAGCAAAAAAAAAAAAAAAGTGCTATCAACACATAAGAAAACGCAGACCTTGGCTGCACACTGCCAAGTCAGGGAGGCCAGTCTGCAAAGGCTCTGTCCAGCCTGATGCCAGCTTCAGAAGATACTGGTAAGGGCAGAACCTTAGAGACAGGAAAGACCAGGAGTCACCAGGGTAGAGTGGGAAGGGACAAACAGCCACAAACAGGGGACACTGTGGCAGTGAAATCATTCTGCATTCATCAAAATTCAGACTGTGTGATGCACAGTGAGCCTTAACATAGACCATGAGCTTCAGCAAACAATAATAAACCCACCTGAGTTCCACCCTAACAAGCATGGCACATCAACGTGAGACCTTAAAACAGGAGAAACGGGGGCTGGGGTGAAAGGGACTCTGCACCATCTACTCCACCTCTATTAAACCCAAGACTGCTCAGAAAAATAAAATCCACCCATTTGTTTTCTTCTTTTTTCCTTCTGGTACTAGAGGTTGAACCCAGGGGCGCGTATGCATTGAGCCACATCCCCAGCCCTTTATTTTTTATTTTGAGACAAGATCTGAGTTGCCCAGGCTGGCCTTGGACCTGTGATCCTCCTACCTCAGCCTCCCAAACACCTGGAATCACAGGTATGCGCCACGGTGACCAGCTGATCCCTTTGCCTCACAACATGGGACTGGAGCCCTGGGAGCCTCTCTGTGCACGTGTTGTGCTTCAACAGCAGGAACTGGCTTGAGAGTGGCAATGAAAGCCCCAACCCAACCCGTCATCTTGGGGTGGGGGCACTCTGCATGTAACTGCCCAAGGAAGTCCAGACCTGTCTGTACAAGCAGAAGCCACCTGCGGCTGAGACTCGGCTATGCAGGAAACTGGAAAAAACTTTTTCTTTTTTGGACTTAAACTTAAGAATTTTGGACTTTGAATTTTAGTTCATAATGACAAGAAATTTTGATTTTGGACTTTAGTTTCTTTGGACATCAGCTTGCAAAGACATTTAATTAGGAGAATTTAATTTCTGTCTGGAAAACTCAGCATGGAAATGCATTCAAATCAGGGCATCTCTTAGTAAGTAGCTGGCCTTTTTTATTGGGTGATCTCAATGCTGCCATTTACCCTCACTGCAGAGCCTCTGATGAGCTGTACTGGATCAAAAGGGGACAGCTGGGAGGCTGAGACAAGAGAATCATGAGTTCAAAGCCATCCTCAACAACAGCAAGGCGCTAAGCAACTCAGTGAGACCCTGTCTCTAAATAAAACACAAAATAGGGCCAGGGATGTGGGTCAGTGGTCGAGTGCCCTGAGTTCAATCCTCGGTACCAAAAAAAAAGATGGGACAGATTTGGAAGGGGAATGGACCAGGGACACCAGGCAGAGGAGCCCTGAAACCAACGCCCGATTCTGATCTGCTTTCCAGCCTCTGGGAACATAAGCTGAGCCATCCACCATAGGTCACTGAGGATCAATTGGCAAAGGTAGTTGATTTGGGAAAAGTGATCCCTGGAGGGTTGGAAACCACCCTGGTGGTGACTGGTCCCTGCCCTGAGGATAACGGTCAACCAGAGCATGGCTGTAAATTTAATGGTTAAGGTCAGTGAGCTGAGAACCAAACACAGGAGGAAGTGTTACCAGAGAACCTCCCTTCCCTGGCCCCGTGCCTCTCCGCAGCAGCCCCCCAGGCCCTCTCTCAGCCTCACTCCTGGTTCAGGGCAACAGCTCATCCCATTGGGGTGAGGGAGAGGGACGGGGCCTTGCTGCCTGGCCTCCCCCACCTCCAGTCTTCAGGTCTGCAGCAGGCTGCACCCACAGGCATGCAGGGGCTGCTGTGGACCCCCACCAGCAGCAGGTCAGTCCAACTCAGGGACGGGTCCCAGCAGGGGCAGTGGGTTCTCATGTTCCCACAACCACTTTATTACAAATAAACACAAAGAAAAGTGCAATGTGACCTTCCCCATCCCACCCAGTTGATGCTGACCTTGGACAGGACCTGGAGGGCGCCGACCCCCCACCCACCATGCCAACTGCCTGGCCGACCCTTCATACTGCTTGTTTTCTACCTATTTACCTCATTTCCAAACTTCTTTCCTTCCACTTTTGGTAAGTTTGTTTGTTTTCCTCCCCCAAACCTCCCAAGCTGAACCACCAGAGTGGCCTCTCATTCTCCCCAGCACAGGCTCCCGAACTGTGCCTTCCAGCAAGGGCCACTTGCACCTCACAACACTAGCTTTTCAATTAGTCTTAAATAATAAGTCACTTCTATTTTGATTTCTTCAGTGACTCATCATAAGAAGTGTGTTTTTTAAAAAATTTAAAGTTTAGAGTCAGGAGTTTGTTTAGACTGTTGGTGGGGGTGGAATTCCTGACCTTGGGACACTATGGTCAGAAGACACCATGAAATGAGAGTTGACAGTGATTCTCTTGGGAGAGGGTGATACCTGCTTGATGGCCTAAAACATACATATCAGCGTTTGTAAGTTTCAAGATATGCTTGCAAATAATGCACATCCTCTAAGTAGGACATGCAAGTTCTCTCAGATCATCTTCTAAACCACATGTCAAAACATACTCACGGCTGTGCTTCCGTTTGATCTGTCAGTTTCCTGGGAGTTGTGCCAAATCACCTACAATTGTGGGTCTATCGGTCCCTCCACACAAAGTCATCCATTTGCCTCTCCTAGAGGCCGTGTGAGAAGCTCAGGGATCTAGTCACTGTCCTAGTAAACTGCCCGCCTGGTTATTACCCAACAGCCTCCTGGACCCCTGCACTGCATTTGCCCTTCGTTCCCGATCCACGCTGATGCTATGAAACTACTTCCTGTGGCATCAGAACCTGAACGTAACTTTCCCACCTTCTACTGCCCAACTCAAGATGCTGTGGTGGTCAGAGCCCAGCTTGGCCCCTTATAAGCTATGTCACCAACCAAAGATAGGACAGCCAACCATCAATAAACAGAACATGTCAGGCATGCTCCATCCACTGTGGTTTAAACCCCCTAGTGTACAATGAAACCAGAAGGGGAAGAGCCACTGGTCTCCCCATTCGGAGGACGCAAGAGAACGCGCCATCATCACATCCTCCCTTTCCTGAACGTACCACGCCTCAAAGTGACCAGCTGATGAGGGGAAGCTTCAGTTACAGGAGCACCATAGTCGGGATCTGGAATGTCCCCAAAAGGCTCCTGTATCAAAGGCTGGTCCCCAATGCAGCAATGTTCAGAGGTGGGGAGCTGGAGAAGTGACTGGATCGTGAGGGCTCTGACCGCATCGCTGGGCAGTCCGTTCACGGGTTCATTACTGAACCGACTACTGGGAGCTTCAGGGAGTGGGGCCTGGTGGAGGAAGCCGGTCACCAGTGGGTACGCTCTTAAAGGGCACCTCTCACCCCGGCCCCTTCCTGTTTTCCCCCTGCCTCCTGGCTTCCGAGGGCTGTGCAGCTCTTCCCTGCCACGCTCTCCTGACATGAAGTCTTGCCTCACCTCAGGCCCAAAGCAACGGCACAGCCAGCCATGCTCAGAAACCCCTGAAGCTGAGCCAAAATAAACCCTGCCTCTTCTAAGTTCTCCTCAGGTATTTTGTCAGAGTGACGGAAGGCTGACAGGAGGCACCCGGCTGGCACGCAGGATGTGGCCTTGTGCACCCTCCAGTGCATGACTGATAGCATGCGGCAGTCGTGACGGCTGCTGCTGCACCAGAGGAAGCAGCAGCCAGGTGTCACAGTGCTGCACAGACAGAGCCCAAGTCACCCACTACAAAGAATCCTCAACAAAAACAAAACCATGCACCCGATCACACATGGAGCTCTAACTCAGGAAAAGAGGAGACAGACAACTTCAGTGCCTAAACAAAATCCAGACTGGGGGATGGATGCTCTGCAGAATCACTCTTCTACAAAGAAAGCAGAGAGACAGAGGCTGGGGTGGTGGCAGCCACTGAAGACAAAACCCACAGGGGTAGGGCATGGAGTCCACCCATTGCAACACACAGACGGGAGTTTGAACGAATTATTTTAAAAGTTAAGAAGTTACTGAGGAAATCTAACATTGGCTAGGTACTTGATGGCATTAAGGAAGTATTTTTTACTATGACAGCATAATTTTTTCAAAAGACTCCTTAGTTTTGTGGAGAAACATAAGGAAATATTTACAAATGACATAATGCCCAGGTTGGGGGCTCAGGATTGACACAGTTGACAGGTGTGGGTGCGCTGGCTGCGCATGTGGGTTCTGTTTAATGACAACTTGCACACAGGAAACTCAGTGCAGGCCTCGGCCGCCACACTGCACAAGCACTTACCAGTGTCAAAGGAGCCATCTTTACTAATGGGAACAAGGACATGGGACACGGAGCCGGAGCCCACCTTCCCTGTCCCAGCCAGCTCGACCAGCTGCAGCCGCGGCGTCGTGGCAGGTGGGAAGCGGTAGAACTGGAACGTGAAGTACACAGCCTTTGGCCACGGAGCTCCTCGGGGATCCTGGGCCACTCTGAATCCAACAACAGCTCTGATTAGCTAGGCATCCACAGCAGAGTGCCTGGGTGTGATGCACATTTGCACAGGGAGATAGTCGCTGGGACCTGGTGTAAGGGGTGCCTTGGTCACCAAGAACAGCTTCACTGTGATCTCAGGAGCCAGGAGGGCAGCAGCCACATCAGGCACAGTGACCCTCCTGGTTGAGGATGCTGTACTCAGAGCTACTCTAACATCTGAGAATCAGGCAAACGTCATACACATTTTAATTAAGGAGAGAAGCCTGGGCAAAGCAGGCTTCCTGGAATTCAGAATGGCTCTGGGTGGGTTCTAGCCAAAATAAAGTAAAAACAGATGGCAGTTCAAAGGTCCCCAACACAAAAAAAGGATAAAGCTTTAAGGAGATGGAAATGTTAATTACCTGATTTGATCATTATACATTGTATACATATATCAAATTATCACACTGCACCCCATAAATACATACAAGTATATGCTAATTAAAAATTTGTTAAAGAAAAACAATTAATTAATTTGAAATATAGCAACGCTCTATCCAACAAGACCTGAACACAGTGTCTGCCAGGTCACAGCCACGTTAAAGCTGCTCTTCAGCACAAGGAAGCAGGGGCGTGATGGACAGGAAACTCAGCAGTTACCTGCTGAAGGCAAGAAACTGAACCACTATCTCATTGCTCTGTAGACGATCTGCTTCTTCCCTTTGAGGGTTGAAGTGCACGGGGTCCGTGGGACTGACAGCTTCAGCAGGCTGCTTGCTGGCATCCAGAATCTCAGGAAAGCCGGAGGACTGCAGGAGGACCATCGTGGCTCTGGACAGCTGGCTTCCAGAACTGAAACAGACGGAGTCCTCAGCCAGCCCCCAGGAGAGGGATGAAGAGAGGCGCCTCTGCAGGGGGTTGCTGCTCAAAGGCAGGTGTGACAGACAGCACTTGCTTGGCCCCATCCCTCCACACCTCACCTCCTTTGCTGGGGTCCCACAACAATGGGGGCATGCAGAGGGGTGAATGGCAGCTCCTGTAAGTGTTCAGCAACAGGCGTTTCCAGGACCAAGGGAGTCTGACTCAGGTCGGCTTCCAGATGAGAGATCCTGCCCTCCAACGGGAACTCCTGCTAAGCAAAATAGGCTTCCAGGTGAGGCAGAGGGACCCCAACCTGCAGCCACCAAGGATGCTCAGCTCTAAGGGGGCTGACAACTGCGTTGCCTCTGCAGGGTGGCAGCCTTCACCACCACAAGTACAGGAGGCTGTTAGGTTACAACAGCAGGTGAACAGTGAATGACCAGTCTATGTTCCATCTAATACCTGAGACATACTTATGCAAAAACATTATTTGTTTGTATCCAAAACCTTAACAGTGCCTCCTCTATTTCGCATGATAACCTGTGAGTCAAGAAGTAGCAAGGAAGGAACCTTCAAGTTTATAAAAACGTCAGTATCACTGGGGACATGTGATGGCTAAGATGGCAAGTTAACATCAAAGATATTCATGGAACAGAAAGAAGAAGATCCCTCCAAATCTTAGAGCTGGCCAGTGTGTCTGGACATTGCTCTGGCCCCTGCATGTCCTTAAGTTTCTAGTTATTCTCTCCGAGGCAGGTGTCTGAGCGGAGCGGGTAGCGGAACCACAAGTATCCTCTCCACTGGATCACACTCGCAGCTTCTGCTGGGCAGGGACAGCCCTCATAGCACGTCTCGGGCAGGACTAAAAAGAGCAATCGCTTCACAAACAGGGGAGCTGCAGGCGTGTATTAGAGCAGGTAGCACAGATGCTCGGCGCCAGGAGTGTCTGCTAGTGCACGACCGGAGGGAACTGTTTCCCTCCGTGCTACCAGAGCAAGGCCAGAGGTGCAATCCGCAGGCGGCCAGTCAGCTCTGGACCAGCTCCGCAGGAGTCCTCACAGTCAGGACAGCACAGGCTGTTTCAGCTCAACCTGAACCCTCCCTCAGCGGCAAGATGGGCCACGGGTGTGCAAGGCCCACCTCAGCCTCCCCCCTGCCTTCGCGCCCCCTTTCTTCTCCTTCACATACAGACCCCACCAGCAGCTGAGCTCCCCTGGCTCAGGGCAACGAGCCTGAGTCAAGCACTGGTGAGAACCACGCCGTTCCTCAGTCTCCAGGACAGACTGGTGGCATGAGAAACACAGAGGGACAGAGTGGCCCACCTCACCCATCCCACAGCCCACACCACAGAGCCTGCCAAGGTCCTCGTCACCTAACCAAGGACCAGCACAGCTCAAAACTCCAAGGCTTGCCAGCAGTCAGGAGGTGTGGAGACCCAGGTGCGAGGTGAAGCGGGAGGCAGGACAGAGTACTTACTGCCTGGGGCTGGGAGCCCTCCAGTGACTGTGGAGTGGCTTTGGCTGAGCGGCACTGAGCCGGGGACTGCGGGGAAGTCACCAGCTGGGAAAGCGACAACTGGAAGGCAAGAGAACTCGTATCAACTAATGAAGGCCCCAACACACACACAAGCACGCACACACCCACAGCACAACCCAGAGGGACAGAGGACTCGCCAGTCCAGGTGCAAAGGGGAGCGGCCCCTCCATCTCCTGGGCAGCAGCTGGGTGCAACCCCCAGCCTCTCCCAAACTCCCACTCCTCACCCACAGCCAGACTCTGCGGTGGCTCCCAGATCACAGCGTGAACAACACACGCCAACCAGGAGAAGCAAGTGGATAAGCTAAGAGTCTCCACTCCAGGGTGGACTGGGCTAGGCCCTTGGGCTTTGCTCCCACCCTGGACTGGTCACTTCCAAACTCCCCTCTGATGCAGTCACCTGTGCCCTGCCTAGTGAGCTCCCACCAAGGCAGTGACTGCACAGGCAGCTGCCACGGGCACTGGAGACAGACCATCCCACTACCTCTTCACCATGTGACCTTGTGAAGGTCAGCCAGCCTCTGCCTCAGTCCCCTACCTTGTAAACAAAGGATGATAATGGCACCTGACCTGCAGGACTACTGTAAGAACTCAATGAGAATCCGCGGGAAGGCCTTGGCTGGAACCTGGCACCTGGCAGGCCTTCTATAAAGGGTTATGTTTATATTTGGAAAATGAATGCCCTGTATGGGGGGGGAGGGGCACGCTCTACTGGAGATGCTATTTCCAGCACACGCTGCTGTGGGATGCTCGCTTTCAGTAAGGACAGCTGGCACAAAGGCCCAAAGGAGGTGCCAACACAGAAGTCAGTGGGTGAAGAGGTAGAGAAGGGAGGATGGGCAGGACAGCAGGGCAGCCGGCAGCATCTGCAGGGAGCCAGGAAGATGCTCAGGTCTGCTTGCCCCAAGACCAGGAGGCACTGTAAGCCCCCCCTGCCCTGCGGCCCTGAACATTTAGGGGGAGACGGAAACCACTGCAGGGAACATGCCAGATAAGGACGGGGGCAGGGGGCGGCTCCCAGGGCACCCACAGCCATGCATCTCCAGGCACACAAACGCTCCCCTGGGACCAGCTTCCAAGCTGCACGCCCCACACTACAGCCACTTCCTGGAGACAGCCTGGGCCACTGAACCACTCGAGTTTTCTAGAAGTCAGCATCCAGGGTGGCAGTAACAGACAGAGTCACCAGGAGGGATAAGCCAACTCTGAACGCAGTCAAAATCGCGCAGCCAGAGACACCCAGGGCCATGGGATGCTCCCTGGGCGGCTCAGTGCACCAGAAGCACAGCCATGTGGGAGCTGCACAGCCACCGAGCACCAAGGCCAAGCCAGGAAGAGCCCCTCTCTCCACACAGGAGAGCTCAGTCCCACCAGATGCGTGCGGTCTGACAGTGTCCACATGCCACGTCTCCTGCGGCTGTGGCACTGAGTGCACCAGCATGAGCCCTGGCACCCTCTCCTGGCAGAGTGGGTCTGGGAGAGGTGAAGACTGGACCTTGGTGTCTCGGAAAAAAAACAAAAGGCCATCAGTCCTGAGGGCACCGCGCTAGACATGACTGCATGTGGAGGCGCTGCAGAGGCCCCGATGGCAGAGCTGACACCATCAGCAGGCAGCAGCAGGAAGCCACCACTCTGAAGCCCCCACCCCCCTTAGTCAGCGTGTCAGAACCAGGCTACGTGACAGGGTGGGAAGGGACCAAAGACGCCCCAGCCAGCGGGCCTCCACATCAGGGACGCGAACAGGGACTGGCTGCGCTGGGAGAGGCAGGGGTACTTTCAGGAGTCCAGTCGGTCCTGGGCTGCACTTACCCCTGGTCCCACAGGTGAGTCCTGGGTGGCCACAAGACCCTGGGGTGCTGGCACGGGCAGACCTGGGAAGAAGCACAGCAGCCATCAGCCTCCGTGGGGACCGGTGCAGCTGGGCCTCAACACCTCTCTCCACCCTGTCTACACTGCCACACAGCAGCAGCTCCAGTGCCATCCCAAAGCTCAGCAGTTCGCAGAAGGTGGTGGACAGCTCTGCGGAGGCGCCCCTGGAGGTCAGGCCTGAGCAAGCCTGCCCTGCTCTGTTCTCACGCACTCTGCCTAGGCTTCCTTCCTCCTGGCTGTGTAGTCCTACTGTGGGCCAGGGACACGTGACAGTTCTTGGACACTTGAGCTCTCTTAACATGCCTGCTCGGCTCCTGCCAGTCATTCAAGTTCACGCACATCTTGGGGGAGAGGGGCTCTCAGCTCCCAGTGCAACCCACCACTTTGTTACCTAAGAGACTCCTGAGCAAACACAGAGGCTACAGCTCAGCGGGTGGCCCTGTCACTGCCTGTTGGATGCCTCCTGGTCCCTGAGTCCTGCTTATTCCAGGTGGCAGCAGGTTGGACTTCAGGAGGCCTACCAAGGGTAGAGGCCAGCCTTTTACGTCGCCCCCTGGAGCAAGCAGCTGACAACACCTCTGATACTGGAGAGGCCAGGGCTGCTTCCCAAGGGCCTGAGGGCGTCCTACAGAGCGAGCAGCCTCCGTGGGCTCCACCATACAAACCCACCGCCGCATCTACCATCTTACGTTCATTCCACATGTGCTACCCTCTGCCTTCGCCCACTGTGGTCACTACCCCCTGTGGACAGTGCCCAGCCTGATGAGGCACCACCTCTGCCCCTGACCCCAAAGGCCAAGTTGTGGCCAACACAGGATGTGAACCCTGGGCACAGTGTGACCCTCCTGCTACCCCTAGAGGCACAGTCAGTCTTCATGCTTCCTGCCCAGCCCACTGCATTCCTCTTCATGGTGACAGGACTCTGCCCACCCACTGAACTTCCTGAATCACCTGAAGCCCTGAGAAATCAGGCCCTCTCCCAGGTCTTGCCCAGCCGCATGGAACCCTCATGTGGCCACAAGGCATGCTCTTGGCTCCCCTTCCTCCCCAGCAGCCTCTGCTACCCAGGTTCCCACAGGACCCGCATCTGCCATGAAATGTTGGGTGAGTGGCTCTTTCAGACTTTCCTGGAACCCTGACCTCTACAGCACACGGCTTGGGGCAGGCACACATTCACAGCACAGATGCCATCCACACAGAGACTGCCAACAACTTCCTGTCCTGACCACAACAGAACAAAAAAAGACCGTCTACCCAGAGGACCAAACAGGAGAAGCAGCACCCGAAGCCAGCACTGCCAGACCCATTGGCCAAAAGGCCACTGAGCCCTTCTGGGCTTCCAGAATCCACTGAGGAGGTGGTACAGGCTCACTGCAGGCTGAGGACCTGCTGGAGGCCCTGTGAGGGCTCACTGTTGGGGACGGGCCAGAGGGAGCTCCATAGCCCAGGTGACCCGACCACCCAGCCAGCTCTGAGGCAATGGCCGATCACCAGCCCCACCCTCTAACAAGCCAGTTTGGTGGGGTCCCAGGAGCCTTCAAACAGTTTTGCCAGCAGAGCCTGCAGCTCCCGAAGGGTGCGCCCCCACTTCAGAGGGAGCAGGCAGACCAGCTGGCAAGCCTGGCTTCCAGGAAGGCTTCTCCCACCTGGAGCAGAGCAGGGGCTCCGCTGTCCCCACTGGCCTCCAGCTGCCCTTCTCCCCAAAGTCCTGGGCATTTGCTGAGGACAATGTCACGGCTCCACACAGCAGCGTCCCCCCCCCACCTGCCGAAATAGCCTGCAGGTAAAACGGGACAGCCACCAGAACACTTCTGCTTTGTTCCACCCAAAATGGGGACTCAGAAAACTCCGCAGGCCGATTTTGGTAACAAGGAAAAATTGCAGGAAATGGTCCCATTATCTTCAGCTAAGAGAAAGCTGGCGCTTGGGAGCCGGGCTCCCAGCGTCCTCCAGGCGGGGAAAGCCTGAGTGCTAGGAGGCTACTCCGCCAAAGCACAGCGAACATCACATCCGTGCACTCCCCCAGGCTCAGGTGCGGGTATTGTGTGCTATGTATGTTCAGGTGGTTCTTTATATTGCGACTTATGCAATTTTACCTTCCAAGAGAGCAAAACAGCCTAAAAGATAGCCTTTTAAAAAGACACCTGCTGCAAGCCCCAGGCATGAGGGTCCAAATTCCCACCCCACAAGAAAACACGGGCTGAGAGGAATACACCATGACCACCAAATAACTTGTTTTCAAATCTTTTCATCTTAACATTGACCAAGTGGCCATTGGTTAAGCTGCTGCTTCCTGCCCAGAGAACACCATGTGCTCAGGCAGTGCCCCCTGGACCTCCTGCACAACAGCCAGACTCGTGGGGAAGCCTAGCTCCACGCAGCACACCACGGGAACCTCTGCCCCAGCAAGCTGGACCCAGGGCAACGTGTGTGTACACAAGGACTCACACGCAGGTACCTGCACGTCCAGGGATGGGTGTGCCAGGGACACGTGCAGAAACACCCGAGACAGCGGTGCTCAAGAGCAAAACCTTGCAAGTGCTCCAAGGGCTCCTGAAAACAGGTACCTAAATGAAAGCTGACACATCACCATGTAGGACAGAGGTGACTGCTGGAAGGGTCAGCTGGGCAGGCCAACGCGGGAGGGAAGCTGGGCCAGGTTTAAAGTGGAAAGAACCAGAGGCTGGCCACCGGGAGGACGTGACACCATCTCCATTAGAGAAAGAGTCAGGAACCGTGTGGCAGGGCCATGAACCCACTGAGGCAGGTGGAGTGCAGGGGCGCTCCCTGCACCTGTCCGTCAGCGTGTGCTCCTACCTGTAGGGTGTCAGCTCAGTGGTCGTCAGCAGAGCCAGGAGACACCCAGCTAACCAGCGACACTCATCAGCAGCTGCTTCTCCCCAGAGAGCACAGCAAAGGACAGGCTCCTCCCCAGGGGCAGAGTCAGTGTCCAGCTCAGCACAAGACTCAGACAAGTAAGCTGGACATTAAGAGGAGCACAGGGGCCCAGAGATGTGCTTTGTCCACAGTCACACTGAGCAGCTAGGGGCTGCCACCACCCTCAGCTGCACGCACCTCACCAAGAAGGGGCGAGGGGCTAGATCAGCAGTTCATGACACTGGAGTGACTGCCGACTGGAGCAGCCCCTGCTAACTGCTGCACACAGGGAGAGTCCGGGTCCCCCCAGCAGGTCTGCCTCCGTCTGAACACTAATTCTCCCTGACACTCCATTACTCTCCAGTCAGCCTCCACTTGCCACATACCGCTGTCAACCAAATCTTGACTGTTCACTCCGGTTCTGTCGGTCTAACTCTGAGAAGCCCAGGCACCCACCTTCGACTCAACGCAGGCCTCAGGCGGCCAGGCGACTCCAGGTCAGGCTGGCACACGTCCCACGAGTCACACAAAGACCCAGGCTTAGTGCAGCCTCTGCCTTCTGCTGCAGAAAGGCAGGCTCCTCGGTTGGGGCTTTCTGACACCACTGTGGATGAACCCAACAGCCAAGGCTACGCTATGAGAGATCATGATCAAACTTGGTCCCAGGAGGTAAGAATTCCCAGAAGGCACCTGAGCCCCTTCCTGTGCCCTGGCCCGTCCTCAACAGAGATGGTCCTGATGATGCGTGTTGGACAGAAAACAGGAAAGAACACTGTTGCTCAGAACAGCCACCCTAGAAGCACAGCCAGCCAGAGGTGTTCTCCAGCCATGACCATCAATCAGCCCCGCTCTCGGCTGTCCCGCAGGAAGCAAGCCAGTGCGGGGCACCTCCAGCTGGTGGCCCCACCGGCAGCACACAGGATCAGGACTGGAGCACAAGGCGGGCCCCAGCAACCCTCTCACCTTCAGGTTAACCACAGGAGGGGAATTCCAGGGGAGAAGGGCTTGGTGTCTGTCCCCTGAACAAGGAAGCCACTGAGTGGCCATTTGTCCTCTCAAGCTGGGCCCTTCTTGGTATGCAAATTACAATAGCATAAAAAAGTAAAAACAGAAATAAGGCAAAAGGAAGGAGAGTGCTTTCCCACCTCCACCTCCTACATTCACTCATCACTCTGTCTGACAGACATTTTATCACCTGCCTGCACTGCACCAGCCACAGGAGAAATAAAAACCAACAGCTGAAGACGACAGGGCAGCAGCCTCCACCAAGGCGGTGTCCCAGGCTGGGGGGCACAGAGCCCCTCGACATAGCGGGGAACATGAGGAGGTGGAGATGCCCTTTCTGGAGGCGCGCGCGTGGTCCCCAGGGCGTCTTCCCGCTGAAGGCCTGGGTAGGAAGCCTCACTGGGCTCTTTACTCCCAAATCCAAGCTGCCTTCCCGAGAGGCTTGCAGCTGAGGGATAGAGAACGGCAGGCAGGCAGGCCAGGAGACTCGTGGAGGAAAACATTCAGCTGGCAGAACAACTGCCCAGTCACCCTTCAGTTAACTACAGGGCCAGCTAGCCCAGGGGAGAGCACAGGTTCTAGGGGAGCAGGAGGCCATTGCCTAGCAAAGGGAGGGAAAGGCCCCAGAGGAGCCTTAGCCACCCAGTGGGGTGGACACCACTGTCCCAGAGGCAGTTGCTGGATCTAAAGAAAGATGCCCAATGGGGCTGGGATTGTAGCTCAGCGGTACAGCGCTTGCCTCGCATGCGTGAGGCCCTGGGTTCGATCCTCAGCACCACATACAAAGCAATAAAATAAAGACACTGTGTTCATCTACAAATTAAAAAAAAAAAAAAAGAAAGAAAGAAAGATGCCCAAGAGCAGTTTCCTGCCAGCAGGCTGTGAAAATAAGGATGACTCAGTCTTAGCAGCACCCCAGACGCTAGGAGTTCCTCAGGCAGACCCAACACAAGGGCCTGTACCCCTACTTCTCGGTAAAAGTCATTCTCCTACAGACTCTGATCACAGGAGTGGGGAATGGGCAAAACCTAGGAAGAGACAAAAGGAAACAGCGATGGTGTGGACATGGGCGTGGGTCTCCGTGCTGAACACGCACAGGCCACAGGGAGCCAGGGGACAGTGTGCCCCATCTCGGCGGACCAGACCCAGGTGGACGGGGGAGGTGCCCCAGCCTGCTGGAGCCCTGCACCCCGGCCACCTTCAGGTCAGTGTGCAAAGCATCACTGCCCTCCTCAAAGCCACACCCTGCTCTGAGCACATCCCCTGGCTATCCTCCTTCCGCAACGCACAGCCAACAACCTGCACTCACATCCCGCACTGATGAAGGGTGACTGTAAGCTTGGCCCTGCCGCTGCGTGACGGACTGGCCTCCCCTGACCCAGGGTCAGCACTGCCCACTGGAGAGAACATTCCTCCAGTAACAGCACGGCAGGCAGGTGCAGCCCAAGGACAACTGCACAGGTCCCAGTGAACACCACGCTGCACGCATCCAGCGACCCCTGCAGCAGGGCTGTTTTCAAAGCTATTAAGCAAACGATCCAAAATTCTGGTACCACTGGAACATTCAAAGCAAAATATGGGTCAAGGAAATTCCAAAGTTTATAAAATATAAAGACAGAGTGCCCTCTAGTGGCTCTGCACACACTCTCTCCCTGTAGGTGATGAATAGACCTCTGCTCCCTGGCAATTTTATAGGAAAAATAAAAAGGATTATTCATAACAGAAAGCCAAAGTACCTCACTTAAAGTGACAGCCACATATCGTTAAGACTTCCAAAGGAGCCGTATAAGTTGGTAAAATATTGAAGTAGGAAAAGTTTCCATCATCAGTTAAGCACTCGTGGCTGTTTAAGCCTCTTAGATTGGGTCTTGGGAGGCAATGTCTTCAAATGCCTGGAGCCTGGGCTGGAGGCGATCACATTAACACGACAGGAATGCAGCAATAAATCCAAATTAAATAAGCCAAATGGAATCAGGATCCGTCCGTGTGGATCGGCAAGTCCCCCGGTAGCTGAAGCACACATCACGCTGCTATGGCACGTTTGCACAACAGCTCGATGTCTGATCTCTCCAGTAACCCAAGCGGACCCCTTTTGGCAGAGGATATGATGATAAATCCTTAGGTAGGGACCTAGAAACATGTGCCCAATAGCTCTGCATCTCGGGGAGTCCCGCTGCTGCCTGGTGTGCCCGGCGGAACAACCCTGGATCACGACCCGACAGCTGCCAGCGTGGGGATGAACCATGAATCCACTCTGGTCCTGCAGCGCTGCTCGAGCCCTGGGAGCAGCTCCCACCCAGGTCTGGAGAGCTGCTGGAGGATGGGCCATTGCTCCCTGGCTTCGTCCTTCCCAAATGTGGGAAGAGAGGCAAGACTCCGAGTACCTGCTCATCTGATGACTTCACACGCTGGGCGGAGCCAGAAGGCACCTGAGAGGTGCAGCAGTCAGGGAAGGCCCAGGACGGAGACTTGGGCGCCGCCCACCCCCACAGGGCTACCAGCCCCACCAGCTTTCCTCCCACCCAAACCCATGCTCACTCTTGATGGCTTTCCTTTGGGGAATCACCCTCCAGCCCTCGACCATGCAAAAAGGGACAGGCCCACAGCACAAGGTCCACAGCACAAGCAACCTGTGACCCCGGAGGACCCTCTCACCCCAGCCCAGCCCCCATTGGCCGTTACAGCCTGCTGGCAGGTGACACAACAGAAAGAGAGGTCTCTGTCTTAGGACTCTACTAGAACAACTGAACAAAACAAGCTCTCTGTTGGAACCTCTAAGCCCAGGGAGAACCCTGGAGCTCCAGGGGTCACTACGTAGAAGGAGAGCTAAAAGGAGGAGGACAGACAGGCAGAGGAGTCTCAGGGACAGCATGTGAGTGCAAGGACCCAGCCATGCCTGACGTCAGCTCTGCCTCACATCAGCTCTGCCTCTGAGCTTCCTGTCAAGGGATGGCCAAGGGGCGCCTCTCCTGCTCCAGCGCTTTTGAGTTGGGTTTATTACCCTAGTACACAGAAGAGTTCTGACAGCACACTTCTCCCATGATGCCTTACAATGGCCAGGACTCCACTGGGCACTGCCAAGTGGACAAGGCAGCCCCCACCAGGGAGATGGTGATACACCACGCCAGTCTAGGGCTGAACAAACACCTGCCTCTCATCCCCTCTGTGCATAAGTGAGGCTTCTCAGTCCCCTGTGCCTGGGTGGGTACACGGCTACTTGCAGCCAGCAAGGTGGGAAGAGAGCATGTGTCACCTCTGGGCCAGAGCCCTCGCTGATGGAACAAGGTCCTCCCTCTCCAAGCCACCCTTTCTCTCTGGCCAGTGAAGAGCAATACTCAAGATGGCAACTGCCAAGAGGGTCCATGACAAGCAGAGCCACCTCCAACCACACCCAGCACGTGGTAAGAGCAAAAGGTAAAGCCTTTCATTTTAAACCCAAGATCTGGGGATTATTTGTTACCAAGCAAACCTGATTAACATACTCCAAAAATAGTAGGAAAGTAAGAACTGCAGACAGCATGCTATTATAAAAAGTAAACAACAGTACCCCAAAGGCCGTGGGGTGCTGGAGAGGAAGCCCTGCCAAAGACAAGACCCGCAAGCTAGGCTTCAAAGACCAGAAGCTTCCATGAGAAAAGGCAAGAAGGGTTCACTAGACACATACATTTTTTTAATGTGGAGATATTTAAAACACTTCCAAATTCTGGGTGAAAAGGAAACAGGCTGGCATGCAGCTCAGTGGTAGAACACATGCTTAGCATGCACAAAGCCCTGGGCTCCAACCCTAGCACCAAAACACAAACTATGAAATGGGAGCCCAAACTATATTTGGAAAAAACCTGCAGAACTTTAAGTGATTTTACTATTAAACATGACAAATGGGAAATAATTGAGCTTTCAATTTTCTAAAAACTTTTGAAGAAATTGAAAGGACGGAATTAATAGAGGCACACAAAATTAAAACTGAATTGATTAGAAATAAGGATAAAAATAGAAACTTAAAGAACAAGGGAACCAATCAGTAAAGCCGAGTGCTAGTTCTTTAAGAGACTAGTGACATGGTCAACTGTGGATCCTCCTGACCAAAAAAGAAGGGCCCAATGTCAGGAAGACACCGGAAAGGAATTCCATCACAGACACAAGTCAGAATTCTAGAACTGGGTACAACTTCACCCCAGCAGCTCTGTAAACTAGGTGAGATCAGCTGTTGCTAAAGATATGTGTTCTGAAAGTTAGCTTGAGACAGGTAAAAAATGAAAACAGACCAATAATCTTAAGAAATGTAAATGGTTGTCAAAAACCCCTTTGAAAGGCATCAAGTTCCTGGGCACCAGAGGTGAGTCTCCTAGACCTTTCAGCACGCATGTCTTCTGCTGGAACTACTTTAAAGCAGGAGAAGATGGGAAGCTGCCTCCTCATGAAGAAAGAGAAAAGGAAAGCTACAGACCAGGCATCTGCAGGCGCAAGTCACACTGTGTGTGTAAGTAAAGTTTTACCGGAACACAGCCACGCCCACCGTCTTCCTGTCATCTGATGGCTTCTGGGGCACACTAGCTGGGACAAGTAGCTGTGATAGAGACCGCTTGGCCCACAAAGCCTAAAATATTTACTATTTGGCCTCTACAGAAAAAAAAAGCTGCTGGCCTTTGCCAGGGTGAGAATTCTAGAAGCAGAAATCCTGAACACAAGTTAATCGAATCGAAGATGACAGACAAGTCACTCTCTACTCCTCCATCCTTCCTCATCCTTTGTTTTTTTAATAGACTTTATTTTTTGAGCAATTTGAGGTCCACAGCAAGACTCAGCAGAAGGTGCAACATCTCCACGTACTCCATGACCCCACACCACCCCCTCGACCACACTCCCTGGCCACCTAATACACTTACGTGGTGGCTGGTTGGTCTGCACACAGCCTCTCAGAGCGCCTGTGCTCACAGATGGATCAGCATTTGCTGAATGGATGGGGAGAGGGAGGGTGGCAGCCAGGGAGAACCCAACCATGCCAGGGCATCAGGACCTCGGGTCAGGAGCAACTCCATGGACAGGTGCCCTGCTAGCTTCCTGGCTTGCAGCAAGATTGAGTCTCTGTTTCAGCAAACCCATGGGTGAAAGGGGTCCATCCATGTGGTCACTGCCCACTGATGGTGCCAACCAGAAGGCTGGCAATAGCAGGGGCAGGGTGATAAAAAGGACAGCTGCCACCTTGCGCCAGGCCCCAGCACCACACTCTCCACGCTCCTCTGAAGCCCAAGTCCACCTCTCCTTCCTGCTGCTCATCCAGCCCTGGCTTAGAGAAGCCCCTCCTATAGCCGAGCCGTGGGTGAAATCAGTGGCTGTATGTTCTGCGATGTCTTCCAGGCTGAGATCTGCCTTCTAACCTTCTTTGTGGAGTCTGCTCTCGAGGAAAAGGGTTTTCCCACGTTAACGCGTCACGCTGGATCCTCTCTGCAGCTTACGGACACCTGCTCGCCCACGAGGTCACAAAGGCATTCCCAGTGCTGTCCTAAGAGTCCTCAAGCTTCCTTCTTCATATTTTTACCTTTAACACATCCTATTTACAGCTGATGACACTGGGGACAGACATGGACCATCATGCAGGAGCCAAGTGGGCATGCCTAACAGCACGGGCCTCTGCTTCCATGACCTGCTGTCTGCATCCAGCACAATGTACTGCAGGTTTACCCTCGGCACTGAGAAGAAACCCCTTCACTTACCTGGAGTGCAGAGGCCACAGCCTGCTACTCCCTGACTGCAGAGCAGGGAGTTTTTGAATTCTTGACTATTAAAAAGTGTCACAATCAGTCTCAACCCAAGTTCCCGCCCACGTGAACTCACTGTTCTAACAGACACCTGGGAAGGCATTCAGGGGTGTCAGCTAAACTTCACAAAGCTGCTCTAGGAAGCAGCCTGCACCCTCATCCCCCCAGGTGGTAAGAGCCCCTCCTTGACTGCATCCTCATTGACCTTCACGCTGTGAGGCAGCTGGGCTCTCCACAAGAGGAGAAATGATAGCTCGTTTTATCTTGCATTTCTCTGATCTCCAGTAAAACTGAGCGCTTTTCATACATTTACCAGTCACCTTGATTTCTTCTCCAAGAATTCCCTCTTCATGTCCTCTGTCCGTTTTCTTTGTGTATCTCTATCTTATTGATTTAGAGGAAATCTTTTTTGGGGGATGGGGGGGTGCCAGGGATTGGACCCAGGAGTACTTAACCACTGAGCCACATCCCCAGCCCTTTTTTATA